>JAMXBB010000003.1:82023803-82482066 GCA_024138015.1 Lumnitzera littorea
CCCAAGTTCAAATTCTAGTACGCGACTACATAAGCAGCCGACCGAATCCAGCTTTTAGTTGGATCGAATCGAATCTCTGTTCGGTCACGATGCAGCATAAAAAGGGTACGAGTTGGCAGGAGTTAAGCAACCTTAGCATTTCAAATATTTGAAAATAATTGCACGAAGACTTATCTAACCGACGGAGCTCTAATGGCTGCTTCTCAGTTTATCATCATTGCTATCCTAGCCATTGCTATTCCCTCTCTTGCCGCCGCGACGGAACACATTGTCGGCGATGATAAAGGCTGGACCATTGATTTCAATTATACGGAATGGGCTACGGACAAGGTGTTTCGGGTTGGAGATACATTAGGTATTTATATATACCGCATTGCTCGAAATTATTTGTACCTAATTATCGCCAGTTATATATTGCCCCATAAAGATTAATATTTAAATATTACAAAAATTATTACAAGGCCCATGTACCGTCACGAATAAGGAAGCCGAATGGCATGTGTAATAGTGATTGGAATATTTATTGTCAGATCAGTGGGGCGACAAAATCAAGATAAGTAAAATGAGTTTTTTTTTTTTTTTTAACGAGTGGTGACATAGTCGGCTTCTGTTTTTCGTTACATGTATCAGATCTCTTTTAATTCATGTAGCATTTGATTAGTAGAAAAGAAAATTTTGACAATTATGAATAACATATGAATCTCCACTTCATTTTGTTTCTCTTATTTGCAGTGTTCAACTACAAGCCTTCTAAACACAATGTGTTCAAGGTAGATGGAGCAGGCTTCCGAAATTGCACCGTGCCACCGGAAAATCAGGCTCTCACCTCTGGAAACGACGTCATTCCGCTAAACACCACCGGGAAGAAGTGGTACATTTGTGGTGTCGCAAATCATTGCGCCGAGCACGGTCAGAAACTCGTCATTGACGTTGTATCCAAGGATACTTCGGCTTCCAGTGCCCATGTTTTCAGTGCTATGCGTCAGTTTTATGCAGTGGTTGTCGTTGCAATGTTGCTGATTGTGTTTTGATTTTATGCTGCTTCTTTAGAGGGGTAAAGAAGGAAAAAAAAAAAAAAAAAATTCAATCTTTTGATGTAATTTCATTATTAACAATATGTTTGATGTAGGGACTAGTCGGAGGAAACCTGGCAGCCCGAGCTTATCCGAGAATAAATAATTCATCTCATATTATCCCAGTCGATTTGCAGTCATCTTATAGCTTTGTCTTATCAAGTTTATATATGCAACATTATCGGTAATCTTATCGAGACACGAACTAGTAAAAACATGCATTACAATTATATAAGTTTTGTTTTGGACAAATCTCATTCATCTCAACTTTGCTGTCCATCATACTTCACTTAATTATCTCATTGGCATGCATTTTTCTTTTTCTTTCTTTTTTTTTTCTTTACTCTCCTACGGTCCATTTGAGTAATAGAGAGGGGAGAGGGAATAATCATCACCTTTTAGAAAAATAAAATCTTTTATTTTCTTTCTATATAGAATAAAAAGTTCAAAAGATGAGATAGTTATATCCCCAATTAATATAAAATAAATAAATAAATAACTTCTGCTTATTTTCCAAAATGGTCATATGAGTGCATATTGGCATTTTTATGCTATACTTCCAATTTAATTATTCAATTAATGAAGAAGATTAAACATTAGAAAAAGTATTTACTGCAATAAAAAAAAATTACGTGATGATATAACTAGTGGAATATAAATTTCTAGTATGTTCCTAGTAATAGTCATTTTGCATTACTTTATTTCTCTCCATCTATTTTATTCCAAAAAAATAAATAGCCTTTAAAAATTCCATTGGATTGATCATTTATACTATGTTTGATGGACGGAAGGAAAGGAGAATTTGCTTTTCCCTGGGTTTAGAAACTTGCAAGGGAAAAGGGAATGATTTTTCGTTTCAAAAATTTCCCCAAGCCCATAGAAACAATTCTCTCTACATGTGGAGATAATGTGTGGGGGAAAGTTCATGAAAAGACAAAACTACCTTTCAATTAAAAGACTTTCTTAAATTTTAAGGGTATTTTAGTATTTTGATAAGTTAAAAAAAAAAATCTAATTAACTTTTTCTTCATAATCATTCTTTTCCACTCCTTCATTTTCAAATAAGAATTTTTCTTTCATTCACATTGGTTTCCTCTAATTTACCTTCCTTTCAATTTCTTTCGTTCCTTTCAAACACCGCAAAATAGAGCTAGCAAAAATATGTTTTTTAATTATCATGCCTAAATAGTGTGATCGGCAAAATAGAAAGGGGGTGTGTTGGGGTAGTGTAGATTTAGGTACGTTGTGTATTATTTGTGCACTGCCTTAACTTGAGTGTTTGTCAAGACCTAGCGAGCCCATATTAAATTAAAAAAGAGAAAGTGTGACGGTAGAATTGGAGAAAAAAAAAAAAAGAAGTAAAAATCTCCAATGGATATCGTTAATGTGAGATTCCATATTTAAGTTCTAAGTTTAAAAAAAAAAATGCAATACCATATGTATATGTGCATGTTACCTCATTTTTCACTTCAGCAATATGGGAGACAATATGAACATGTTGTAGGATGCAGAGTTTATCAGGACTCAAGATCTTCCCGTTATAGAAAGATTTATAGTCTGATCACATTTTGAAATGAAATAGATGATGAGTGAAAAAATTTTATCTTGAGAATAGTTATTATTAAGAATAGACTAAAAATATAAATTTTGTTATTTACTTTATATAATTTTTTATTCTAAGGAATAATTATTCCAATATTTATTTTACAATATTGAATTGGAGATGTAATAAAAAAAATAACAATATGCCCTTAATTGGTCCATTTGAAAACTAACTAAAAATTAACTTTTTGATTGGCTAAAGGCATGATTATCCATCAGTTAAACTTTTTATTCCTTATGGAAAGGAAATAAAAAATTTCATCTTTCACAAGATAACAAATATTCCATGTAAAAGAGGATTAACAAAGCCTCTAGAAATAAAAGTTTCCAAACAAACCTTCGGTTAAATAAAGATAGTTATTCTACTATCTCTCTATTACCTATAAGTAAACAAGCCATTAAAGTTTATAGATTGTGTGAAGTGTATAAATGTGGACTTCTTTTCATATTTATTCCTACCACTTTACTCTAAAGAGTTAAATACGTTTTTATTATTAGGATCAAGGTCTTAAAATCAAATTTAGTCCTCTACACTATGTGGATGAAATGCTTTCAAGTAGCTGTAATTTTATTTATTTATTTTTGCTAATGTTTAGTTTAGTCATACATTTTTCTAATATTTAATTAAACTTTTAGGTTATTTTTCATCGAAAAATCTAAATGTAACATTTTTATTCCTATATGGAGGAAAATAAAGGTGATAAGTGAGAGTGGGTGGGTAACACTAACATATAGGTACCTACTAGTACCCCATTCAACTAAGTAGGTTTCATGTAGGTATTAAAGATCATAGAGTAAGTTTTAAATAATAATTTTTCAAAATTGCTCTTATAGGGTAGAATATGAGTATGATATCTTTATACGCTATCACTATTTTATAATCTGTACTGTAAGATATACTGGATACAAATTCCAAGATACATTCCTACCCTTTAAAATTTATTTGATATTATATACATATTGATAAATGAAAAAGACAATCCGAAAAACTAAAAGAGTTAAAAACAATATTAAATTGATGATAAAAAGAAATAGTTTAAACTTAGGGCAAACCTTAAACCTAAAACTAGTAATGGAAAACTAAAAAGAGTAACTTTAAACTCTATGCGAGAATATTTATTGTTAGTTTTAAAGAACTTATATCATGTTTTCTTTTATGCATGCATCAATATATATTTACTATCTAATTGTTTTGCTAATAAAGAGTGCGAACTAAACATTTAAGTTAATCTATGTTTGAAAAGTAATGTTTTGGCATGGAAAAGAAAAATATGCATACGTATATATATATAAATATTCGAAATTTGTTATTGAAAAGAATGTCTAAAGTTGAAATTCATTGGTATATAGAAAAAACTTATAAATTTTATGGGATATCTTATATTTCGTAAGTTTTATATGGTATAAATTTTAAAGCAGTTTTAAAGTATTATAGAGCATGTTTCAGTTTCAAAATTTAAAATTCTATGTCTATAGAGTATGGTATTGATAATATCTAATACTTTACCCCATCTTATATTCACTCACTCTTGTTATAAGAGTGAGCAAAACTTATTTTCAAAATACATAGGACCTTAAGAAATTATCACTAATGCTCGAAACCATTCTCTGTTAGCTTGTCGTTACTTCAGCATTTTTTTATGATTTCATGGTGAATGTCCTATCATATCAATCGTCAGTGTTTTTATTATTGTGGTTATGTTCTATTCGTGTTCCATAAATCGCAAATATATATATATTCTAAATACTAGATTAAGCATATAACTTAGCTATTGAAACTCAATCTCTTTTTCAAGCATGCCACCAGCGAACAAGGCTTTAACCAGCGGCAACGACGTCATCCCTCTTACCATCCCTGGAAAGAAGTGGTATATTTGTGGTGTAGCCAGGCATTGTGCTGACCATCAACAAAAGCTTGTGATTAATGTCTTGGATGCTGAGGCTCCTGCGCCAGCTCCCACCTCTAGCGCCCACACTACCAGTATTTTTCACCAAATGTATGTTGTGGTTGTGGCAGCAGCGATGCTAATGACCGTGTTCTGATCCCCCTTATAACGAAGAAGAATTTGCCGTTGTATTCTTTCAGTTCCTTTTTCTTTACACACAGCAATAAGATCTTTTATATCTCTAGTGTCTGATTACAAATATTTCATGATTTAAAACAGCAGCATATTCACATCGTTCCCCATAAGCTGCTAAGATAACATTTGTCTTTCGTATATTAATGTCATGCGTGTATTGAAGAATCTTGAACTTAGTAGATGAAGTTATGGTCCGAGACTAGCTTGTCTGTCAAATTGAAGTTACCTATTTATAGCAAAACAGCAGAAACATGGTAGAATCCACAGAAAGAGGACAGACTTCCAAATAGAAGGAGATTGAGCGCTAGTCTAATATTGTAATCCTATAGAATGAAGCCAGTATAGGTTCAGCCGGGTTTATGGTTTTTCTTTGGATCATAAAAATGTATTTCTTTTTTTATTTTTTTTTCTAATCATTTTTATCAAACTACAAGGTTTGATTTAAGAAATTTTTTCCAACCATAAACTAACTCACATGTATGATAGAAATCTCACATCTCAAACATTAAATTTGTTTAATGATAACATACATTCACACAAGATAAAAAGGTTGATAAAACCATTATTTATAGAGTTAATGTCACATTTAATACTTGAATTATAAGTTATTTTTAGATTAACTACTTGGACTTTTCTGAGTGTTACATTTAGAACCCAATTTAATTATTTAATTACATCTGTCACTACCTTCCTTAACGTCGTCAAATGGGGTGGCATTGTGGTCCCATAAATGTGTGATACAAGTAATTTTATCTTTCGAAACAATCCCACAAAAGCCAACCGTGAAAACTATGATAATTAAAATTCCACATAGTGCAATATGGCATTCCATTAAATAGTGACATGACTATGACGTAGTTTTATCAAGTTGGAATGAGTTAAAATAATTACAAAAGAAAGTATATAAACTTGAAATTAACAAAAAGAAGAATTCACGCTGCGTTCTCCTACATCAGAGGAGAGAGAAACGAGTTCCAACTACAACAGCTCATAAAAAACTTTTGTCTGTTTCTTCTACGAGCATATCCACCATTGATTTCATTGAACAATCAAAAAAGAGAGTTAGTTGCAACCCTTCTTAATTATTCTTAAATCACATTGACAATATATTAACAAAGATTAATATGTCAAAGTAATAAATAACTAGATAAATTGCTTAGAATAAATAGAATAAGGGATAAGAAGATGGTGCAAGTATTTATGATTCCTCCTAGTAAGTTAGTCATCTCTTCTAGCATGTAGTCAAGAAATCATTCTTCCATTTTAGTTCGTTTCATTATTTGAAAGAAATCAAGATGAGGTGTACAAGTTGTGACATAAGCTATCGATTTCACATATACTATGTTGCATAATCTATGGCTTGAGATCATGCAAGTCTATTAAATCCTTTCGCTATTCTTTTAAATTGCATTCCTGCTGTGTTTTTAAAAGTGGAGTAACTCTATCGAAGATGACAATGAGATTCCTGACAATTTCAGCACAATATATCTTTGAAACAATATTGAAAATATATTTTAGCACAAAATATAGTTCTTTTCTTCTTCTTGTATGTCTTTATTGATCTTATGCAACTCCTTATATAAAAATCCTCCAAAACTTCAATATAGAAGTAGCCATTATATGTCCATTAACCCTTCTTTTTTCTTCATAAGCTTTATAAGGAAATAACCATTATAAAAGATCTTTCAAATCATATCTATATGCTTTTCTCGTCTTCATAAGGTAATAGCAATTATAATCCGTTAACTCACTTCCATAAATATCATATTTGTCACTTGCTTTAAGCTTCATTTCATATAATGCTTTATACTTCGAATATCTTGATAAATGTGTAATTCTTAAAATAAAAACTTTGTCATAATATTTTGTTAAATGTAATACCCATATACATTTAAGTCATAGTGTTGGGCCTTCAACAAGTAATAGTACTTCTTCCATTCTAGTTTGCTTCTGCTTTGCTTCTACTCCTGATTTCATTAATAAGCTTCTATAATTTCCTTTTGTAACATCTCTAATATAGTGCTTCTACCTTTGCTTCTGTTTCGGTTCAACTTTTTAGCTTTTGACATTGTGCTTTTGATTTCTAGCTTCTATTTCAAGTGTTGGTCTAACTTCTGGTTATGATTCTAGTTTTGGTTATTTGCTTCTAGTTATGCTTTCAATTTTCCAAAACGTTACTAATATGGCTTTCCAAATATATGTTTCTTCTGACTTTAGTTTTATAAGCTTCATATAGAAGGCTAAATGGAGTTCGGGGCTTTGAGTCTAATAATTAAATGAATTTGACTGTTTCGTTAAGGTGACACCCCCTAAAGAGTTAAGCCTGTAGATATCCAAGATGATCAAGGGAAATTTAGCATAGTAGGTTTAGAGTAGGGGTTCAGTATATCAACTCGTCCAATCTAACCATTTTCAATTTAGGTTATATAATAAAGCCTTTATTAGACCTAAACCTACGAAGGGAGTCCATTTCAAGTCCATTAAAAGAAGGGGTAAATTCTATCTATTGATCATCAACACGTTCCAATGGATGAGATCAATAGTCAAATTCTATAAATACCCTACCCTCTCTCTCATTTGGACATAAAAAGAATCTTGCCCTAATGTCGTTGTGTTGTTGGATTCGCTTCCCTAAAGATCAAACACTTGAACCATTAAAGAGCACATCCCATTCGTACCTTAAACTATAGAGTTTAATGCTTATACATTTCTCCAACTGTCACAACTCATGCTAGAACCTACTGAGATTACCTACTACTTCTTCCCATCATTCATTTGAGGATTATCCCATACATACCATCCAAGTCATTCTCAATACATACATGACCTTCACATTCGAATTCCTACACCTACATTTTTTTGTGACTCCATGAGGGGAAGGGAAGCTGACACTTGCATGATGGTACTTCTAAGAAGAAGAGGAGTTGATCCTACTAATAATAGTAATCAAGAATAAGATACCAGTATTATGAGAACTAAGTAGATGTGACACGAACATTGTTATAAATGGAAACACGAACATTGGTATCACACAAATTGAGGGTAGGTTTGAATTGCAAGATGGTCTGAAAGATAAATTAGAATCAAAGTTTTTGAATGGGGGTTCTCATGCACCAATGATAGATATAACACACTAATACCTTACACGGGCTCAAGCTACACTTAATATGATGCATAAGTGCAACAAGAGGTCACTTTTCACCAGTCTATACTTACAATAGGCTAAATAAGAGTAAAGAAGAGTAAGCAAAACACTTAGCTCAAAAGGAAAATGTTTAAAAATGAGGATAACTAATGATGCAGCTATTACAATTGTGGGGTATTTATATACCCCAATTAGAGTAGGTCCTAGGTTACTCTAAATTACAAAAAGATCTCACTCTAGAATTAGATAACAAATACAACGTAAGGGTAAAATAGTAACAGTAGGAAATGGAATATTTTAGTAAGGACGGTATGGTTGTCAAAGGATGGGACACGTATCCACTTCTTATTCTGGTGGTCTTAATAGGTGCTAGGTGCTGAGTAGAGTAGAGTTGACTAGGTCAATATCATTTTAGTAGCTCGGCAACTTAACATAATAAGTGCTTGCTTGGATTGTTGGAATTTGGGAGCTTAGCTTCGGTAGGTTGATTCAGTATTGGACTAGTGCGTGTTTAGTCATCTGATAGATCAAGTTCTTGAGAGCTCGAACCTTGACATTAATGGAAGTTGTCAGCTTCTATGGGAGCTTCCTCCTTCCAAGAGATAGTAAACAAGTTGAAAGAGTTTAGGTCACATATTAAGTCAACTCAAAGGAGTTCTTCTTTTATTAGGTCCATCTAGGCTGCTTGTGTACTGAGGCAGAAAGTCTTCAAGCTCAAGAGTGTGTTATCAACCCTTGATCCTTATCATGCCCTCCAGCCTGTTTAAGATTTAGGATCAAATCTTGGTCGATTTCAAGTAGCTCACCCACGAGGATATACTACTTGAGGCCAACAATATTGAAGGAGCCAGAGACTACATATTCTTCTAGCTATACAATTCTATAGGTGTTGGGGTTGATCTTCTTGATCACTCTAAATGATCCATCTACTCATGGGGATAACTTGCTTTTCTTGAGATTAGGGAATCAATCCTTATTGAGATGAATCCATACTAGATCACTGAGTTGGAATTCTTTGGCTTTTCATCCTTGGCCTCTTCTTGTTCCATGACCTTTTAGTGCATTGCTTAGATGGCTTCTATCTTATTGATAGCCTATTGATCTTGAGGGTAGTTGGGTAAGGAGATTTACTCAAGTGGGAGCTCGAGATTGTATCCACATGAAACCTCGAAGGGTGATCTTTTAATGAAGATATAGCCTGTTTTGTTGTAGAAAAACTTAATTATTAGTAGGCACTGGTCCCAATCATCTTGGTTTCTTCTAATTGCAACTCGTAGTAAGGTGTTCAAGGTTCAATTGACGACCTCAATCTATTTGTCTGTTTATAGGTGGTAAGATGTGCTGAATAACAAAGTGGTCCCTAGGTACTTCTAAAATGTCTTCCAAAAATGACTTAGAAATTTAGGGTCTTGATCTAGCATAATAGTTCTTAGCATTCCATGCAACTTCAACACTTCTTGCAAAAAGAGAAAAGAAATGGCCGAAGCATAGTTAGTTCAATTACATGGTACAAAGTGTGCTATCTTGCTGATCATATCCATAACCACCATGATGGAGTCTTTCCCTCAAGATGCCCTCAATAAACCTAATACAAAGTTCATACTCATCTCTATCAATGGTTTGGTTAGGATAAGCAGTAGCAAGTAAGGTCCTTAAAGCTTAGCTCTTGGCCTTTCTATAGGTAGCACACTTTTCCAATGCAGATTGCACTTCCCTCTTTATCCTTGGCCAAAATAATCTTGAAGTAAGTATTTCATGTGACTTAGTCTTCCTAAAGTGAATAGATAATCCTGCTCTATGTGCCTCTCGTACCAGTAGCTCTCACATAGAACAAGTCGGAATGCACAACTTCCCTTTCCTAAACTGTAAGCCACAAAGCTAAGCCAATTGACCATAGGATTGAACTTAGAACATAAGGTTTTGCACGATCGGATAAAGAATCCGATCAAACTCCAAATTATAAACTATTGAGAGAAATATTAGTAAAAATGATCCCGTAAACGTGAATTTAAGAAAATAAGTAATAAAATAGGAGACTATAAAATTTTCAAATTTTAAACATAATAATTGCTAATTACTGAAAAGGCAAAAAGTGTAATCTAATAACTAATAAATTACTAGAGATAGATTATATGTATACTAAAAATAATAGAATGACCTAAATAATATTTAAGAATATTTATTTGTACTATATATGAATTTACATGTAAGTATAAATACGTATAATTTCTTAAAATACGTGAAATGTGCTAAAATAATACAAAATACTTAAAGAAAATTCATAATTAAATAAGGAAAAATCAAGAAAAATCAGGAAAAATCATGAATGATCCAGAATTGGGTCGTGGCAGCTAGGAAAAATAAGAAAAATTTTAGCCAATTAAATTAAGACAACATAAAAGCCAAAAATCAAGGGATAAGGCAATTGTCTTGTCCAATTTAATGCAAAATAATTACACTAAAGCTCTATAAATAGCAAGAAAAATTCAAAAGCTCATTTGGCCAGATACAAATCAGGAAAAATTAAGGAGAGGCGAAAATTGAGAGAAAAATTCGGTTTAGAAAAAAATTAGAAAAAACTGTGCAATTAGGGCTTTCAAAAGGAACCCACACCAGACAAGCAGCTGGAAGTGGACAGCCACCACCACCACACGGTGGTGGCAGCGCCCAAGCTGGCCGACAAGGCCACGGCGGCCGGCGGTGGCCGGAGCCACCTAAATCGGTGAGTCTAATTTCCAGCCTGATTCTTGTGTAATTTTGTAAAAATAGTAAATATTATTAGAAAATTATGAATTTTGTTATTCTAGAATATTTTTGTATGTAGTTTGTAGAAAAAATATTATTTTGATGAAAATATATCTCGTGATATAAGGTCCTTAAGAAATCATGCAAAACCGAGCATATTTCGATTTAGAAATAAATGACCTTAGGAATGTAGTTTCGAGCCCAAAATTTTTGTGTAGATTACTTAAATGATATAGAATAGTGCTATGAAGCCCAATTTCAAAAATTAATTTTAAAAATTTTTAGATAATTTTTAGGCCCTAAAATGAGGCATAAAATGGGTAATTTAAGGTTAATTAAGTAATTAAATTATTAATTACTAACTTAGTGAGTAAGTACATGTTTTAGGATGTTGAAATCCGATGGAGTATGATACTTGTAGCAATTAGGGTGTTAGATGTAATTATTAGGTTAATTATACAGTAAATAAGTAATATGGAAAAATAGTACATTTTAAGTTAATTTTGTAAATTAGGGTAATTAGGAGTAAAATCTGATTTAGGATAATTTAGACATTTTGAAATGATAATTGATGTTTAGAGATGATAATTAGAGTGATAAAAATATTAGAAGTGTATTATATACATAAAAGGGTAATAATATATAATAGGTAATTATTGGAAATATAACAAATAGAAAATATTATAATAAAAATTGATATTTTGATAATAATAAAAATGTATAATAAATCTGATAGGAAACTTGAATTTATGTAATTATATGAAAAATGTAAAAATTTCTCACATTAGGAGTGAATTTAGTACACTAATATGGATTTAAGTGTACCGGGTAAAATAAATGCTAACTAGGGGTAATGATGGTATTTAGGAGATCAGGAAGTAAAGTGATTAATTTCATATTATGGGTTGAAACGGATTTTTAAGGTTGAAATCTAAAACATTACTTAGAAATTGAACTAAAACCTAATTTGGAAATTGATACGAAAACCGAACCTGAACCTAGCCCCAAACCTAAAATAATTGTAAAAGACTTAATACCTAGATAATTAGGCATATTAAACCTTAAATAAAACCTAACAATAAGTGTTATAGGATAAAACGAACCTATAATAGTTATATGAAAAGCTAAAACCACGTTTGTGTTATAGGGATGATCGGCGATGGCTTGAGCAAATCAGACCTCGAGTGAGTAAGCGAGGAGTCGAGGTAAGTTAGGATTAATAGGATGCTGTATTTTGGAGGCTTAAGATTATGCTTGGTTGTGCTTGTTAAATAGTTGAATGTGTACATGTGCTTGATTATGGTGATGCTATGATTCTGTTTGTTGCTCTGGCACGTATTATATGAATTGTATGAAAGAATTGATTACCCTAAACTGGACTTAATCAAATATCCGACCAGTAATCATAATCGGACATGTATGGCAACTCGTTAGGGGAACTTAGGACTCTCCGGCCAAATACCGACCCCTTTGGAAGGAATAACACAGGATTGCAAAATGGTCCCTTCTTCATCCTCAGTCGAATTAAGTGATAGGAGAGGAGGTCGCGGCGAGGGTGAAGACAGTGGTTCGAAGGTAGTCGCGGGAGGAGCAAGGTCTCCATTACACAAGCTTAGGTTTGGTCGTGAACTGTTGCATTAACAGCAACTCCTCAACCCGGATTAGAGCGGGCGCAATTTCTCTAATCTCACGACGAGCCAGACAACGTCGTGCGATAGCATTTGCTTGCACATGCATTGCACCTAATAAGTGATTGAAAACCTTGTTGTATATATAGTATAGTTTTAAGTCCTCCATCCTAACTTACTAAGCTATGGTTGCTTACATCCCTATAGACGTTGTGCAGGTGCTGGCTAAAAAGCGGCAAACAACTACTCTGACGCTAGCAATTGCTGGATCCTGAGGAATAAGAAAAAACATTAGAGAATAAACACATATTTTTAAGGTCTAAGTTTTTATTTTAGAATTATTTTTCATTTCCGAATGATGTAATAACTAGGAAATATACTATAAAGAAATATTGTAAACTTTAACCTGCAATAACTGAATTATAACATATATATATAATTCCTCACTTTTATAGGTACATGATTTATTTAAATTACAAACTATTTACTTCAAAGCGGGTTAGTCGTGGACGCCTTGTGTAGATCAGGTCTAAGATAGCGGTTGTAAGGCTAACTTTTATCTTAGGATTGATTTACACGGCGGGGCTGTTACGACTCTACCGCTTTGGGGCGTGACATAAACAAGTATCCATCCTCCTTGTACTAGTCATCAATAGTTGATCCTTCCTCACACTTACGATAGATTAGACCAAAATGTGGATCATTAACATTTAAATTTTTTATGATAGAGAATTTAAGAAGTTTTGTTTAGAGCTCAGTCAAGAGTGAATGTCATCATGATAGAGTATTAGCAACAACATTGTTCTTGCCATTCTTGTACTTTACAACAAAAGAAAATCCCTCCATGAATTCAACCCATTTTGCTTATCTCTTTGATAACTTTAGTTGACTCTTCAATTACCTTAATGACTTATGATCTGTATAGATCATAAACTCTCATGGTAATAAGTAATGTTACTAGACTGTCAAAGCTCAGATCAAGGAATAGAATTCCTTACCATATATAGAGTAATTGAAAGTAGCTCTTCGAAGCTTTTCAGTATAATAAGCAATAAGTCAACCCTCCTACATTAGTATAGCACCTATGCCCAATCCAAATGCATTACATTCTACTTCAAATACTTTCTTAAAGCTAGAGAGAGCTAGGATAGGGGCAGTAGTCAACTTCACCTTCACTTCATCAAAGCTCTATTGCTCCTTCTCTCCCTATTTGAACTTAATATTCTTATTTGATAGTTCAGGAATTAGGGTCATGATAATACTGAAGTTCTTATGAAGCAGTGGTAAAATCATGCTAGTCCATGAAAACTGCATGCATTGGTTGCACAGGTCGGCAATAGCTACTCAGTAATCACCTTTATCTTTTCTTCATCAATCCATATTCCTCCTCCACTCACAACAAATCCTAAGAAGCTTACTTCATATCAGCAAAAGTCATACTTATTCAAGTTGGCATAGAGATTTTTGGCTCAAAGCTTAGAGAAAACAACTTAGAGATGCTCACAATGCATTTCTAGGTTGAGGTTATAAACAAGAATATCATCAAAGTAAAAAACGACAAACTTTCCCATCAATTCTTGGAGCACATGTTTCATTAACTACATAAATGTGTTCACCACATTTGACAATCTAAAGGGTATAACTAGCCACTCATACAACTTATGGCACGTCTTGAACGCGGTTTTCTATTGATCTCCTTCCTGTATTCTAATTTGATGGTATCAGGACTTAAGATCTATCTGAGAAGAGATCCTTGCTCCATTTAACTCATCAAGCATGTCATCAAGTGGTGATATGGGATATTTGCAGTTGATAGTAATTCAGTTGATGGCTCAACTATCTACACACATCCGCTACATGCCATCTTTCTTTGGCACCAATAAGGTTCGTACAACACATAGGTTTAAAGACTCTCTTACATATCCTCTTTTTATTAGCTCATCTACTTACCTTTGGAGCTTAGCAACTTATTCAAGATTTAACCTATATGCTAGCTTGTTTGGTGATGCAGCTCCTAGCTATAGATCTATAGCATGCTCAAATCTTCTGATTGGAGGTAAACCTTTTGGTAATTCATCAAGGAATAAGTCAGCAAATTCCTTTAGCAAGTCTTTCACCCAGGCGGGCAGTTCAACATTCAAAGCTTTCAATTCAAGCAACCTCTTGACCAATAGAAAGATTAGTTCTTCAAGCTTCATCTCTCTTGACAGCTCAACGCGTATCATTACTAAGGCCTCCTTCTTCAAAGTTTAGCTAAGCTAAGCTTGCATAGTCTTGATTTGCTCAAATGACATGGGACTCGGTCTCACCCTTCTTCCCTTATGCTCAAATGAACAAGTATTTCTCTTTTCGTCATAGATCACATGCCAATCAAACATCTATGGTCTTTTAATAAGAATATGTGAAACACTTATAGGCAACACATCACAAAGGACCTCATCTTGATACTTCCCAATGCAGATCGGTACTGTAACTTGCTTAGTCACTTACGAGGCTCCCTTGTCACTATACCAATGTAGCTTGTAAGGTTTAGGGTGGGGTATGGTTAGCAACTTCAACTGCTGAACCATAGATATATATGGGGCGTTAATGTAACTACCACTGTTAATAATAAGGGCACACAACATCCCATTAACCTCATACTCATCACTTGCCTCAATACTATGGTTGTAAGCATGAAATTACCCTCTTCACTATATATGACTTCCTCCTCCTCGGATAGATTGGCCTACTCGAACTTCTTCTACTCTTCAACTTCTTCATCAATGCTATCAATCTTAAGGTTAAGCATTTCTCCCTTTGCTACCATTGTCCTTCTATTCGAGCATTGAGCTATCATGTGTCCAAATCCTTAGCATTTGAAACATTTGATCTTGCTTATCTTTCTTCTTGAGCTTTATCTTTTCTCAAATCTCCTCGAGGTCTCCTCTTCCTTAGCTTGGACAATTGAAATAAGTCAGCCTTCACTAGTCCTACTCGATTCTAATCGCAAAGGCCTGCTCAAAACAAGTCAGCTGTAGGAAGCTTGACTAACAGGAGCTCGAAATCTACTCAATTGACGTCGCTCTGTCCTCTAAGCAACTTAGATAGCTTCTTGTAATTTTCCAATGTCCCTCTTCTCTAGGATGTCTCTAATCTCATACTTCAATCCACTGTTAAACCTAAAGATAGTCCAATCTTCGAGCTCTAGAACTTCACATAAAATCATTAGCATTTGAAATTCTTTCACATAAGCATCAACACTTAAGCCTCCTTGCCTCAACTCTTGCAACTTCTTAAATTTATCTTATAGATAGTAGCTTGGCATAAACCTCCTCTAATAAGGATCGCAGACTGATCATGCACTCCTGAGCCCGAGGACTCGCTCAAATGGTGTATCGAGTTGCTCAAGGTAAGTTAAACTCAAAAGAGCAATACATTCTCCAATCCAACTTGCCAAGTTACTTAACTTTCTACTTCATCCAAGAGACTGCCAAAGTGATCGACCTATTGTTGAGCCAACCCCTCCCCAAAACATCTATCTAAGGCTAAGCACAGAATACACATGCTGTTGACCCAAATCATTGCTAAGGCTAAAGCGACATTGACCTAGGTCGACCATCCGAGGCCAACCTAACAATAGACCATCCCCTAGGTCAACTCTTCCTCAATCCAAATCATTCAAGTTGATGAGCCCAACCTGATCTACCCAAAACCTATTATGTTCGGCAAATCGCATCATTGGGACCATAGAACGGACAGCTGATGTACGCCTCATTTATTTAACATTTGTACTATCCTTTTGTAATTGAATATTCTTTTGTTAGGTTCCAACTTTGCCCTTATAAATTGTTCCTTTTCCTTTTTTTCCAATAGGATTCTTTTTATAATTTACATTAACCTAGAACTTATCCTCATTGGGTCTTATGAATACTTGTAAGTGAGAATAGCTACAATAGTCAATACAATTAATGTTGAGACATTTTCTTCTTACATGAGCTAAGTGTATCTTACTTACTCTCGACTACTCTTATCTAGCCCATTGAGTGTAGACTAGTGGCAACCGACATCTAGCCACACTTGTACATCATATCAAGTGTGACTCAAGCTCAAGTGAGGTATTGGTGTGTCATATCTATCGTCGGTACACGAGGACCCCTACTCAACCTTTAATACTCATTTATCTTTCGGACCATCTCGAGGTATTGACCCATTCCCCTTTTGGTTCGCGTAATACCAAAAATCATGACAGTCATGCCCATATCATGTTGGTATCAGAGCTTGGCTACATTCGAGCAAGTCCTTACTACTTGTACTTTGAGTGGTTTACCACTGTTGTAAGTGTTTTAGAGTCAATTTATTAACATTGTGAGTGTTTGACAAGTGTTTAGAGTAAAGAGATTTCATGCTCTATTTTTTCCTATTTCTTGCTCATAAAACAGACTATGTAAGTTTGCTTGGTTTATTGTGTGTTGGTTGTATTAGTAGTTAGTGTATTCAACATTGTTTTGTTCCTGATTCGTGGAAGGAAGTTTTGAGTAGTGTCTCAACTATTAATCTCTTGTAAAAGACAACAATGTTCGATTCTAGTGTTCAAAGAGTTTTGGGTAACCAGGAGAGTAGCACTTAAAGTAGCTAAGGTCAACAGGGAAGTTTACACCCCAAACAATAGGTGACAAACTGGATAGACTCACCAACCTAATGGCTAGTTTGGTGACTATCATAAATGAAAATAGGCAACAAGCTAGAGAAGGTCCATATAGAGGATGAGCCAATGAACAACTTGAAAGAGGCAATGGTCAATATGGCCGAGCTAATGCGCCAATTCGACCACCCCTCATTGGAAGAGTAGATAGAGTTGCTAGGCGCAGGCTAACACTCAATGAAATTTAAGATGCAGATGAGGAAGAAGGTGATGAAGTAGAGTAATATGAGCTAAGAGAAAGAGGAATGTCTAAGCTCCGAGAGTAAAGGGGTTGTGGATGCATATTTCAAGTTTTTCTGGAAGTTGTGACGTAGAAGACTACCTGGATTAGGTAGATAAAATCAAGAAACAATTTGAATGCCATGAGGTGCTTGAGAATGCAAAGGTTAAACTTGTTGTATTAGAGTTTACTAGTTATGCTGCCTTATGGTGGAAGAACATGTAAGCTACACATAGAAGAGAAGGAGAACATGAAGTTAAGAGTTGGGATGAAATAAAGAGAGTCATGAGGAGAAAATTTGTTCTGAGCTACTATTTACAGGATACGTTTAAGAAGTTACAGGAGTTGAGACAAGGTGGATTGAGTATTGATGCCTATGTAAAGGAATTCCAGATGTTAATGATCCAATGTGAAGTTGTTGAGCCTAAAGATCGAACTGTGTCTCGATTTATTATTGAGTTGAAGTACAAGATTGGAGATATTTTGGAGACCATGGATATTAGATCACTTGATGAAGTTATCTAAGCTACCTAGAGAATTGAAAGGTGTCGATCAGGGAGATTCTAAGCTCTTGTTAGTCAGCCGACCTTAAGCCAACTTATTTTGAGTAAATTTGTGCGATTGGAACCAAGTAAGGTTGCTAAGACCTAACCTAGTCAAACTACCTGAGCAGAGGATAAGGAGATCCTAAGGAAGTTTGAGAAAGGCCAAAGCTCAAGAAGGAAGATATGTGAGATAAAGTGCTTCAAGTGTCAAGGATTTGGGTACACGGTTGCTTAATGCCCAAATAGAAGAACCATGGTAATCTAAGGCGAAGCGCCAACTATTGAGGTAGACAATATTAACAAGGAAGTATAAGAGTTGAAAAGATCGGGCAAAAAGAATAGTCCAAGGAGGAGGAAATTATCTATAGTAAGAAAGGTAACCTTATGCCTGTCACCCTAGTGTTAAGAAGAACAATGAGTGTGAGTCATGTGCTCGAAGACGAACAGTGAGAGAATCTATTCCACATTAGATACAAGGTGAATGGGTTATTGTACAATTATTGTTGATAGTAGTAGCTGTACAATTGTAACATCTACTTTCATGGTCCAACAATCGAAGTTGCAAACCAAGCCCTACCACAAGCCTTATAAGCTGCACTGGCTCAGTAAGAAAGGAGCCCTATAAGTGAACAAACAAGTATCAGTGCCAATCAATATTAGGAACTATCAAGATAAAGTGCTTTGTAATGTGTTGCCCATGACCTTGTCCTACATTCTGCTTGGATGACCATGAATGTTTGACCGAAGTGTAATATACAATGAAAGGAAGAGCACATGTTCATTATTGCACGAAGATGAGAAGGTGAAGTTGAGCCCTATGACTGCTGAATAAGTTAAAAGCATGCGGACTCAATTGAGCCAAGTCTTGAAGAAAGAGGCTATGTTGATCACTCGAACCAAGCTAAAGAGAGAGATGGAGCTTGAAGAGCCAACCTATGTGCTAGTCAGAAGGCTACTTAAGATGAGGGGATCCGATGAGGAATTGCTACTTGCTGAGGTGAGAACCTTGTTGGATGAGTTTGCTAACCTGTTCCCAGGGGAACTGCTTAAAGGTTTGCCTCCCCTTTAAGGTATTAAACATGCAATTGACTTGCAACTAGGAGCCACGTTGCCAATTAAGCTTGCTTATAGGCTGAATCTTGAACAGGCTACCGAGCAGCAAAGGTAAGTAGATGAGTTGTTGAAGAAAGGGTATGTTTGAGAGTCCTTAAGCCCATATGTTGTGCTAGCCCTGTTAGTACCGAAGAAAGATGGGACTTAGAGGATGTATGTAGATCACTAAGCAATCGATTACATCACCATCAAATACGAGTATCTAATAACAAGCCTCAATGATATGTTAAATGAGTTAAATGGGGCAAGAGCATTCTCTAAGATTGACCTCAAATCTAGATACCATCAGATCTTAATACAGGAAGGAGATGAGTGGAAGACCGCATTTCAGACCCGCTATAGATTATATGAATGGCTTGTGATGCCATTCAATCTATTAAATTCCCTAAGCACATTCATGCGACTGATGAACCATGTGCTCCGAGAACTAATTGGAAAATTTATGATGGTATATTTTGATGACATTTCGGTCTATAGTCCTGATTTAGAGACTTACCGAGCAATTTTCTTAAAACTCCGAGCTAAAAAGCTATATGCCAATCTGTAGAAATGCAACTTCTGCTGACCTGAGGTAATCTTTCTAAGTTTTGTTGTGAGTGATGGTAGCATCAAAGTTGATGATGAGAAAATAAGAGTGATTACCAAATGGCCTGTGCCGACCTGTTTAGCCAATGTGCGAAGCTTCCACAGTGTAGCATCATTCTATCATAGGTTTATAAAAAGTTTTAGTACAATTGTAGCCCTACTCACCAAGTTGTCAAAGAAGAATATTGAGTTCAGGTAGAGGGAGAAGAAGTAGAGAAGTTTTGAAGAGGTGAAGGAGAAGCTAACTACAGCCCCTGTCTTAGCTTTATCAAGCTCTAACAAAGTATTCGAAGTGGAATGTGATGTATTAGGACTAGGCATAGGTTCTATGATAATGCAGGGGGGTTAACCTAATACCTACTTCAGTGAGAAACTTATAGGAGCTACACTTAATTATTCTGTCTATGATAAGAAGTTTTACTCCTTGATCAAAGGCCTGACTACATGGCAACATTATCTGTTGCCCAAAGAATTTGTGATCTACACGGATCATGAGTCCTTGAAACATCTAAAGTGCCAACCCAAATTGTCTTAAAGATAACCTAAGTGAATTGAATTTATGGAGGGATTTTCCTATGTCATGAAATATAAGAATGAAAGGACTAATGTAGTGGTCGATGCCCTATCAAGATGACATTCCCTTTTGACTAAACTAGAGAATAGGTTGCTTAGTTTTTCTATAATTAAGGATTTGTATTAGGATCTGTATTTTGCTCTCATCTATGCCAGATGTGAAGAAGGCCGAACACTTGATGACTATTACAGAGAGAATGGATACTTGTTTCGAAAGAGGAGATTATATATCTCGACTTGTTCTATGAGAGAACTATTGGTGCATGAGGCACATGGAGAAGGATTGTCTAGACACTTTAGTAAGCACTAAATTGATGAGGTATTATTCTTAAGATTCTTTTGGCAAAAAATGATGAGGGATGTTCAAAGTGTGTTGGAAAGGTGCACCACTTGTAGAAGAGCAAAGAGTTGAGCCGAGCATCAAAAATATTTACCCTTGCTAATTCTGACAAACCATAGTCCGTACTGAGTATGGACTTCATGTTAAGGTTGCCAAGGATGTCCCGAGGGATGGACTCCATCATGGTGGTTGTGGATCGCTTCAATAAGATGGCATACTTCGTACCCTACTCTAAAACTAACAACGCTTTGACTATCTCTTTTCTTTTCTTGTAGGAAGTCCTCAAACTACATAGAGTAGCTAGGACCATTATTTTAGACCGAGACCTAAAGTTCATGAGCTACTTCTGGAGAACGTAATGGAGACAAATGGGAACCAAGCTATTGTACAACATGTCCTATCACCCACAAACAGATGGACAGACCGAAGTTAGTGGAAACTTTACTCCAAGTTGTTGTTGGTTGGAACATAGCCGATTAGGATATATGCTTGCCAATAATTAAGTTTGCATATAATAGGACCACCTACAATGTCATAAACTTGTCACCATTTAAGGTCACCTATGAGTTCAACCCTAAGCTCCCATTGGACCAAATGTCCTTTTGAGCCCAGATGATGATCAACCAGCTTTCGAAAGAGTCAAAGCCATTAGAGCAATGTACTAGAAGGTCGTAGAACATTTGAGCCAAGCTACTACCAAGCTCGAGAGGCAAGGCCAAGGACAGAAGAACAAAGAATTTTAGCCAAGTAATTTGGTATAGATCCACCTTAGTAAGGAACGGTTCCTAAACTTAAGGAAGAACAAGTTATCTCCCAAAGTTGACGGGCTATTTAAAGTGTTTGAGAAGATCAATCCTAACGCCTATAGATTAAACTACTTGAAGAGTATGGAGTCTCCAACTCCTTTAACATTGCCGACCTCTATCCATATACTCTTGAAGATAAGCAACGTAGAGTTAAGCCAAATTTGATCATGAACCAATCATGCGCTTTCGAGCTCAAGGACTCGCTCAAATGGTGCACTAAGTTGTCCGATATGAGTTAAACTCAGAAGAGCAATACATTCTCTAGTCCAACCTATCAAGTTACTCTACTCTCTACTTCATCCAAGAAACCACCGAGGTGATCGACTTGTTACCGAGCCAACGCCTCCCCAATACATCTGTTCAAGGCTAAGTACTAAACGTACATGTTACCGACTTAAATCATTATCAAGACCAAGGTGATACTGACCCGAGCCGACCATCTGAAGCCAACCTAACTATGGACCATCCCCCAGGTCAACTGTTCCTTAATCCAAATCATCCGAGCTACTAAGCCCAACCCGATTTGCATGGACCCTATTTTGTTTAGCAAACCAAATCATTCGGACCACAAAATGGACAGTTGATGCGTACCTTATTTGTCTGATATCCCTACTATCCTTTTATAATCGAATATTCTTTTATCTAGTTCCAACTTTGCCCTTATAAATTGTTCCTTTTCCTTTTTTTTTTCTAGTAGTATTGTTTTTGTAATTTATACTAACCTAGGATTTACCCTAATTAGGTCCTATAAATACTTGTAAATGAAAATAGCCACAACAGTCAATATAATTAACATTGAGACATTTTCTTCCTATATGAGCTAAATGTATCTTACTTACTCTTAACTACTCTTATCTAGCTCATTGGGCATGGACTAGTGGCGAGTAACCTTTGGCTACACTTATACATCATATCAAGTGCGACCTGAGCTCGTGTGAAGCGTTGATGCGTCATATCCATCATCAATACATAAGAACCCTTGCTCAACCTTCAACTTGTATTTATCTTTCAAATTGTCTCAAGGTTCAAACCCATCCCCCCATTTGGTTCGCGCAATACCAAACATCGTGTGTTTGTCTACAGTTATGCCTGTATCATCCTCTTCATTACTCCATCTCATCCTAGTCTCCAATCTCCCTTTCTCCTTCTCTTCATTTGGTAACTAGCAAATTTCTCTACCATAAGGCAGCATATCCTATGAACTCTACGATGACTAATCTCACCTTAGTATTCTCAAGTACCTTGTGACACTCAAATTGTTTTTCAATTTTATCCACTAAATCTAGGTAGTCTTCGGCATCACTACTGCCAAAAAAGCTTGGAATCTACATTTTCAAGCCTTCTACTCTAGGAGATTGGATATTCCTCTCCTTTACCTCATAATATTCTTCTTCCTCATTGCCTAATTCATCACCTTCCTCTTCTATCTCTTCCATGGCAAGTCTTCATCTAGCAATTCTATCCACTCCTCCAGCTCAATAGGGTTAAATTAGGGAATTAACTCGATCGGATCGGCCATTACCCCATTCAGGTACAGCATCCTTTTAGGCTCTATTTGAGTCACCCCAGTTGCTACCAATCTTCATGTATGGTAGTCACCAGACTAGTTACCAAGTCTATAAGTCTATCAAGCCTTTCATCTATAGACTAGGGTGTAAAACTCCCTTGTCCACCTTGACCATTACGAGCATAACTCTCTTGATTTCCAATAGTTCCTTAAACACTAGAATCCAACATTGTTTAAGACTTTAATGAACCACTGTGTCTAGCCAAATTTTCGTTTAAACCACATAAAACCTTACTGAAATCCAACCTCAAACTTCAACTCCACAATACTTACCTCAACTAGGACCAAACACTATTAACAATCCTTGAGACAGTTGTACACCAACTGAAGCCCACAAATAGTCTATCTTCTAAGTATAGAAACAGGGGAAAATAAAGCAATCTCACACTCACTACAAACTGCCTCTATATTGTAAATCATAATGAACATTACTTAACACATAACACTACTACAACATAGTTAGATAAGAACACAAAATGCCAAAACTTGCATAAACATAGCTACGTTCTAATACCAAGATGATACGAACACTATTATAGATAGACACAAAATAGTGGTATCACACAAACTGAGGGTGGGTCTAGACCACATGGTTCAAAAGATAAATGAGAGTTGAAGTTTAGCAAGGGTTCTTGTACACTAACGATGAATATAACGCACCAACGCCTCAAACGAACTCAAGTTACACTTGATATGACGTACAAGTGCAATAAGAGATCACTTGCCACTATATTTAAGCATGTCTTCATTTAAGTTAAGTAAGTTCCCTAAGCCATTTATTAAGTATTAATTGAGTAATGTAGGTTCTTACCAAGATTCTAATCAACGTCCTGATAGGGTAGTTTAGCATAAATTCTAGCCCAAAGAAGTTTCTGAGCTAGGTTCTAACTCTGGTAAGGTTTTTTTAAGGATCACGTGCAAACAACTTTCTGACCTACTCTCTAACTCTCGATGTGATCAAACTTTAAGACTAAACCACTTTCTGACCAAGCTTCTGACTGCTTCAATTTTAATTATATATCAAGCTTCCTTTATAGGACTACTTCTTGATGGAGTTTCTGACCGAATTTTTTACTTTAGTATTATTCCTATATTTCACTATTTTACACATAAGTCCAACTTATCGTGACTTATAAAACCTTATTAAATTCACTCCTTACAGCACCATGACTCCCCAACATGGCCAACCACTCCATTCCCTTACTAACTTTATTTACTTAAGCTCTTAAGAAAAACTCTAGGATTAAGTTTTGTAAAACATCAAAGTTTGGTGTAAACATCAACTTCAATATAAATTACTCAATTTAAGACTTGAAATCCCTTATGTTTGGTTGTTGTACACTTGAGAAAACTAAAGGTACTTAGTTTAACAAGAAAATTAAGTAAATTTTTTAAGGGATCTAAGCCATCAACTCACAATTTTAATGAAAAATAAAAATTTCTCAAAATCCAACTTCATGATTTTGAAAATCGAACCACTTAACATGAAAATATATTCTCTTAAGAGTTTACATACAATCATTCAGACCAAAACTATAGCATTTGTACTTTTAAAAATGCAATCGAAAATTGAGTGTTGTGGTGTTTCTCTTAAGGACCCTATGCTAGTACTCAAAATTTCAAAAAATCTTATTTAATATTTGAATTCTTCATGCAAAAAGCACTTAGAAAAACCAATTTTCAAAATTTTTGAAGGTCATTTACTATTTTTAGTGAATTTTACTTAAAATTGAGGAAAACCAATATCTTATCAAAACTTAGATCTCGGCCTACTGGCGAGAAAGGGGGTGTGTCAACTAAGCATGCCATGACCCACGGCTTCACTTTAAGTCGTTGGTACTCTTCAAATCCCAATTTTGTACTATTTTTAGAACATTTCCCTAAAATTCATTTCTCCTCTAATCTTTCTATCATCTAATTTTTCCAGAACTTGTAGTTGACCAAACTTTTAAATGAAGACTAGTTTGTATTTTAATAAAAAGGTTTGGATTGATTTTAAGTTTTTTCCTCTTGCTAACACATGTTTAATGGTTTATGAGGTGAGTTAAGATTAAAGCTTAACGCCTCAACCTGTTTTAATGAGTTACCTATACTTTGCGATGCTTCAAGCAAATGTTCCCTCAATGCCACCTATTTTTATAATTTCTTTTCCATTTTCTTTTATTAATTTGGTTAAATTTGCTTAAATTCAAGTATTTAAAATAATTGCAAGGATACATATTTATGTGATAATTATATTCGATGTATATACATACTTTTACATATTATTTTATGTCATTTAATAATTTTATTAGTCATATAATTCATCTCTAAAGGATCTTTAATTAGCAATACCTATTTCACACATTTCTTATACGTATATAATAATATAACAAAATTCACTATTTTAGTTATAATTTTATTATATTTTCAAAATCTAAACCTATGAAGTCTCCTCAATTAATGTTATTAACCCACTTGTAAATTTTAAGCCTAATTTAATTACCTTCATGAATGCCTAAATTGTCTACTCGATATCTAGTTGTATAAGTATGGGGCTTACAACAAATATAAATATAATTTAACACATAGCACTATGGATGTGATCTAGTTTTGGAAAAGAATCCAAACGTGAAAGAAAAATATGAAAGGCCAATGCTTACATCGTATATAGGACTAGAACATGTTTGAAAAATTGGTAGACAATAATCTAAAGAACTAACTAAACAAAAAGTTTCAAGAAACTATTAATTTTATGCCATAAGATAAATATGAAAATTATAATCCTAAGCACATACTTCTTTATATAAGCCTCTCAATTTCTTTAAAGTAGAACTATAAAACTATAATTAGTAAATGCAATTTCATTAAGGAAGAAAGGAAGAAAAAGCACCAAACTAAGATAAAAGAAAAGGCATTTGCTGTTAGCTACTCATCATTGTTTTCAAAATGCTATACTATTAATTTTGTTTTTTTCAAATAGTTACTTCCAAATACTATTGTTGTTTCCAAAAATGTTGTTAAACCCAAGTATAGGATCTTATTTTCCATTTCCTTCCTACATAAGAAATTATTTGACATGAATAATTTTGATCTACCAACAACCCATTCAAAGTACACATTCATAATTCACCTAGTTAATTTATTTTTGTGGAGATGACCATTTATTGACTTGTAATATCCTTAGATCTTCAGATTGACTAATTTGTGAAAGGATAAGATCAACAAAGTCAATGATAATTGTTATACAATGTTATCCTTTCATTGCTTCTTGTGCTAAAGTCAATTTTAATCATGCTAAAATTGTTAGCAACAAACCACCATGAAGTTCTTGAAATCACTTGATCAAGATTGTAAAATCCAACTATGTAAAGAATCAAAAGATATTTGCTATTACAAAAAGAATCAAAATATTAAGGGAAAAAAATGGAAAAAAGGAAGTATGGTGTATTATATAAAATGCTACTTTCCTGCATGCTTCAATGAATAGAACATGTAACAAAGAACCCAGAAATTACAGATGATAATGAAAATGAGCAAACCATTGTTGTTGAGAAAGAATTGAGAGCATAAGTCTATTGTGCATACTACAGTTCAAAAACCTTTGCTTCACAAAAAAAAAAAAAAAGCTATTTATACAATACAAATATATAAACAAAAAAATTTTCAAATAGAAATATATGAACACATTAAGATTTTAATATACATGCAACATTAACATCATACAAGATATTGCACAATTTATGTAAATGGATAATATACTCCAATTTCATTTCTTATATATTCAAACTTGGTGCCTTAGTGAAAATATCAGCAATGCTTATGTCACCATTGTTAATATGATCTCGCACGAAATTATGTCTAACCTCTATATGTTTTGATCTGGAATGGTGCACTATATTTTTAGTCAAATTGATTGCACTTATATTATCACACTTTATTAGGATATTTTTCAAATTTAATCCATAATCAAATAATTGTTGTTTGATCCACAAAATCTGAGCACAACAATAATCAACTAAAACATACTCAACTTTAACTGTGGATAAGGCAACAGAATTCTATTTCTTGGAAGACCAAGAAAGCAATTTATCTCTTAGAAACTAGCAAGTACCTGAGGTACTTCTTCTATCTATCTTACATACAACATAATCAACATTTAAGTAGCCGATCAAATCAAATTTTTTATTCTTTAGTTACCAAATTCCTAACTTTATCATGTAAGATATATACCTGAAAATCCTTTTGACAATTGTTAAGTATTTTTCAATTGGTTCGGATTGAAAATGTCCTCAAATACATACACTAAATAATATGTCTAATCTAGATGCAGTCAAGTACAATAATAAACCAATCAAACTCCTATAAAGTTTTTCATCGATTTTCTTACCTACATCATCAGGATCTAACCTAGTTAAGGCTAACATGGGTGTAGTTGTGCCTTTGACCCTTTCCGTTCTAAACTTTTTTAAGATTTTCTTGGTGTACTTTTCTTGATGTACAAAGATTCCATCACTTATTTCAACACACCCATTAAAAGCATTTCAAACTCAGCCTACATAAGCTTAGAAAACTCATTCCAAAATGTCTCATTAGTAGATCCAAAAATAATGTCATCAACGTATTTTTGGACAACTAATATGTCATTATCACAATGTTTTAGGAATAAGGTAGTGTCTATCTTGCCTTTTTGGAATCCATTCTTAATCAGAAAGCTATCTAAACCTTCATACCAAGCTCTAGGAGCTTGTTTTAATCCATACAAGGCTTTTCTTAATTTATACACATAGTCCTCTTTAAATGGATCCTCAAACCCTGAAGGTTGTTCTAAATATACCTCTTTTTTAATATAACGATTTAAAAGGATAGCTAAAATTGTTTAAAGCATTTATAACAAGCAAAAGAAAGCAAAAGTCTAATTCCCTCTAGTCTAGAAACTGGTGCATATGTTTCATCAAAATCAATTCCCTCTTCTTAAGAGTAACCCTTAGCTACTAATCTTACCTTATTCCTAACAATTTTACCATGCTCATCTAGCTTATTTTTAAATATCTACTTTTTTTCTTATGATAGATTTATCCTTAGATCTAGGAACAAGTGTCCAAACCTTATTTCTTTGAAATTGATTTAGCTCTTCTTACATGGTACTTATCCAGCTATTATCAAATAAAGCTTCATCAACATAGTTAGGCTCAAACTTAGATAATAAGGAAAAATGGTTTTCTATATTTCTCAAGCTAGCTCTAGTCTTAACTCTATAATCGATATTACTTATCATTTGTTTATGTAGATGATAGATCTTAAACTCGATTAATGGAATGCTAACCTCCGGATCTCTCACCTAAGCCCATCTTAGAGGCCTGCAAGGTCTAGCAAGAAGGATCCTATTTGCTTAGCTCAGGTCAGACAAGCTTCACTACTAAGAAGGCTTGATGAATTCCTTGAATGCCCAACTCAAATGAACTATGATCTGCTCTACCTCTTACCCATATGCCGAACACCCTATTGCTGACCTGTTGTGTGCCAAGAACTCAATTGCTTACCTATCAAGTGTCAAGAACCTAAAAGCCGACCTCCTTGTTTATTCCCTTTGTCAACCTGTTGCTGTCTCCAAATAACTTAGCCCTAGTAAACTCACCTCCGGTCTTCACTTTTTCTAACATTGTACTATATTCCCTTTACCTTGATTGTCTCATTTTCCCCTTTTAGCAATGTATTAGGTTTCTTTATTATTGTATTATCCTTTATGTAATTTCACACATTTTCTGGTTACCCTAGGAGCTTACTATAAATAATCCTTAAGAGACCCCTATTGGCATAACTAGGTTCGGTAACTAATTTAAGGCATTCGTGAAGGTAACCTAGTTAGGCTAGAAACATACAATAGGGCATATGATATTAGTTAAGAAGTTTTTGTAGGATCGAAATTTGAAAATATAATAAAATATTAAAAATATAACTAAAATGGTAGCAATTTGCTATATTATTATATTATTGGTAACGTGTGAATTAGGTCTAAAAAATTAACGAATACTTAGATATGAATTATAGGAGTAACGTAATTAAGATTGTTCATAAAATAATATATAAAGGATATGCACATACATCGAGCATAAATATTATGCTAATATATGTACTTATAATTCTTGAAAATACTCAAAAATGCACAAAATTCATTAAGTAAATAAATAAAATGATGGAAAAATCTATAAAAATCGTGGGACATGTAAGAGCACTTGTTTAAGGTGTGGCAAGGTTAGAAATGTGGATTGGACAAGTCAAAAGTTAGAAACTTCAACATTTAGACCATTAGCTAAGTAAAATTACTAAGCATTGATGGGGAATTAAAAACAACATACCTAAAACCAACTTATAAAAATAACAATTGTCCATTTACGCTGAGTTTAGACAATTG
Organism: Lumnitzera littorea; assembly: GCA_024138015.1. NCBI lineage: Eukaryota > Viridiplantae > Streptophyta > Magnoliopsida > Myrtales > Combretaceae > Lumnitzera > Lumnitzera littorea. The sequence goes on from JAMXBB010000003.1 coordinate 82,052,905, forward strand.
GGGATCTAGAAAAAAATTATAAGGGAAGGATAGGTTGAGAAAGGGTAAGGAGAAACTTCATAGGAAATTATAGGTACAAGTTAGGGGTTATACGAGTTCTCCACTATCGAATGAAGCTGGAAGTGATCCACTATCATCGCCTAACGAAGCAATCCGCACCCAACTTAGCTAACAAACCCCCTTCCCTTAAAGGTAGTTGGAGCTTCGCATTCCTAGTGAGTGCTCGATTTCCTCAATTTTAATAAAAATTTGAGAAAAACAGCAAATGAGCTCCAAACATTTTAAAATTCAGTTTCCCTAAGTATTTTTGTATGAGGAATTCAAATTCTCAATTAAATTTTCAAAATTTTGAGTATAGATATGAGATCCTTAAGAAAAATGTCATGTGCATCAATTTTCAATCGGGTTGTTGAAAAACTATTTAGTATAGTTTAAACTTGAATTTCCATGGTTACACTCCTAAGATGTTGAGTTTTGATGTTATGTGATTGAATTAGAAATATTAAGTAGTCAAAATTTAGGGAAAATTATGATTCTCCAAAAACAATATGTCAGACGAAAATTTTTTTTAAAAAGGGGCTTAATCAAGTCTATAAAAAATTCATATTGTAACTTATACTTACCTACATGGAACAACTGAAAGTGGCTTAATATGAATTTTGGAATGATGATTTTTAAGTAAAATTAGGTATTTAGTGGTTTAAGGTTAGATTTTCCAAGTATTTAGTATACTTGTAAACTAATGGATGATATGAAGCAAAAAGGAAGTAGATGATTGAAATATTAGTTGATACCTACTACATATGCAAGGTTTAGACTTATGGAAATGTAGGCCAAGTGGAGTATATGTGAAGTAGTTAGATATATTAGTAACAGCAGGATCAGAAACTGTGTTAGAAGGTAATCAAAATGTGACCTGGTGTGAATATGATGAATACATTAGAAATTGAATTTGGATCAAAAAGTGGCTATCCTTAGACTTTATGCTATTTCTAGAGAATAAAATGTAAGTTAGAAACTTCCTAAATAAAAATCTACTTTTAGATGGTACGTTAGGGACTTTCTTAGAAATTGGGTCAGGATGTAGTTTGATATTGAATAACCTCGATCACACCAGTAGTCCAATAGTAAATTAGCTAGTGATTTGTATATGGATTCTATACCTTTACCAAATTCAGAACATGAGTTAGAAGCTACTTCGACAGTAGCCTATACCATAAGGCTAGGTCAGAACCTAAGTCAGAAACTCATTTAGAAAGTAGTTTGATAGAAGACACTAAATGTAAGAGTAAGTGGAAGTTTGAAGATGGTAAGTATTGAATATTAGATCATTGGGAGTTAGGGAGTAGATCAAAAAGTCGTCTAATTATGTCTTTTTAAGAATTTATTGAAGTTAGAACTTAGGTAAGAAATTACTGGGCAGCAACTTGTGTTAGGTTAGAACCTTGGACAAAAGGTACCCTACTTAACTAAGACCTAATAAACACCTTAGAAAACTCACCTAACACAACTGAAAACATACTTAAATGTTTACAATGAACACATATGTTATATATTGGTTAGAAACTAAAGAGCTTACATTAAATTTTAAGAATAATAAAGAAAGACAAGAGCAAGGCATGAAGAGAATGAGCATCAGTATCCAGGTAAGTGGGACCAATGTGTCACCATACTTTGAAGTATTTTTAAGAATACTTTAAGACCTTACTATATGTCTTGTTTGTGATTGTAAGTTAGTTACCTGTACATATGCGACGTATGTACTTAAATATGATTGTGCTATTCTAAGTGATAGACTTATGTATTACTTGTTCATGCTATTACTTGCTTTGAACTATCTGAAATTGCTTGACCATCTTAAAAGCAATCTAACACAAACTCGACTTAACTACTAATCAGACTTGCATCACAACCCACTAAAGGAAACGATTAGGATTCCCAAGCCAAATACGGACCCTTCAATGAAGGTAGCATAAATACTACTCTCCCTACCTTTAGTTGAACTAAATGATAAAAAAGGAGGTCGTGGCAATGTTGGAGTTCATAGTTCAAAGTGAAGTCTTGGGTAGAACATGTTTCTCCATTATACAAGCTATGGTTTGGTTCCAATTCACAAAGTGCATGGCATCAAACTTCTTAAAGCCCGGATTGGAGCAGCCACAATTTCTTCGATCTCACGACAGACCGATCAACATCATGCAATGACATTTGGTTTATCAACTATACTAACCTCTAGGAAAACTAATAAGTCTCCTTAGGTGATCCCCAGTTTTAAGCTAATAAGAATTATTCTATGCTCTACAAGCTTGTGGAATTTAGTAAACTTTTTATACACTTTATCTTTTTGTAACAACTTAGTTCTTGAAATTTTTAGCAAATTCAAGGTTTCATCCCTCACACAATTTAGAAAAATTGATTTTTCTTGGAATTTAAACTATAAAAATTATTTTCATTAGCTATTTTAAAAAGTCACACCACAGGCTAATTCTTACCAGGTACTAAATGTGATGCTTCCACGTAATGGAATGGTGAATGCCTTATGTAGGCCATACCTACGTTAATGACTAATGCAACTCTCTTCTAGCGTACGTTGGTTTACACAGTAGAGCTATTACAACTCCTTGATTTAGGGCATGACAATTCTGGATGATATCAGAGCATTATTCTTTAAAACTCACTTAAAGCATGATTATTAAAAATTTGCTTTAAAGCATCATAAATAAGATCAGTTATACGTCATAAGAAAACATTGAGAGTGGGACCTGAGTGGGTCGTAAAAACTTTAGACTATAGGCTATATTTACTATTTATATATATACTAAAGAAATGATAAGATACACTAATATCACGTCTGAATTATAAAAGACAATAATTTATAAACTTATAGAGTGGTAACGAGGAATTTATAATAGCTTAAGTGGAATTTGATCAAAATGAGAATGAACCATTTATGAACTATGAAATGTGATTTCTAAGGCTGTTGTTGGAATAGACCGGTTAAGTAATGTTGAAAAAGAAGGAAGGTTTAGATGTATCGAATTGATAAGTGTAAACTAAATATATATGGATATATCATATGCATTGTTGGAAATGTCTCCTAAATCAATTACCTAAAGATCTACTTCTTGTCTGTAAAGTTGGATTTTGGGTAAATCTATTTTAAAGTAGAAGTAATGTGTTGGATTTGCATATGTAATATCATGATTGTGAAGGAGTATTGAGATGCTGAATTATTTTGGTGAAGTGTGGAAACAAGGGATTTGGTAATGAAATTTGGTGATTTGATGACTTAAGAAGCATATTAGGTAGGTCAAAATGTGAGCCAGAATGTAACTCAGAAGGTTAAGCAGATTAAAGTATGAAAAGCTAATGATGTAGAATGTAAGTCAGAAATTGACGTAGGGAGTAAACTTGAGATAATCCCAAAGGTATGATAAAATTAAATAATTGAGGAAAAATCATAGAAACTCTAAAATGATGGTTCTTAGTAATGATATGTGATGAAAATAACGTACATGGTGCATCGATAGTTATTAATACAAAAGATACCAAGATAATAACATGTTTTTCTATAGATAATAGCATCTTGTCTAGGTCTTACTCATACTTAAAGATATAATTGATTGTCTAACTTAGGGTCCTCTACAATTCAGATATAATCTATTACTAAGACCAATAAAAAAAAAAAACATTGATTTAAAGATTTTCTGGATAGGTAACTAACTCATTACAAAATTATTAAAAGTGGTACTCTTTACAAAATGTAAATAATATATATGACAAGAGGCTCTAAAAGCAGGCTAAATGAAAATTCACACTTCAACCTAATTTCTTTTGGGAACTTTATAGAAACTACTTATATTTCTTCCTAGAAGCTAAAATATAAAATTTAAAAAGGCTAAATCCATGTGTACGTTATTAAGTGTTATGATATAATTCAACTGGATAAGTTCTAGGCTTATATTCAGAATATTTATAAACCAATAGGTCTAGGGATTGGTGTTTAAGGATATGTAAATAAATAAATAGTGTTGAGTTAAAATACTTGATTGTGAATAATTACATACTATATAATCAAGATATTTATATGCATATGTTAGTCTTTAAAATGAAAAGTATGTTAACATACTAACTTCGTACATTGATTATATATTATATATGTGTCAAATATACTAAGATGCTTACACCTGTAAAACAATGTCACCGCATATGAAGTAAATTGATAGATACTATCGATATATAAGTAGTGTAGAGTATGGATAATTGCTAAACATATAGGGTTAAAATGGAAATGGTTAAGAACAACAAGCAAATTCGAATGGTTAAAATATATGTAATTTAGTAAGAGAAGACTGAAACTTGATTATCTTAACTTAAGGCAAGAATGTGTATTTCGAGTTAGACATTAAATTGCTATGGTATAAAACATTTGATTGTAGGAAGTATAGAATTCAATAAAATTACAAGGTGTAAAGTCGAATCAGAAAGAGAGGTAGAACCCAATTCAGAAAGTTAGGAGGTGAATTGGAAGGAAAGGCTTACCAAGAATAATAATATTATCGGTGTCAAGAGGGAAGGATATGAAATTGTATATATTCCAGCAACTAACAAAAATATATTACTAGATGTAAATTGAGGAACTAAAAATAAAGTTAAGAGTTGTAAAGGGTAATTGAATTAGATTTAAAATAATGATTTATATTGATTATGGTAATCATATAGTCGATGTTGTGAAGAAAGTGATTTTGTGTTGGGAAACGTAATAGTACATAATTGATTGTTCAATATAATAAGCTTAATAACTTAGATATATTTAAATAATTTCAGTGATATTCTAATAACCTATAGTATATTCTAGCTTTGAGTATTGGGTAGCAATTTAAATAAGATTGTTAGTCTAGTGGAACAAAGTTAGAATTATATTTGGTGTATCTAATAACTGACAATGACATTGAACATCAAAAGAATCAAATCTATATCTCTTTATAATATAATTATTCAAAAGTATGTAATCCAGATGTGTAGTTATATAAATGATAAATTTATTCCTATTAACTTATGTAATAAGTGTAACCAATACCAACCTACTATAATAAATAGTAGAGTATTTGTATAGGTATAACAAGGGATATATTATTCGACTCAGATATGTAGGGGCATAATGTTGATTTGTAATAAGTTAACAACATATCGCCCATAAGACGACAAATTATTACTCTTATGAAGTGTTGCATGAGTAGGATAATATCACCTTACGTAATGAGTGGTGTTAGTTTAGGAAGAATGTATAAGTATATACGGAAAACAATCCAAACCTAAATTATAGATAACCACCCTCTATTTTGAAGGATTAAATTAGGAGCAAATACTACCCTAACTTACCTAATACTTCAATCATACCATCAGTCTAATAAAATATATTGCAATATATACTAAAGGTAGACCCTCAAATTTGAAGATATAATTACACTAACCGAGAAGGATACCAATAGCAACAAATTCTAAAGAATAAGTCTAAGGAGAAATCATTAATTCAGTTAGTTGCGATCCTAAAGTGATCATAGTATGTTATGATTAAGATTTCAGAAAGTAAAGACCTTTGAATAAAATACAAAACTTAACCCAAGGAAGTAAACACATAGTTAGATTAACTACGTTTCTATAACTATTCATAAGGGGTAGCAAGGAATAAATGCATGCAATAATTATATTAAATTATAGCAATAAAAGATTTACCAAGTAACCCTTTGATTAACTTCACCCTTTGTGGTGAGAACCTAATGAGAAAAGTAAAGGAACTTTAAATCTATAATTTCTCATCAACTATATTATAACAAAGAAAAATAGTAATTGTGATACGAAGTATAGTTAAAAAATTATGGGATAATATTTCTCATATGTACATTGGTTCATCTGAGTAAACATAAAGGGATTGGCAAATCAATGGTCTTCAAGTCTCTTTGATTGAGTCTTTCATTTTTTTTTGTTTTGTTCTAGTTATGTTATGTTTAAACAAATTTGAGTCATATCAATCAAAGATATTTCATGAGTCTACTTGATCAAAGGTCATATTAGTTTTTTGTCAAGTCATGTCAAGTCCAACTCATTCAAGTCATCCATTATCTCATTTGAATTAGAGACAAAGAACAATCAAAATTTGCCAAACCCACTACTATTGACATTTGTGCTAGTGACACAAAATCTAAAGTTAATGGCTAGAACAATGGCACAATAATCAAGGAATTAAAAAAAACATTATTAGGACAAGAATGAAATAAATATGTATTAACTATAAGAGAAATAATCAAGATATGAATGATGATCAATAAAACTTGGAATTTTGATTAAGAGAGAGGCTGTAGTGGAAGGTAAAATATTGAATACATTAAAATTTGTATAGTAGAATAGAGGATGGGAGATAAGATAGATAATGAATTACTAGGTAATACTAAGATGCTAATATGGTAGTTGGAGCAAGAAACCTTATGACCCATAAGCTAGGAATAATATAAGAAGATCTCTTAATCCAATGATTTGCAATTTATTAGACATCATGAATAGAATAAAAGAATTTAAATTTATTTAACGTAACATGAGAAGATATATAAGTGTAACGAATGACTTAGATATTCCTCATAAGAGTTCAATAAATGCGAAACTCGTAGTATAAGGATATAGTTAAGTAGAGATAACTATTCACTAAATACTAGGCCGCTATACAAAGTTAGACGATAGAAAGATAAGAATAATGATGGATCCCAAATCAGTAGATGAATACTTATGTAAAAAAACTACACTTTAGCAATATTAGTAAGACTTGTGAAGAAGAAACGATCAAGTTGACAATAAACCGTAATACCAAGATAATAAACTTGTGACCAATCTTGAATACTAAAGTTTGATATGATCTAAACATCTAACTAAATTTGAATAGTACTTAAGGCAAATGAAAATTTTAATATGTAATAAACCTTATACGAAAGATTATTTCAAAACAAAACTAGGAAACTTCTCCTCATTGGAAACTTAGGATATCTTAGACTCAAAAACTTAGGCAGGAACTAATTGCTCATAAGACCTATTCAACAAATACTTGAACCTTAAAAATAAAGAGTAAAAAAAAAAAAAACTTTACTAAACTAATGAATTTGGTTCGATTAATCTGATTGCCTTCAAATTTGAAAAATTAGAGAAAACACCATAGAAATAAATAACCTATTAATATCATCAGTTCGGATAGTAAGGAGTAGAAGAAAGAAAATGTAAATGGAGATACCGAAAATAATGATAAGTTATAGTTATGACTTAGCTGTAAAAGCAAATAAGAGAATTGGGGAAGTAGAGGAAAAGTACGAGTTTACAGAAGACTAACATAGGAGTAACAAGTAAAGAGTCGACTCAAAAATTTGAGTAGAAGTTAATCTAGAAAGTAAGAATGAAAATGAATTTTAGCATCAAGAATAAAAATGAGGAGGAGATATATTTTCTACTGAACCAGATACCGTAATAATAGCTTAAGATATCATAGTTTTGAGGATAAAACTTTTCTTAGGGGGATGGGAGTAGGAGACCCATATTGGTGCAAGTAAGTTCAGTAGCTAATTTAAGGGGTTTGAAAAGTTAACCCAATTAGGCTAGAAACTTATGAGGGATCTCATGATATTAGTCAAGGAGTTTTCATAGGCTCAGATTGGAAAATATAATAAAATATTAAAAATATAGCTAAAATGATTGCAATTTACTATATTATTATATTATTGGTGCAAATTAGGTCTCAGAATTTAACAAATACTTAGAGATGAATTATAGGAGCAATGTAATTAATATTGTACATAAAATAATATACAAGAGACATACACATACATTAAGTACAATTATTATGCTAATATATGTACTTGTAATTCTTGAAAATACTCAAAAATGCACAAAATTCATTAAATAAATAAATAAAAATATGGAAAATCTATAAAAATCATGGGACATGTAGGAGCACTTGTTTAAGGCACGGTAAGGTTAGAGATGTAGGTTAGACAAGTCAAAAGTTAGAAACCCCAACATTTAAACACTTACCTAAGTAAAATAACTAAGTATTGATGAGGAATTAAAAACAAAACACCTAAAACTAGCTTGATAAAATAACAGCTATCCATTTGGCCAAAGTTTAGACAGTTGGGGATTTGGAAAACAATTATGAGGGAAGGATAGGTTGAGAAAGGGTAAGAAGAAACTTCATAAGAAATTATAGGTATAAGTTGGGGGATGTACGAGTTCTCCATTATCGAGCGAAGATGGAAGTGATCCACTATCGCCTCTTAAAGGAATGATCATCCCCAGCTTGGCCAACAAACCACCTTCCCTCGGTGATGGTCAAAGCTTCGCATTCCTAGTAAGTGCTTGATTTCCTCAATTTTAATAAAAATTTGGGAAAAATAGCAAACAAACTTCAAAAATTTTGAAATTTGGTTTCCCTGTATATTTTTGTATAAGGAATTCAACTCTTCAATCAAATTTTCAAAATTTTGAGTGTGGATATGAGATCCTTAAGAAAAACATCAAGCACATCAATTTTCAATCGAGTTATTGAAAAACTATTTAGTGTAGTTTCGACATCAATTTCCATAGTTACACTCCTAAGATATTCAATTTTGATGTTATGTGGTTGAATAGTCAAATTTTAGGGAAAATTATGTAGTCAAATTTTAAGGAAAATTATGATTCTCTAAAAACAGTACGCCAAATGAATTGTTTTAAAAAGGGGCTTAATCAAGTCTATAAAAAATTCATGCTGTAACCTATACTTACTTACATGGAACAACTGAAAGTAGCTTAATATGAATTTTCCAAGTATTTAGTACACTTGTAGACTAATGGATAATATGAAGAAGAAAGGAAGTAGTTGATTGAAATATTAGTTGATACCTACTGCATAGGTAGGGTTTAGACTTATGGAAATGCAGGGCAAGTAGAGTACATGTAAAGTAGTTAGATATATTAGTAGCAGCAGGGTCAGAAATTGTGTTAAAAGGTAATCAAAATGTGACTTAGTGTAAATATGGTGAATACATTAGAAATTGGATTTAGATCAAAAAGTGGCTATCCTTAGACTTTACGCTATTTCTAGAGAATAAAACGTAAGTTAGGAACTTCCTTAATAAGAATCTAATTTGGAATGGTACATTAGAGACTTTATTAGAAACTAGGTCAAGATGTAGTCTAGTGTTGAATAACCTCAATCACACCAAGAGTCCGATAGTAAATCAGTCAATCATTTGTATATGAATTCTATACCTTTATTAAAGTTAGAAGCCACTCGAACAATAGCTTATACCATAAGGTTAGGTCAAAACCTAAGTCAAAACATCGGTCAGAAAGTAGTTTGATGGAAGACGCTAAATGTAAGAGCAAGTGGAAGTTTGAAGATGGTTGATATAGAATATTAGATCATTGGGAGTTGGAGAGTCGATCAAAAATTCGACTAATTTTGCCTTTTTAAGAATTCACTAATGTCAGAACATGAGTTAGAAACTACTCGGCAGCAACTTATATCAGGTTAGAACCTTAATCTGAATGTACCCTACTTAGCTAATACCTAATAAACACCTTAGAAAACTCACCTAACATAATTGAAAACATACTTAAATGTTCATAATGAACACATATGTTATATATTGGTTAGAAATTAAAGAGGTTACATTAAATTTTAGGGATAATAAAGGAAGACAAGAGCAACGCACGAGGACAATGAGCATCAGTATCCAGGTTAGTGGGATCGGTGTTTCACCGCACTTTGAAGTATTTTTAAGAATACTTGGAGACCTTACTATATGTCTTATTTGTGATTGTAAGTTAGTTGCTTGTGCGTATGTAGCATATATGCTTCAATATGGTTATGCCATTCTGAGTGCTGGACTTATGTATTGCTTGTTCGTGCTATTACTTGCTTTGGATTGTCTGAAATTGTTTAACCATCTCAAAAGTAATCTAACACAAACTCGACTTAATTACTAACCGGAATTGTATCACAACCCACTAAGGGAAACGATTAGGATTCTCAGGCCAAACACGAACCCCTTGATGAGGATAGCAGAAATAGTCATCTCCCTATCCTTAGTTGAACTATACAATAGGAGAGGAGGTTGTAGGAAGGTTAGAGTTCATAGTTCGAAGTAAAGTCTCAAGCGAAGCATATTTCTCCATTACACAAGCCATAGTTTGGTTTCAATCCACGAAGTGTACAATATCAAACTCCTTAAAACCAAGATTAAAGTGGTTACAATTTCTCTGATCTTACGATAGACTAATCAACATCATGCAATAACATTTGCTTGAACATGCATTACATCTAATTAACTTTGCTTGAAAACCCTGGTTGCTTGATGTTAGATATATACTGTTGTCTTCATCCTACTTATTAAGTAAGTTGTCGCTCATTTTCCTATAGTTGTTTTGCAAGTTTACCTAGTAAACTCATTAGTGCTACTTTAAGTTCTAAAAGATTAGAGAACAGGGCCGAAGAGTGAGATTCACGACTACCCGACTGGGTCTCCTCAAGTGTCCCTTAGTTTTTTGCTAATGAGAATTATTCCTTGCCCTACACACTTGTAGATTTTAGTAAAATTTTTGTAGACACTTTATCTTTTCATAACAATGTAGTTCTTAAAACTTTTAATAAATTCAAGTTTTCATCCTTCATACAATTTACAAAACTTGATTTTCCTTGAAATTTAAGCTATAAAAATTATTTCAGTAGCTCTTGTGAAAAGTTACACCATAGGTTGATTCTTACCAAGTACTGAATGCAACGCTTCCATGCAGTGAAGTGGTCAAAGCCTTGTGTAGGTTATACTTACGTTAATGGCTAGCTTTTAGCGTAAGTTGGTGTACACAGTAGGGCTGTTATGACTTCCTGATTTGGGATGTAACAATCCCTTGTCATTTGTAGCTAGAATTATCCATCATCATCATACTACTTATGAATATTCCTCTTTATGTTCTTACGAGAGAACCCTCTTCGAGTTCATATCTTACACTCTTATCTAATCTTGCTAGTATCTCAAGATTAGTGGCAAGTGAACTTTATCTCTTTGCTCGTGTATCATATCAAGCTAAGACTAAGTCATGATGAGTTTGTTTGGTACATCATATCCAATAAGGTGCTTCATGAAGCTACTAATATTACCAAACCACTCCATTTCATACTTCTTCGATATCTCGAAGGACCCTTCGAGCCCACTATGATAAGACCTTGTGATAACTTAGCTTCTAGCATCAAAGCTTAAGGTTATGATCAATAGCTAAGTGTTTGTAGTGATCAATTCTTGTGGGTAGTTTATACATTCTATTGTATTCTATTTTCCTACTGGGAAAACAAAGCAAGTGTTGAAGTTATTGATTTGGTGTAATGTTTAGTCGTATAATGTTAAGCCTTTGTTAGTTAGAGACTTTGTTGAAGTTCTATTAAAAGAATGTCAAATCCTAGCATGCAAGGAGAGATTATAGATTTAGAAAGTGTTGCTCTTAGTCATAGTTATGTCAAACAACAAACCCCACAAACCATGAACAAACAAATATAGATCTTACTACCATTGTAATCAACTTGGTTGTGACCATGCATTGATTAGTGGAAGCTTAACCTCAAGAAAGAAATGCTGAATGAGAACGAGGTATGCAAGATAGGTCGAGAGGGCAAGGTATGGAAATTTAAGCTCTTGATGTCATGAATGTGCCTCTAATGCGACCTATTTAAGCTAAAAGATGTACACGATGAAGACTTGAGATAGGAGAAGTTGAAGATGTGGGAGATTGTGAAGATAAGGAAGAACGGTTTCTTGAGTATGATGAGCATGAACTCTGATCTCCTCAAGGGACTGAACACATTAAAGTGCAAGTCCTATGCTTCTCTAGATCCAGTTGTGCCAATGAATATATGGAATGGGAAGAGAAGGTTGAGAAGTAATTTGATTTCTATGACTATGAAGATTCAGTACATATTCAAGTAGCTTCCTTAAAGTCTTCTAGGTATGGGGGAATGTGATGGAAGAAGTTGCAAACTATACATCAAAGAGCCTGATGAGAAATACGAACTTGAAATGAGATGGAACGAGTTTTGAGGAGTAGATTTGGCCTCGAACATTACAAACAAGACACTTTCCAGCACCTTCAAGAACTTAAGCAGGGTAACCGAACTATGGATGAGTATGGTTGACAGTTTCAACTGTTGATGATTCGATGTGATGTTGATGAGTCTAAAGCACAAACATTTGCAAGGTTCATTTTTGGTTTGTGACTTAAGATTGGGATTATAGTAGAGGTGCAAAGACTTGGGAATATGAATGAGACCATCCAAGTTACCTAAAGAGTTGAAAGGTAGAGGCGAAGTCAACCTAACCAAGCTCCAACTAACCGACTTAGCTTACCAAGCAAACCTGAATATTAACGATTCCAATATAGTTTTGAGATGGACCGTTAAGGTCAAGCTCTGAGCAGACCTAATGAAGGCTAAGGTAAGGGTAAGGTTGAAGAATCTAAGGTCAAGCTCAAGAAGAAAGACCAAAGAAATTAAGTGCTTCAAGAGTCTTGGCTTTGAACATATTGTTAATCAATGTCCAAACAGGTGTGTGATGACCATCAAGGGTGAAACCCCATAGATTGAAGTGCAAAGTGTAAGTGAAGCAAAAGAAGAGTTAAATGTTAAGCATCTATTAGATGAGTTTCAAGAGGATTTTAACACCCTAACCAAACCTAAATTAGGAGAAGACCACATGGTTGTCCAAAGATCTCTTAGTACCTTTACTATTGATGAGAATGAACAGAGGGAGAATCTCTTTCACACAAATTTCCGAGTGAATGGAAAACTGTGTACTTTGATCATCGATAATGGGAGTTGTACCAATGTGATAGTGCAAGGAGTGATAAAGGCTTTGAAGTTATCAACCCGTTCTCAATCCAAACCTTACAAGATACACTAGCTTAATGAGAAGGAAGGACTTCCTATTACCAAGCAAGTTAAAGTGTTAATCACTAATGGCAATAGATACAAGGATGAGGTGCTATGTAACGTCTTACTCATGTGTACCTCACACATACTACTTAGCCAACCATGGCTATTCGACTAGAGAGTACTCCACGATGCACATAAGAACACTCATATGTTCTAAAAAGATGGAAAGAAAGTTATGCTAACCCTTATGAGCCGTAGAGAAGTTTAAGAATCCCAAATCAAGGTTTCCAAATCACTGTAGAAGAAGTCTTTGGTGATTTCTCCAGCACAATTTTCCGAGGATATTAAGAAGGAGGAGTTTCTATTCTTGCTAATCAGAAGGATACTTGAGCTGAAAGAGGTTGGAGCATTGCTAGCCAAGGTAGAGGCCTTGCCCTAAGAGTATGCTGACCTATTTCCTAACAAGCTACCTAAAGGATTACCCCCTGTTAGAGGCATCAAGCATTGTATTGACTTTTGTTAAGTCTCCTAATTTGATTTTGATAATAACAAAACATGTGATAAGTTATCACTAATATATTTATTAAGTATATAGATTATTTGAATTAAATAATTTCAAGACATGAAGGCCTAGCTCTACTTAATTGAACATATTTATTAGGGAGATATGTTCAATCACATTCTACACAAATTGGTTTAATATCCATAAGGATTTTTAAGGAGGATAATTTTAATTAAGGTGAAATATTTCAATGGATAAATAAGTTGGATTAATTTTTCTACCAGATTAAGCCATCATGCGGAGATTAAATTATGGCATTCAAAAAGTATCATTATTATGGAAAGGGGAGCATATTTGGTTTAGTCATGTCAAATTGAATATGAGCATCCTATTATTTAATTTATTAAGGTCCAGTTTCATGCCATCATAGCAAAGTATCTAGCAAATGTGTAAATTATGAAGGACAAAACATGGAGACTCCCAACAAGTTCAACTTACGTGATCTAAGTTGGTAACGGGTTATTATCAACGTAAAGAAGCTAATATATGATTTCACATAGTATATAAATTGGTGTAACAGGATAAGGGAGATAAAATATGGATTATATTGGTTATTTTGATGTGATATCTTTAGAGAATTATTTGGAGATATTATTTCAAATTTAAAAGACATATGAGATATGGATTAAGCTTAAAGAAATATCTTGGATTTAAATTCAAAAAAGAAGATAAGGTTTGCTATGATCAAGAGATATTCATATCTTATCCAAATCTTTCTATGTTTATCCATTATATTTGAAGAGAGTTTTTCAAATTTTTTGAAATTTCACATAACCAAAGGATAATTAGAGAAAATGAACATGTGCAACAGCCTTAAAATAACTCAAGCTCAACAAAGAAATGGATCAAGAACAGGGGGCATTCAAGTTTTCAAAATTCAAAATTTTTAGTTCCTATTTTTGAGGGATTTCCTTCAATCATCAACGAAAAATCATGTTTGAATCAAGTATCTTAGAGAAAGGTCTACAACTAGCGATTTCTAGCTATTACACACAAGGTTTATCAATTTCAAGTCAAAGCTACACAAGATAAAAAAAATAGAACACTGAAGATTAGAACTAAATTTCAAAAACTCTCTCATACAATACTATCAGAAACTGAGCTAAAACTGATTTTTTATTCCATTGCTCTTGGTTTTGTGCGAATATTGTAGAGAAATCTTTGATTGCATTATCTCATCTTCTTGTAATCATTATTGATATTGTAATTGAGTGAGTGTGAGGTTAGGGAGTTCTCTATAGGCTTATATTTAGCTTAGGAGAGAGATAGTGAGACAAGACAGAGAAGCAACTAAATATCTTTGTAACCTCAGTTTCATTTTTTATTAGCAAAAGATTTAGACTAGTAGAACAACACAATGAGGAAGACCAAGTCCTAAGCAATAGAGTTAAAAGTGAGTAGTAAGTAAAAGACCAAAGCTCTATAAATCATCTACCTAATTTTGTCTTCCCTTAACACTATTTACTTTCCTGCATTTTCTTTTTTATGTTGATGTTTTTGCACCTAACGGTTAACATCAAGTAAAAACTATTTCTCACGCCATTTAAGTTATTAAGGGTGAGTGGGGGGTGGGGGTGGTTTATTTAAAAAAAAATTAATTTTTTAAAGATATCAATTCACTTTCCCTCTTGATATCTTATACGAGACTACAACCTCCAACCTAGAGTAGCTCTGTTGAATAAACTTACCTATAGGCTTAATCCAAAGTAAGTAGCAGAATTCAAGAGACAAGTAGATGCGTTGATTGATTAGGGCTACGTCAAAGAAAGTATGAGCCCTTATGCCGTGCTAACTATTCTTTTACCTAAGAAGGATGGTTCTTAGCAGATGTGCATTGATAGCCGAGCTATCAATAAAATAACCATCAAGTACAAGTATCCAATACCTTGATTAGATGACATGTTAGATTAATTACATGGTGTACGAATCTTCTCGAAGTTAGATTTAATGAGTGGCTACCATTAGATCCGAATGAGACCAGAAGATGAGTACAAAATGGCTTTTAAGATGAAGGACGATCTCTTTAAGTGGATGGTAATGCCAACTTACAAATACGCCAAGCACTTTCATGCAACTTATGAACCATGTTTTAAGATCTTTGATTAGTAAGTGTGTTGTAGTTTATTTTGATGACATTTTGGTATATAATGCTAACCTCTCATCTTATGTCAAGCACTTAAGATCTATATTTGATATCCTCCAAGCCGAGCATTTGTTCCATAACTTAAAGAAATATACCTTCTATCAAATGAGGTCATGCTCCTTAGATATGTTGTGTTTGAAAGAGGTATCAGAGTTGATGAGGAAAAAGTTCGAGCTATACTTAATTGGCTAAAACTAACCTATGCAGTAAAGATGAGCAATTTCCATGGTTTAGCCTCATTCTACCAAAGATTCATTCAAAACTTCAATTCCATAGCTGCCCCATTGACTAACAAGAAGAACTTGAAGTTTAGATGGTTAGAGAAGGCTCAAAAGAGTTTTGAAGAAATCTAGTCTAAGTTGAATTCTAGCCTAATGCTTGCCCTACTAGATTTTGATAAAGTTTTTTAATTAGAGTATGACGTCTCAAGAGTCGACATTGGTGCTATTCTCGTGCAAGAGCACCAACCTATTGTGTACTTCAGTGAAAAGCTCAGAGGTATTGTTCTAAACTACTCAACATATGGTAAAGAATTCTATGCTCTCAACTAAGCTCTTTAGAATTAGTAACACTACTTACTGCTTAAGGAATTCATCATTTACACAAATCACGAATCCCTTAAACACTTATAAGGATAGCAGAAACTCTCCCGAGGTCATGCCAAGTGGGTAGAGTTCTTGGAAACTTTATGTTATGTAATTAAGTATAAGAAGGGAACTTCTAATATTGTAACCAACGCCTTATCATATTGACATGTACTACAACCCTACAAGCACAAGTACTAAGATTTAGTACTTTTTTATAATAATATGAGTAAGATCGGTACTTTAGACCTAGCAGTCAAATGCAGATATGGAGGAGTGGTAGATGGATTCTACTTGAGCCAAGGGTTCTTAATGAAAGGAAGGTAAGTGTATGTGCTAAGTAGTTCGACCAGAGAACTACTTATTCGAGAAGCCCATGCTAAAGGATTAGCTAGCCATTTTGGTGAAAAGAGGACTGTCGAGCTACTAAAAGAACAATTCTATTAGCCAGAGATGATGAAGGATGTGCACAAGGTTCTAGAATGTTGCAAGGTGTGTAAGCAAGCCAAAGGAAGAAACAAGCCCTATAAGGAATACACACCTCTACCTATACCCAATCAGCCTTGGATTAATTTGAGCATAGATTTCATGCTTGGCATATACCTAACATCTCGAAAACATAACTCTATCATGGTGGTGGTCGATTAATTCAGCAAAATGAGCCACTTCATTCCCTGCCATAAAATTGATAATGCTTTATATGTTGCTAACCTCTTTCTATGAGAGATCACACAATTAAATCAAATATGATGCGTCATGCCAAGAGTAGACGAGGGCGAACATATCAGGATGGGTACAAGCTTACAGAAAGCTTGAAAACAGGGATGGAAAATGCACGATAACAAAGAAAGTAAACATGTAAAACCCCGATCAGCTCCAAGGATATGATGCATTAATGAACTACCGAGGACTCACAGAATGAACTCGATATGTCGCACAAGCTAACTCGGTATGATACTTGCCACCTAGCCTTACTTAAAGGTTAATCTAAGAGTGGAGTAAGAAAACAAAGAAGGAAATGCTCATAGAAAAAGATAATGAAGTAAGTTTGATGTTTGATGTATATGATGTAGCTACATATTGCAAAGGGTATTTATACCAGAGTGTTAAGGTAACCTACTATAAATGGAAAAGGACAAAATGGGTTATTAACTAAACAAGTAATGTACAAGGAATAATAAAGGGATAAAGTGAAAATTGACGATTGGTGTAGCAAATCCTTTCACATAGGGGTTGGACACCTGGCAATCAATCACTGGAGGCACTTCTAATAGAGATGCTAAGCAGACCTAGGGGTCCTTTCAAGAAGATGTAGGTTCAAATGTGCTCTAGGGTTCTAGGCACTAATACTACCAAGTTGCTAGTTATTATGGTCATGGCTAAGTAAACGTGTAAAAGGACCGAGCTATCAGCGGAGCCAATTTTAGGTCAACACTTGATTACTCACAAACGAGAAGTTACTCAACTCGACTTATGGAGTTGGTTAGCAGTGAAGATTAACTTGACTTCAACAGGAGTTGGCTAGAATAATAGAATCAGCTTCGTCAGTCCCTCAAAAGCTCTAACTCAAGGTCAGGTTAAAGGTTCAGTTGTTTGATTTCCATCATCCCCTTTAGGTTGATTTAGATTTAAGATCAAATCCAACTAATCTTCACTCAATTCCCCTTCAAGTTGATCGGGGCTGAGGTCGGCAATGTTAAAGGTGTCAGAAACTCCATAATCTTCAAGTAATTCCAGTCGATAGGCATTGTCGTTGATCTTATGGAATACTCTGAAGGGACCTTCAACTGACGCAGATAACTTATTCTTTCCCTTATTTGGAAACCTCTCCTTGCTCAACTGTAGCCATACTAAATGCTCAGGCTAAAACTATACTGACTTCCTTCCTTTACTCTTTTCTCTTAACTTCTTGGTAGCTTGGTCAATCTATTAGGCAACCTTCAAATAGATCTACTGTAGAGATTATGCTCAAGCTCTTACATCAGGATCTTCTTGCTTAAGCATGGGTATCAAAAGATGATCAATGGGTATTTATGGGTTGAAACCATAGATGACTTCAAAGGTTATTTGTTTGGTGGTGTCATATACCATGCAGTTGTAAGCAAATTCCACCATAAGCAAACAGACATCCCAATAAGCTAAGTTCTTTCCCACTGCAGCTTAAAGAAGTGATCCTAAAGTGTGATTGGCCACCATTGTTTGGCCATTAGTTTAGGGATGACAAGAAGTGCTAAATAGTAGTTTAGTCCTCGTACGATGCCAAAGAGTCCTCTAGAAATGGCTTAAAAACTTTGAATCTCTATCCGATACTACACTTCTCGAAACGCTATACAAATAAACAACCTCTTGAAAAAGAGAAAAGCAATAGCTAAAGCATCATTAGTTTTGAAGTAAGGCACAAAGTGCACCATATTACTAAATGTATCTACAACAACCATCACAAAAACTTTGTCTCAAGTAGTTCACAGCAATCTGAGAATAAAGTCCATGCTTAACTCAGACTAAGGTTTGGTCGGGACAAGTGAGGGCATTACTTTCCCTTACTCAATTCGACATTTGGCCATCTTACATGTAGCGCAAGCCTCAACAACCCAATCTTTGGCCAAAAGAATCTTTCATTCAACAGTTCATATGTTTGCTTTTCCCCAAAATGTTCAAAAAGCCCACTAAAATGAGCTTCTCTTACTAACAACTCTCATACCGAATAAGTCATCATACATAGGTTGCCACTTCAAAACATATAACTATCTTCCATGTGATAGTCATCCACCGTTCTTCCCTCTACACATCATCTAAACATAGGACCAAAATGGGGGTCTTAAGGATACTACTCTTTGATGCTCGCAAATCCTAACAATTTTGTTTGTAGCTCAATCAAAGAATATGTCAGTGTAATAAGGCGACAACAACCACATTAGCCTTGCCCTATTTGTACTTTATCATAAAGTTGAATCCTTCTAAGAATTCAATCCATCACGCTTAACTTTTTGATAATTTGGTCTACCTTCTGAGGTTCCTCATTGACTTATGATTTGTATAAAAGACAAACTCCTTTAGCAGTAGATAATGTTGCTACACTTGGAAGGCCTAGATAACAGCTAGGAGTTCCTTGTCATATACTGAGTAGTTTAACTAAAGGCTCTTAAATTCTAGCTATGATAAGTAATTGATCATCCTTTTTGCATCAAGATAGCGCCTATCCCAACGCTTGACACATCACATTCAAGCTTAAAAATCTTCTCGAAGTTAGGCAAAGCTAAAATTGGTGTAGAAGTCAATTTTGTCTTTACCTCAACAAAACTTCTCTCCTCTTTCTCTCCCCATTTTAATCCAATGTTCTTTTTTGTCAACTCAGTAAGGGGTGCAACTATGGTACTAAAACCCTTGATGAATCTTCGGTAAAAGAATGCTAATCCATAAAAACTTCTTACCTCGACACAAGTGGTTGGGGTTAGCCACTTAACAATCGTTTGGATCTTCTCATTATTAACTCATAAGCCTCCTCCACCAACTACATATCACAAGAAAACCATCTCCTCCTAAAAAAAGTAACACTTCTTCAAATTGTCGAATAATCTCTCGGCACAAAGCACATCAAATGTAGTAAGGAGATGCTCAAAGTGGTTTGGTAGGTTGATACTATATATAATGATGTCGTCAAAGTATATTACGACACACTTCCTAATCAGGTTTCTCAACACATGTTCATCAATCTCACGAAGGTGCTCAAGGCATTTGATAAGCCAATAGGCATTATCATCCACTCATAAAGACCATATCAAGTCTTGAATACAGTTTTCCACTCATCTAATGGTAACTAGACTTTAAGTCAATCTTACTAAAGACCCTAGCTTCATTTAGTTCATCTAACATACCATCCAGTCTAAAGATAAGATACTTGTACTTGATAGTGATCTTGTTCACGGCTCTATTATCCATGCACATACACTAGGTACCATCCTTTTTTAGCATGACCAACACAAGCATAGCTCAAGGACTAAGACTCTCCCTTACATATCCTTTTTTTAGTAGCTCATTGACTTATCTTCGGAGCTTTGCAACTTGTTTGAGATTCATTCAATAAGCAGGCTTGTTCAATAGAGCAGCACCTAGTATTAAGTCAATGCAATGTTCAATATCTTCAAAAGGGGGTAATCCCTAGGGTAACTATTCAAGAAATAGATTTGCATACTCATCCAATAGCTCTTTAATCTCTAGGGGTAAATCAATCTGCTCCTTCAACTCTAATAGTTGTCGGATCAGTAGAAAGGTTGGTAAGTCAACTTTAATAGCTTCTTAAAGCTCTACTCTACTTAGATTTGAAGCCTTCTTAAATCCTTGAACAAATTTAGCTTGCAACTTGCTAACTTAGCTCAATACCATAGGGTTCAAGGTAGTCTTTCAGCTATCTTTCTCAAACACATATGTGTTCCTAAACTCACCATGCATAACACTCCAATCAAAAAGCCAAGGTTGGCTTAGCAAACATAAGATGCACACATGGGTAACATGTCATAAAGAATTTCATCAAAATAATACCTAATAGAGATTGGTTGTAACACTCACTGATTGATGTGTAGTGGTCCCTTCTTGTTCAACAATGTAGTTTATAAAGCCTCAAACATGAAATGATTGACAATTTGGGCTTTTGAACCAGGTCACAGATGCAACATTTGTGTAGCTCCCATTATCCACTATGAGTGCACAAACTTGCTTGTTTACCTTACAAGTGATGTGGAATAGGTTCTTTCTCTACTCCTCCTCAATAGAGGGTTCTATACTCATTACACATTGATAACTAAAGTTAATTTTTCCAGATCTTCAGCAAACATATCCTCTTCAACAAGCTCATCTTCCTAGGTAGTATTCTTCTCGACAGGAACATTTTCCTCGAGCTCCTCATTAGTACTATCCATGTTGAGTTTCAGAATGTCTCCTTTGATAATCATAGCTCACCAGTTTGGACATTAAGTGACCATGTGTCTAAATCATTAGCACTTAAAGCACTTAATCTGGCTTGCCTTCCTCCTAGATCCTTATCCCTTCTCATAAGTTTTCAGTGATACTTCACCATCAGCTAGTCGGCTCTTCTATTCAGCTTTAACATCTATCCTTCTACCCGACTTGGTACTTTGCCAAGCTTGGTAACATCCTTGAGTAAGTCAACTTGATTGTACAATCGGCTCATTAGAGGTTGGCTCGGCCTATTCCTCTTCTGTCTTTCCACTCACTAGGCTATTTTTATAGCCTCATCCAATGCAGTAAACTGTTAAAGCCCTACTACATCTTAGATGTTGCCTCTCAATCCAATGAGAAATCAAGATACCATTCGGGCTTATGGTTCATCCACTTTACATCAAATCATGAGTATTTGAAACTCTTAAACATATTCATCAACAATTCGACTTCCTTGTCTCAACTCTTGCAACCAAGCAAAAGTATCTTGCAAATAGGTATCTAGCACAAATCTATTTCTAAGTATCCTCTTCATCTCTATATCATTCTTATCTCCTCATAATTTGGAAGTTCTTCCACCACATCGTGGCGTAACTTGAGAATTCTACAATAGTAGTCCTCACTTTCTCACGATCTTTATAATGGTAATAATCGAAAACACACTCTACCTTCTCTTCCCAATCTAGATAGTCATCAATGTTTTGTAGAACCATTAAAGCCTGGAATCTGAAGCTTCATATGGTCGGCAACTTAGAGTGCTCAAGCTCACTCTTATTCCTCAATGTACTCTTCTTCTCTTTTTTCACCCATATTGCCTAAGTCAATTCTTCACTGCATACGTCTTCCTACTCTTCCACCTCGATCCTATTGAGCTAGGATCTATCCTCTTGCAAGTTGAGCAGCTTAGGGAGTATTCTACATGACCTTAGCATGTCAAAAGTCCAATGCATAAATAGCTCTAGTCAAATTGGCTATAAGGTTAGCCATCTCATTAATTTGCTCGTTTATACTTCTAGAAGTATTCTAGGGTTGTTGTCCATTTGGGACAACACTGCTATTATTTTCTCCAATACCAGCGTTGACACTTAAATCTATCATGTTCTTGAAAAAGCTCAACAATAAACTAAGAATCTACAAAACAACAGACACTATCTTTTTAAGCCAAACAACTCATACGCACACTTCTCCATACAAAAGTTCAAGCCAACTATCAACATAGCAACTACTTTGAAGAACAATCAACCCAGTTGGAAATTTGCTCTGTTTTTGTATGCTCAAAACAAAGTATACAACAACAACAAACTACTATGCCTTCTACATACTAAAACACTTACAACTAACCTCTACGCAACTCTAACACACTACTACGACAAACATTACTCACGAGAAAGCTCAAACATAACTTACCCAAACGAACCTCCGCTTTGATACCAAGATGATGTACCACGCCAAGAACAAACAAGGGCAAACATATAAAGGTGGGTTCAAGCTTATAGAAAGCTTGAAAACAAGGATGGAAAATGCATGACAACAAAGAAAGCAAACAAGCTAAACCCCAATTAGCTCTAAGGATATGATGCATCAAGAAACTACTGGGGACTCATAGAGTGAACTCAATATGACATATGAGCTAACTCGGTAAGGGTACTCACCACCTAACCTTGTTTAAGGGTTAGGATATGAGAGGAGTAAGCAAGCAAACAAGGAAATGCTCACAAGAAGACATAATGAAGTAAGTTTGATGTTTGATGTATATGATGCGGCTGCATATTACAAAGGTTATTTATATCCGAATGAAAAAGGACAAAAAAGGGTATTAACTTAACAAGTAATGTACATGGAATAATATAGGGGTAAAAATGAAAATTGACACTTGGTGCAGCAAATCCTTTCACATGGGGACTGGATACATGGCGATCAATCATTAGGGGTGCTTCTGGCAGAAACGGATAAGTTATATAGTTAAGCTGGGGATTGCCAAGCAAACTTGGGGGTCCTTTTGAGAAGATGTGGGTTCAGACGTGCTCTATGGTTCTCGGTACTACTGAGCTATTGGTCGATATAGTCATAGCCAAGCAGACATATGAAAGGACCAAGCTATTAGTAAAGCATATTTCAGGTTAGCACTTTATTACTAACAAACAAGAGGTTACTTAGCTCAATATGTGGAGTTGATCAGTGATAAGGATCAGCTTAGTCTAGGCAAGAGTTAGCCAGAATAATAGAATTCGCTTCATCAGTCCCTCGAGACCTTAGGCTCGGGTTAAAGGTCCAATTGTTTGATTCTCATCAGGATCCTAAGAAGCGTTGTTTCTGATTGTGACCCAAAGTTTACAAGCTTCTTTTGGCGAACTCTGTGGAAGAAGTTTGGCACCAAGTTAATGTTCAACTTTTCCTGTTATCCTCAAACAAATGGTCAAACTAAAGTCATGAATAGAATAATTGGAAGTTTGCTTCAAGCCACAGTTGGAAAGAATCTACATGATTGGGATTTATGTCTACTAATCATTGAGTTTGCTTACATCGCTTAACCCATAGCTCAATAAGCAAATCACCTTTCGAGATTGTTTATGGCATCAACCCAAGTTTGCCATTAGACATTATTACTAGCCTAACCCTTAGAGAAGAAAGTCAAACTGGCCTTCAAAGTGCCAAGGAATTTTAGAAACTACATAAGAAAGTTGTTGAGTAATTGGCCAAGATAGTGGCCCAACAGCGAGAGCAAGGAAATAGAGGTATAAAGCACGTTATTTACAGCCCATAAGACCTTGTTTAGGTTCACCTCAGCAAAGAGTGGTTTCCAGGAAAGAGGATGAACAAACTTTCACTTAGGTCGGATGGTCCATTCAAGATTCTATGAAGAATCAATGACAACACTTATGAGCTATAATTGCCAAAAGGGAGTGGAGTATCGCCAACCTTCAGTGTCTCCAATTTAATATCCTATGTTCCTGAAGAAGAAATCGACCAAGATTTGAGGGCATATCTTCAACAATCTCAAGGGGCTGATGGAATGGAAACTTCCGGACCTCTCACCCTAGCCTATCTCAAAGGCTTGCAAGTTTTAGCAAGAAAGATCCTATCTACTCGGCTCGACCCAGACGAGCTTCACTACCAGGAAGGCCTTATGAACTCCTTGATTACCTAGCTTGAACAAACTTTGATCTACTCTACCTCCTACCCATACGCCAAGCACCCTAATGCCGACCTGTTATGTGCCGAAAACTCAATTGCTAACCTATAAAGTGTCAAGAACCTAAAAGCCAACCTCCTTGCTTCTCCCATTTATCGACCTGTTACTACCTCCAAATAGCTCAACCCTATTACTTCTCTAACTAATGTATAGATGCAATAACAGCTTGCCACCTATTTTACTTTTTTTAACATTAAACTATATTCTCTTTACCTTAATTGTCTCGTTTGCCCCTTTTAGCGATGTACTAGGTTTCTTAATTCTTGTATTACTCTTTTATGTAATTTCACACATTTCCTTATTACCTTAGAGACTTACTATAAATAGTCCTTTGTCATTTGCAACCAGAATTATCCATCATCATCATCCTACTTATGAATATTCCTCTTTATGTTCTTGCGAGACAACTCTCTTTGAGTTCATATCTTACACTCTTATCTAGTCTTACTAGTATCTCGAGATTAGTGGTTAATGGACCTTAGCTCATTACTTGTGCGTCATATCAAGCTAAGACTAAGTCGTGTTGAGTTCATTAGTGCGCCATATCCAACAATCTACTTCACAAAGCTACTAATATTGCCAAACCATTCCATTTCTTACTTCTTCAATATCTTGGAGGAGCCATTAAGCCCACTATAGTAAAACCTTATGATAATTTAACTCTAATGCACATCACCGATTGTTCCATAAGGCTTCGATTTTACTTAAGTAAGTATTCGGTTAGAGAGCATTTTTATTAATTTCCCTTATTTTACAAAATTTTGAATACGTACAAGTTTTTCTTCTTTTTTCCCATTTTTTGCACACGAAAACAAGTGAGTCTTAGCATGTCTTTAGTGGGTCCTCAAACTACTCAATAGTAGGTCTATTAAACTAACCCACTTTCTTATGGTTAAAGACCATCAATACTAGTAGTTCACTTCTTTCCATCGTATAAAAGCCTGTGTTATTTCTCTTCTTCTCATTTAATCTGGAAAAGTATAACATTAAAATTTAACTCATATTAGATTCGAATCAAACAAGGCCTAACTCCACCAAATTGGGAATATTAGGGAAATATACTTAATCCTGTTTTACTTAAGTCGGAATAAAAATCCATGGGGATTATTATTAAGCGAATTTATTTATTTTTGGATAAATAAAGATATATACAAGAATGGATAAGGATAAGGTCGATTTCAAATTTTATGGGGTTTCATTTTTTAAGATTGAAGCTGATCTAGAAACTATGGATAAGCGTATCTTACTGAAAATTTTTAGATTCGAAGTTTATTCGAAAGTTGCTAATCAAGCATAAAGAATCATATTCAAAAATTCAAATCATCGAGATCTTTTCCAAGATATCCTTAAATAATCTAATCATTAAAAAAGGATAAATTTGAATTGAAGATAATTCTCATCCTCTCTTAGCCATTAGAAGACTCAAGTATAAAAGAAAATATTTTTTATTCAAAAGGACAAATATCAAATCTGAAAGCAAAGAGATTACTTATACTTTCTATCGAGAACTATAATCTACTATTTGAAAGAGTACAGAATGTAGTTCAGATACTTCTTTAGAAAGTTGAACTAAAGCGGATTTTTCATCATCGTTACTTTTACCTAAAATTTCTTGAGATTCATATTGTATTCTCACTTATTTTTCCTTATAACAATTTGATTATTGTTCAAAGAAGAATAGAGATAGATTATGCTCTGTAAATCCGTATTAACCTAGATTGTGGATAGGTTAGATAGGCAGAGCAAAGTATTGTGTATGCTAGTATGTGGCAATTACTTATAATCTTCTTACAATTTTGATTTAGTGGATCAAGTGGAATGGCACCGGTGAAGTAGACCAAGTCCCCAACAATGGAGCTAGAAGAGAGCAATAAGTAGAAGGTCGAAGCTCTATAAATCCTCAACTTAATATTCTCCTTCCTTATTCTTTTAATTTACGTTATTAATTGTTTTTATTGAATTATTAAAATACCACTGTTCACCAATTTAAGTTATTAAGAGAGGTATTTTTCTTATATCGAAAAAGTTTTCAAAAGGTCCCCCTTTCTTGGCATCTTATACAGGACCAACAATAGGTTCTAATCTAGCTTCTGAATTTGCTTCTACTCTTAATTCTAGATTTGCTTTTGATTTTTATTTTGATGAACTTTCAACTTTAGGTTCTCTAAACTCTCCTGTATAACTTTGCTGTCTATTGTCATCATTACCTTTGGCTTTCACTTGCAAGTCATCATCATAGTCATCTACTTCAATTTCATCAATAAATTCAACATTTATGGAATCCTCTGCTGTTTTAGTACACTTGTTAAACATACGATATGCCTTATTGTTCAAGGAGTATCCTAAGAATATGCCTTCATGTACTCTTTCCTCAAACTTACGAAGGTTTAGACCCATTCTCTTTATAAAACATGTGGAACAAAAAACATGAAAATAAGATACCGTAGGTTTTCTACCTTTATATAATTTATATGACATTTTCTTGGTAAACGGCCATATGTATACACTATTAATGATATAACATGATATTAAAATTGCCTTAGCCTAAAATATTGTGCTATACCACTTTCATTTAATAAGATTCGTGTCATTTCTTGGATTGTTCTATTCTTGTGCTCTACTACTCCATTTTGTTGTAGAGTATGAGGAGTTAAAAAATTGTGAGTGATATCATTTTGGTCACAAAACTTTGTAAAATTATCATTTTCAAACTTTTTTCCATGATTAGTTCGTAAACTAATGATGGAAAAGCCTTTTTCATTTTGAACTTGTTTTGAAAACTTTTCAAAAGAAAAAAAAGCTTCACTTTTATGTCATAAGGATAGAACCCAAGCATACCTAGAAAAACCATCTAGTGTCACTAAACCATACTTATTGCCAACTAAGCTCAATGTTCATGTAGGACCAAATAAATCAAGATGCAAAAGTTCTAAAGGCCTTTTTGTTGATATAACATGTTTGGACTTATGTGAAACAGCACTCATCTTATTTTTAATACATGTAACATAACAAAAATCATCCTTTATACGCATCTTAGGTAATCCATAAATAAGATTATTCTTAGAAAAGTTATTAAATTGATGAAAGTTAACATGACCAAGCTTTTTATGCCAAAAGTATATATTATCAAAAACACTCAAAAAACAACTTTCAGTTCCTACTTTGGCCGGTTCAACCAAATATATATTCTTCTTATGATAGCATTCAAATAATTTAAGACCATTTTTATCATAAGCCTCTACTTTGTTTTGGTCAAACACCATTCTATAGCCCTTATCGCACAATCAGCTAATTCTTAACAACTTATGTTTTAAGCCTCTAACTAAACATACATTTTTTATAGTATGAGGAGTTATGTCAATGTTACCAATTGCAAGGATTTTCCTTCACTATCACCTCTAAACTTTACAAAGCCTCATTCTTTCCACTCTAAACTTATGAACAATGAAGTATCACCTGACATGTGACATGAACACCTACTATCCATGTACCACGTCCCTTTCAATTCTGCTCCATGTTCCTATAACCATCAAAATAAGGTTAAGTTCTTTTAAAAACTTAGATTAGCTTGGGTCCACCAAAATTCAAGCTCGTAGTTTTTAGAGATTTAGCTTATTAAATACTAAGCTTGTTCATTTTATGAAAGCAATACTTCTCAATATGACCAAATCTATTGCAAAAGAAATATGCATAAGAATTAGATGATCCATACTTGTGGATTACTTGGTTCTTCATATTTTGGCTATGGCAACCTCTAAATCTATCTCTAATGTATCCTCTAATTGGATACTTATTATTTTGGTCGAAATTACATTTGTTATACCGATTTCCTTGCACAATAGATTCAACGGATTTAACCTTAACATGTACATTATTGTTTTTAAAAGGTTTCGTACCAACTACTTTCTTGCCTTTGACAAACATGGTTTTGTTATTAGATTTAGAAGATTCAACACGTTCATACCCAAGTCCATTTTTAGAATTATCTATCCTTTTTTAAGACAACAACAATTGCAGTTTTTATCACTTTCATTGAATTTTTTGAATGTAGTATCAATTGTGTAAGACAAGTCATTAATTCTATCTTTCAATTCCTTAATCTCCTCTTTTAATATTGAATTCTCCTTTTCTAAACTATCTTGAGTTGTCCTTAGATTTTCATTATCTATTTGCAAGGATTCAATATCATTTTTTAGTATATCATTTTTGTCAACTAATAATGAATTTGTTTGTAATAAGGCATCCTTTTTACTTTTCAGAGCTTTAATTTCATCATCTTATTTGTTCAATTTTGATTAACCCTTTCAAATGCTTTTAAAAAACCCTTAATTTGCTTCTGTATGCTTTTAAGCCTAACATCATCATCAAAGCTAGAATTTACCTTAAAGAAAGCCATGAGATACAAATTGGCCTCTTCTTCTATCTTAGAATTTGTTTCTAAATTTGGTTTAGATTCATCTAACTCACTCCAAGTGGCTATTAATGCCTTCTATTACTTTTTGTGCTTTTCCAGTTTCTTCAATAATATTAGACATTCATATTTGATGTGCCCAAACTTCTTGCACTCATAATACACTAATTCCTTTTTCTCCTTCTTCTCTTTCTTTTCCCTTTTCTCTTCTTTATATCTCTTTCCTGCATCATTTTTTGAATTAAAACAAAAACATTTATTGAAGAACTTCTTCTTACCCTTTTTCTTGAGTATTCTACTAAGCCTTCTAGCCAATAGAGTGATGTCCTCACTGTCATCTATTTTTTAATCTGTCTCTGATTCAGTCTTTAAATCAACTTCTTAACCTTTAAACATAATCGTTTTCTTACTACTTTCTTGTTTATTTGTGTGCTTGATGTAAGATTCATAAGTAAGCAGTTTTTCCCTTAGTTGACTCATAGTCAACTTTGACAAGTATTAGGCTTCTTCAATTACCGTTTTCTTCACATCCCATGACCTAGGTAAAATCCTTAGCATCTTTCGGATAAGGTTAGAATCATCAATCTTTTTACCTAGCAAAGCCAATCTATTAGTAATTGTTGTAAAATGATAAAACGCATCACGTATTTCTTCACCTGGTCGAAACTTAAACAATTCATATTATTGAAGCAATGAATTGAGCTTAGTGTTCTTGATTGTTGTTGCTCCTTCATAAGTCTCACTCAAGGTATCTAGATGTCTTTTTCAATCCTGCAAGAAGAAATAAGATAATATTCAGATGGTGCTATTATCATTAGCAACAAGTTTTTAGCCTGATAATTCTTCTCAATCTTCTTCTTCTCAGTATCTATAAGTGTTGACTCTCCATCAGTGACAATTTGGATGTCTCCAAACTCAATGATCTCTTATAACTCAAAATCGGTTGCTTTGACATATGTTTCCATTCTGCATTTCTAATAAGCAAAGTTAATACCATCGAAATGAGAAGAATGATTTGTAGCAACAGATATATTGTTTTCTACCATAGATTTTTGAACTCTAGATAATCAAGAGCAAAGCTCTGATACAAATTGTAGGTCCCAAAAGTAACTAAGAGGAGGGTAAATTGGTTACTTATAAAAATTCAAATATTTTGCAAAACTTAAATAAAAACATCTCCTTTGATTACTTAGCTAAGATACAACCTAAAATAATATATGAATAGCAAATAAAACATGAAATAAAGGAGATTAGGGATGAGAAGATCAAGCTCAAGGATTATAGTACTTCAACCTTATCTTTACTATACTCTTCCAGCTCCGTTGCCCGGGATCCTTCCACTATTTACTTTTCACTAACTCAATCAAGAGAGAAACAAATACAAGTCTTCTGCTTTATCTCACTAACCCAGCCTTGCCTATAC
Organism: Lumnitzera littorea; assembly: GCA_024138015.1. Lineage (NCBI taxonomy): Eukaryota > Viridiplantae > Streptophyta > Magnoliopsida > Myrtales > Combretaceae > Lumnitzera > Lumnitzera littorea. The sequence goes on from JAMXBB010000003.1 coordinate 82,083,117, forward strand.
ACAAATCTACAGAATTTTGTACCTCTCCTATAACACAAATCTTATCTCTTGAAAAATATGATTTATAGTGACAATAAGGACTAAACACAATGATCCTCAATATGTAAGCACAAGAAATGAGTAGAATATTAAAATAAAGTAAACAGTATTGTCTCTGATTAAGCTTTTGAAGGTGTCTTTGAATTCTTTCAAGAATAAAGTTTGTACTAAAAAAAAGTTGTTCTGAATCTCTCAATAATTTGAATTGTCTTACTTTTATATCTCTCAAGTGCAACATCTCTTTACTAAAATCTTGGAAAATACTTAAACAGATCTTGAAAAAAATGTAAAGTTATCTCAAACTAGTCATTAAAAGTTGTGATCCGTTGAATCGTGGAAGCTAAATCACTTTTGTTGATTAATTCTTCTTGAACATTGTATAGTTGCTAATAAAGTTTGTACATTTTCTTGTATGTAAACTCTGGTTCAACCACATGTTGCGCCAAGATCCTTGGAAACTTAAATTCCTTTGTTTGAAAAATATATCCTAAAAATTAGGGGCAAATGCTTTATACTTTGAATTTAAACTTCAAGTCTTTTATATTTTCTTGTTGAAGCTCTGCACATATATGATTGTAAAAATTTGATATTGTTGAAGAATTATCTTTCAAAAATATTGCTTTATCATATCAATTTGAATTTTAAAAAATCTACAGTAAATTCATCCTTATCTTAATTTTTCTTAACATGTGTATCTTTGATATGAGCATATCATAAATTCCAATTTAAATTTCACGAAATCTTCCACTTATCTTGATAAAAATCCATCATAAATTTCACAAAATATTTGATAACCTTTTGATAGAACCGATCCTATCTACTGTCCGAATATATCATGTCCAATTAAACTTATCCTTAAAATAATTTAATTAATCTTCCTTAATTCCCATAGATTTAATATCCAACTTAGTGGAACATATTGGATACATTACCTAAATATATCCAACAAGTGGAGCTAAGCTTTCAAACAATTAAAATTCCAATAAACTTTATATTATACTATTTTGTAAATTTCTGATACTATCAGTGTCTCTGAATTTGCTTTTGATTCTCAAATTTAGACCTTAAATAAAATCTTATCTTTTGCTTGATGTTCGAGACACTTAGTATACTAATTAAACATCTTTACTCCTTTTTGTTATCATCAAGAAAATGATGAGAGAACTCAACAATCTAAATAATAAAAAAAGATAGAAAGAAAGGGAGATGGAAGTAAAAAAAAAAAAAAAGGAAAAGAAAAACACAAAAAATGGTGCTAGACTTGATAAGCTTGATCAATTGTACTCGTTGGAAATTACCAAAAAGGTATCACAATAGAAAAGCTTCCAAATTTATATATTATAAATGGATATGATAAAAAAATTATGGAAATGTATTAGTTATACCAAAAAATTTATATATAAAAAAGGAAAAGACTTCAGAAATTATATAATACTAGTTCAAAAGCCTACTCGATGTGCAAATTAAAGTTTGAAGAATTATTGTAATTTTTATAAACAATAAAAATAAACATAATCAAAATCAATAAATATGAAAATTCAAAATATGAACATGATATTGATATCTTAATATAAAAATCATATTATTAGGAACAAATAAACAAAATGAAGTTTTTTTTTTTAATAGAACTGACTATTATTTATTACATATTGAACATTGAATAAAAAAATAATATAATGATACATAAAAAATTACAAGAATATATTATATTAAATTATCTATTTATTAAAAAAGGTAAGAACTTTTGAAATTATATTAAATTTGATAGATGTAATTATGGAAATACATGCAATAAAAAAGGTGGAACGAGAAAAAGGAAAGAATTTTCAAAACTATATATTATGATTTAATATAATATGAAAAAAAATTATAGAAATACATTAATGATACCATAAAAATATAAGAAGTAGAAAAGGAAAAAGTTTTTAGAAGTATATATAATATGATTTACATGGATAAGAAGCAATTATACTTCATACTTCATTTGGTTTCTCTAATATAAATAAATACTTACATACAAACATCTATATATAGATATATATACATATAATATTTCTCATCAATGCTACACATATTGGCTCACTTGAATGCCTCAAAAAACAAAGGGGCATATCGATGCCCCTAACAATTAGAGATTCTCGAAGTGAAAAAGTAAAATTCATGAATACATTCTTCAATATATAAATGTTCGAGTGAAGGTTAAAGATCATCCTTTGTTATTTTTTCAATACTTCTTAGTATTTCTCAAGCAAATAAAAATAGAAATTTACTCTATTAAGAACCAATTATGGATTGTAACGAGCACATGGAATAAGAGTTGTTGTTCAAGCTGATGAAGCAACATTGATAAAAAAATAAAAATAAATAAAAAAATTGAAGACCTCCAGATAGACTCGGGCAAAGTGCCGAACTGACCTGAAACTATCGATTTACGGGTCAGCGACATGATGAACCGTGATCTACCTATGAGCCGACGGTTCAAGGCCGATTTAGGGGGCCCGACGGTTTAAGGGCTGATTCGAGGCCCTTGAACCTTTTATTTTTTTCTTTCTGTTGTCGATTTTTTATTTTTTATTTTCCTTTTTCCTTACCCATCCTTCAACCCTTTTTTTTTTTTTTTTCCTTTCACCATTCCATAAAGTATACGTTAAAAATAAACAAAAATTAAAATATAGAAAAGTCTCTTACAGTATGAATAACTAATTCGATTGAGTAGAGTAAAATGGTTAGAGGGGAAATATTTTTTACTTTATTTTACAGTCATCCAAAAGGTGTCTATATATCTGTTAATTGAAATTAGATCACTGTAGTTTAATTTGGATTTTTAGAAAACATTTAGTTTGTTGGTCAATTTCACATTTAAAGAAAAGAATCAAAGTGTACGTAACTATCCAATTTAAATTTTTTGAAGAAAAATAATTTTACTCAATCTTAGTTTGGAAAAACCTAATGCTATATCACCACTTTTGGGAAAACCATGCTATTTACTTTTTTTGAATAATTGAAAAAAAAAATTCTATATGATAAAACTTTTTCGAAAAGAATGCAAAGAAAACTTACTATATCTCCTCTTGAGGTAGCTGTTCATGTTCGTGACCAGGAGTAGAACCAACGATTGAGCTCGGGCTTCCATTAGATCAGTTCCCATCACTAAAGTAATCATCCTCCTTGCTTGATATCCCGCATAGTTCTTGTCGTCTGCAGGCCGCCTTGTTGTAATCTTCTGTGCAAGCATTTACCTCAATGTTGACAATAAATAAGGAGGCTTGGCATTCATCGACAATTAAGCCTACTGTACTAAACGCTTGCTCAGTGATGACCATTGAAGCTGGAGCAGCGAATACTTTGCGGCGATACGAGATAGGAGTGAGTAGTCCCTTATGTGCCTTTACCACTACTCTAAATTATTGAAATCCTTGATAAAAGTATTGTCAGAAAACTCAAAATTCGTATTGGTGTAGTGCTACATCTTAAACATTGGACCACCAAACTATTGCCTCTTCAATTTTTGTGATAGTAACTGCTCATCCATAAATAAGTAATGCCACTCTTTGATGGGTGGTGAAAGAAAGACTGATGACTGACCCCTATACTAACTTTAGTAGTAATTGAGCATCTCCTCCATGTTGGCCGTCATTGTCGATACTTCTGGCTATGATTCCAAGCTATACACATCTTGAAAATCCATTAGATCTTGAATGTAACCATAATAAGTTTTCAAATACATTAATAATAATCTTGCTTTACAATGAGGATCTAGAATAGCTACTACAAGATAAATACGAAGAATTTCTTTATAATAATTTAACCACTTCAACGTCATATCGTATCTACATGCGTGTAAGTTTGGGTCTTCACAGGCCTGAAGTAGCACACCAACTATACTAACGGCTGACATAACAAACAAGTGAACACTTGGTCTGTAAGCCTGTGAGAAAGTCTTAATAATATCATGAAAAACTTTCAAAACTTTTAGCAGCTAGATACATATACCCTAGTTACTAGGGAAAATATCAACTTCCTACATATTGTACATTGTAAAGTTACACAGCAGTTTACTATAAGAAACTATGCAATGCAACAACTCGTAAGTCGAGTTCCAACGGTGTTACACATCCATCTTAAACTTCCAAGGCCTCTTCCCGAGCTCCAAGCAGAAGTTCCTCCACTTTTTGTGAAGGGACGGCCTCTTTATTATTGTCTTAATGATGTTCTTGATTAGAGCTATGCTATCATGCAAAGCTGCAATACTATCCTTGACACACAAGTTAAGAATATGACATGTATAACGTATATGGAAATCTCCCTCCCCCCCTCAAACACTAGTTGATAGTAATTTTGCAAATTAGATATTGATGCAGTGTTGGCACTTACATTATCAAAACTAATAAAAAAAATTTTCCTCACTAATCCATACTCATTTAGGATTTCTCTAATAATTTTATAGATATTTTACACCATGTGTCACTCGTTACATATCCTTAAAGCCAATAGTCATTTATTAAATTGCCAATTATCATCTATCCAGTGAACAATAACACCCATATAAGAATTATTACGAAAAGGATATGTCTATATGTCTGTACATTTGGACACATACATATCGAGGAAAGCGAACTTACCTGCAAGCTCCTTCTTACCTTCGTGATAAAGCTCCTACATAACTTGGGTTAATGTTCTGTAGCTAAGCTATCGTAAGTTGGGATTGAAAGTTTCCCGATCATATCGACTATGCCACTCTGATGCACCTGCGTTGAATGACAGGTGCATATTTGCCAGGTACTATGTCAAGTTATACTTATGTTTCTCTTCATCATACCTCATTAGTAGTTGCCTGGATAAACCACCACCTTAGGCAACCTATTGCTACGTACTATCTATTCCCACCTCCTCGGGATGCTTTGACCTCAAGTGCCTATTAAGGGTACCATATCCCTCTCCTATTTTCCACAAGTAACTCGCATTACAATAGCTGCAAAATGCCCTCAAATTTTTCCTTTCATCTATACCTTTACGAAAATGCATAGTAAAGACATTAGACTTACCGAGTTTAAGGAGCTTACTTAAGCTGGAAGGTCTTGAGCTGGAAGGTCTTGAACTACTAAGCCCATATTGTCACATACGTTACTCTTTTGTTTTAGGAATAATTTCTATCCCATCCTCCTCATCCTCAAACATACTTACGGGGCAACTCATCCTTATGGATTCAAATCTTGTAGGTCGTATAGGGACACTCATACGAGGAGGTTCGAATCTAATAAGATGTTCAGGGACATTCGTGTGTAGAGGTTCGAAATTGAGAGGTAGTGTGCCTTGATAACTCATGTGTTGATGTTCAACGTCAAAGCCAAGAGGTGATGTGCCGTGATTACTCGCACAATGAGGTACTACATCGAAGCCTAGAGGAGGTATAACTTGTTCTTCTACGTTCCACGTTCTCAACCACATCGTATGCCCTCTACTCATTTAGGTCATACTCGTTATCCGAGTATGCTTGAACGTCCTTGAACCATTGTAGTTCAAACAACGTATTGGAACTTTCAGTGCCTTTACCCTTACTTTTCCCATTAGATGATAAACCGTGTTTCTTACCAGAGAAGGTACGAAGTAAAAATCTTTCCAAAGATACTAATATTTTTTTTTTCTTATTTACTACAACAAAGATTTATAAATGAAAAATAAAAATAATATGTAAGACAAAACAAAATAGAAATTATATCGCGAGTATATATATGTCAATTTTATTTACTAATGTAAATGGTTTAGTACAGTATAATAGAGAATTATGCACAACTATTGGTGGTTAATAGAAAGAAATATTTCTATGACAACGTTTTGCAATTAAAAAAATTCAAAGGCAGAATGGTTGGAGTTGGAGTTGGAGCTGGAGCTGGAGCTGGAGCTGGAGCGATTTAATTAGTTTGTGAAGTAATAGCTGCTACATATTGGCACTATTCAATTTATAAGGACTAAGGAATGTGTCAACGCATCGTTTGAATTTTGAAAATTCAAATTTTCAAACGTTTCAATGCCGCTCAAAATTTGAATTGCATGTGCCGAAAGGAAAAAGTGGTAAGGGGTAGAGGGTAAGGGGGGTGAGGGATGGCCCTTATTTATTTATTTTTTCTAACTCGACAGTTCAAGGACCGCCAAGTCAAATCACCTCAACGAACCACCTAGGCCCTCAAAGCTCGACGGTTCGTCAAGACGGTTCAATCCATCCACTACCGGGTTAGACCCATTCATAATTCAAAACTAGCCCTTGTCCGGGTCTACTTCCAAATATAATTCTCTACTAAACGTTAATGCTAAAGGCATATATATGGGGTTCAAATATTCATATGAACAATGCCATTGCCGTTAAAATTGGAGAGTACTATTATGGGATTTCTAATATACATTTTTGGATGGACCAACCATTTAAGTTTGGTTTAGTTTCTTGCTTTCTTCACTTAATTGTGGCGTTGCCCTTTTATTCATTATGGTATAAACCATGCAAGATGGAAGAAATCTTGGTTGTTTTGGTCCTAAGTAAATGGATAAAATTCTCATCCCCAAGCAATCAACAAAATGAGATAAAAGGTGACATACAACACTCCAAGAAGCCCATATTTGCCTTATTTCAATTAGGGTTCCCAAACGTGTGCATCTTGGAGAGGCCGAAGCCACTAATTCTACAACAAAATAGTCCTCGAGAATAACTTGGGACAAAGAATGCTCGGTTTCAGACTCTTCTTCCATGCCTAGATTTCAACAAGGTCCAACATTTTATCTTTATAATTAATCATAACCATCTTGGGACTTTTTTTGTCGCACGCAATTCAGATATAATTTGTTATATATTTTAACTTGCTCTTCTTTGGCCAAAAAAATAAAGAAAAAGAACCAAATAAATAACTGGCTATATGTGCATTTGCTATGTGGATAAAATATTTTGAAGTAGCTGTAAATTTAATAACTTGCTACCTTCCTTTTTTTTTTTCTTTTGGGGGGGGGGGGGGGGGAGGGGGTTTGGGTGGTTGGGGGGTGTGGGGGTACAGGGGGCCAAATTGCTATGTTCAGTTTTTTCCTAATGTTTAATTGAATGATAAATCCCTTTAGGTTGTGTTAGCTGATAATGCTAAATGTAATTATAATTGAGGAAAATAAAGGGAATAAGAATAAACAAAAGTATAACCCATTTTGAAAGACTTTGAACACTATGACTTTTTTTATATATTATTTAACATCTTAGGTGATTTCGAGAAGATCACCTATAATTGTAATTTTATTGTGATTATACACATTTATTACTCCATTAATTATAAGCATTCTAAATACTATATTTAGCATTTGCAGTGAGATGATCGATATGACTTAGTAATTAAAACTTAATCTCTTTTTTAAGTCAACACATGATATCGTGGAACCATACGATTTCAATTGTAAACCTTGGTATAATCATCAGAATAATGTTAAATTCAGCAAAATGTACCGTGTTTGCAAATGTAGTTGTAAGTATCCTAAGATCGTTTCCTAGGACGACAAATTGCATTCTTGAATTCACCATCATATGGGATTTTTTTTAACGTTTCTCCCAAAGCTTTCTTTGTAAAACGGCCAAAAAAAAAAATCAGAGCCGGCTTTGAAACGAATACTTCTATGTGACTCCTAATGGGTAGGAAGCAATATAAATAGAGAACAATGACCCTGAGGTTTTTTATCCAACTCACTACGAAGCTAGCTCATACATTCATACATAACCTAAAATTTTCTGTGAAACAATGGCTTCTGATAAGTTGCTCATCCTCGTCATTATTGTCGCGGTGGTTCTTCCTTCACTTACCATGGCGACGGAACACATAGTTGGCGACGACAAAGGCTGGACTATCGATTTTAATTATACGGAATGGGCTAAGGATAAGGTTTTTCAAGTTGGAGACACACTAGGTAAGTAATATAATTAATCTTGTTTCATGTTGCTTTAATAGGATCTTCTTCTTTTCTTTTCTTTATAGCTCTAATAACGTTTTGAAAATCATGTGCCCACAAAAATCGAATTGCACCCTGTTGAAATGTTAAATCTGAACGTTCTTTATTATAACAAATTTATGTAAAAGCTTAAATATGTATTATTATTCATAGCGAGATCCATCTATCGTTTAACTTTGTGAACGCAATACTTAATAATTTGCAAGTGATGATCCATGGTATACACTCAAAAATATGGTACTTGTCATAGGGCCACTTTTACAATTCTATTCAAAGAAATGATTCTTAGTTCATGCCTTCCATTGAATTCTTAGTATTAAACTTAACTCTACAAACAAGTGAAACTTGATATGGTAATTATTAAAAAAAAATATATATATATATATATATATTGAAACCTGCATTTGTAAATATTATGTATCTATCACTCAACATCTCTCAACCGTAAACTGGGAATTTAACTAAAATATCTTAACCTGATGACTACATTAAATGGGATAAAATAACAATATATGTGTAGGGTGTACAAATCCTTCATAATGACTACTAATATCTCAATAAGACGAAGCAGGATTGATCCTTCCACATCAAAAATATATTCTGTCACTAACCTCATTTGGGGGGAAAGAAAAACGAGAGAGAGAGATCACATGCCTTATCATCTTGTATTTTATATTTCAAGTCATAAATGTGGAAAAAAAAAATTTTAAGCAGCATTTGATTACGAAATTTACATATGACTCGAAACACACAATGTTTTTCATTTCTCAGTATTCGTATACGAGGCTGGCAATCACAATGTGTTCAAGGTGGATGGGGCTAACTTCCGAAGCTGCACGGTACCACCAGCGAACGAGGCCTTAACCAGCGGCAAGGACATCGTCTCTCTTCAATCAACTGGAAAGAAGTGGTTTATTTGTGGTAAGCCCGGGCATTGCGCTGACCATCAACAAAAGCTTGTGATTAATGTCTTGGAAGCGGAGGCCCCTGCACCTTCTCCCACCAACAGTGCCCACACTACCGGTATTATTCATCAGATGTACGTTGTGGTCGTGGCAGCAGCAGCGGCACTGATGACTGTGCTCTGATTATCCCCCTAATAACGAAGAGTTCATCATTTTATTCTCTCAGTACCTTTTCTTACTCACGATAATAAGATCCTTTATATTTGTAGCGTCGAGTATAACTATTCCATGATTCAAAATAGCAGCATATTCGCATCGTTTTCCATAATTGCTGCTAACATTTGTCTATGGTATACTTATATCATGCGTGTGTTATTGTTTTTGTCTATCTTAATATTGTTGAAGAATTTCGGAACTTAATAGATGAAGTTGAGGATTTCCTACTTAGTTATGATACAAGACTAGCTTGTCTATCAAATTTAAGTTGCGGGTTATACCAAAAAGGCAGGCACATGATAGAATCCACGGAAAGAGGACAAAGACTTCAGCTCCCATTAGAAGAAGATCTATCACTAGTCAATAACGTGATTGTAACGCCCTAAAACCGAGAGTGTAACAACTTACCGAGTACCCCTATTATCTATGAAGTATTAGGTGTAAAGTTTTACTAAAATTTAATTCATCAAATAAATCCAAAATAACTTCTAAATAAATTTTCAACTCTAGACAAGAATTTACTAATTGTAAAAGCAAAGTTTTAACTATCCTAACTAAAAGTTATTTTCATAACAAAAGTTTTAGTTGTAACTCTCCATCCCAGTAATTTTGATTATCGTATTAAAATTGTCAAACTCTATAAATTCCACTTAACTATCTACATATAAAAAATATTATGAGTTAAACCAAAGCCTAATACAAAATACGATATGTACATGCACATAATCATATAATTTCATTCACATACAAGTATAGAATGCAATAATATAACAACCATCCATCGTGAGAAGCCAAGCTTTGATAAGGTCTTTGAACTGGAGTGAGATACTCCTAGAGTAGGTGTTAGAGCTACGCTTATGTAAAAGCACCAACCTATAGCTTAATTTTGTAAGAAACTCAATAGTGTTGTACTAAATTATTTTGTATACTAGAAAGAGTTCTATTCTCTCGTCTAAGCTCTCACTATGTGGCAACATTACCTACTACCTTGCGAGTTTGTTATCTATGCTAACCATGAATCATTGAAGCAATTCAAAGGTCAGCAAAAGCAATCCTGACAGTAAGCTAAATGGGTAAAATTCTTAAAGACTTTTTCATAAGTAATTAAGTACAACAAGGGTAGCGCTTACATTTTTGCCAACGCTTTGTTAAGAAGGCACATACTCATCATTCAACTACAAGCAAAGGTTCTCAAATTTAGATCATTGATTGAGATATATGAATAGAACAAGTATCTTAGCCCAATTGTCGTAAACTAAGGACAGATGAAGTGTTGATGGATATTGTCAAGCTAATGGCTACTTATTTAAAAAAGGTTGTCTATGTATTCCAAACAGCTTCGTATGCAAATTACCAACTTGGGAAACCTATGTTAAGGGTTTAGCAGACCATTTTAGGGAAAAGAGGATTTATAGGCTATTAAAACTAGTAAGGGAAATGAGGGTTGTCCATCAAGTACTTAAGAGGTGTTTTATGTGCAGGAAAGTAAAGGGAAAGAAGGAGCTCTATAGGAAATACACACCTCTGCTCATTCCTAGCTAACCTTAGACTAGCCTAAGCATCAACTTTGTGCTCGAGCTACCACCGGCTATCCAACGACATGATACAATTATGGTAGTAGTAGATCGTTTTAGTAAGATGACTTACTTTATTACCTATCAAAAAACCGAAGATGCTTTTATCCATTACTAACCTTTTTGTGCATGAGACCATACAGCTATATGGAGCTCCCTATAGCATTGTCTCCAATCAGGACCTAAAGTTCACTAACTTCTCTTAAAAGACACTATGGTAAAGACTTAGAATGAAGTTAATGTTCAACACCTCCTATTAGCTCTAAATAGATGTTCAGATTGAAGTGTTAAACTACACCCTTAATCATTGTTGCGAGCTATGGTAGGAAAGAATTTACATTATTGGAACTTGTGTATGCCTATTGTGGAATTAACCTATAATAGATCCATGCATACTTCTACCAAATAGTCACCATTTAAGGTCATCTATGGGAATAATCCAACCTTACCTTTGGATATGATTGCTACGCCAATACTAAGGAAGAAAGCCTTAAAGGAATGAAGCAAGTTAAGGAGTTTAAGAAGTTATACCAAAAGGGGCGGTTGTCCCAAACTATCACTAAATAGAAGGAGATTAGGAATGAGGGAAGGAAGGCCATGAACTTCTAACCTAGAGATCAAGTGTAGATACACCTCAGTAAGGATCGATTCCCATGCCATAGAAGTAGTAAGTTGTTTCCCTGATCTATTAGTCCATTCAGAGTTTTAAGAAAGATCAATAATAGTGCTTAAAAGCTGTACTTATCGAAAGGGTATGGTGTATCCTTGACATTTAATGTAGCCACTCACCTTATGTTCCCAAATGAAGCTAAGCTTGATGATTTGCAGCCAAATCTTCAACAACCTTGATGAGTTGATGAGAATCTAAACTCCACTCATCCTTTACCGACCTTTATGCCTCATTTACTTAACTCTAGACTAATCACCCAAGGCCATTTCTGAGGACTCTAAGACCTTGTCTCTCAAATCCTCAACAGCCAAAAAATAGAAGACAAGTAAGCTTGTGTTAAAGACTTCCTTCCCCATTACTTGTTGAGTTTCCTCTCCTTTATACGAGCTTCAAGCCCATTCTAAAAGATCATGCCAACTTGCTTAGAGGACTAAAATAGCCCGATCAGTCTAGCCAATGTTCTATCCAACCTATTTCCAAGCTATTAAGCCTAGATTCCATCCTGTTTGAAGAACTCCATCTAACCAATTCCGTAGACTATCATCGAACAAGTTTATCCCTTCTACCAATTGATCTACCAATGCCAACACGATACATAATCTAACAAACCATTAGTGCACATCCACCAATGACAGTTTTTACCATGTTTTCTCATTTTTATTCGAAATGCATGAGCTAATTCATTTAATTGTACCATTTTTTTCTCCTTTCAGGAAAAGTTATGCTAATTAGTAGGTATAAAGGGACAAATATAAACATAGACATCATCTTTTGTCACCTTCATATTGAGTATACATATTTACTAGGCTTTCTTGCAAGCTTAGCTTTGAGAATTTCCTTTGCACTCTTTATCTATCTCAACATAATTAGGGATAGTGGCAAGTAGACCTCATTTCTTCACTTGTGAGTCATATCAAGTAAGTGGTGTGAGTTGTGTTAAGTTTCATGGAGAGTCATATCCATAGGATTGCGTCATGAAGCTATTGTGAGTTGACTTACATTTCACCCTTCTGTGATCATTTGAAGGGCCCATCTACATGCATTGATAAGATCTAGTGATAACTTTAGCTCCTAGACATCTCAATGGTTTCCAACAATTGTTGAAAGAGCATGAATAAATGCTAATTGGCCTAGACGGAATTTCCAAAGCAAAGATTGCAAGAGCATGGTAAGTTGGAACTTCAACGAGCAAGGTTTAGTGGCAGGATGGCTGGGTTAGGCTACTGCTAATGGATTGATTATTGATCACCATAGTAGATGAAAATTAGACTCCACTAGGAGCATTGGGATTCCAGAGAAAATTCTAGGACTACTTGCGGAGTTATATAGGCTCCGAGCGCTAAGATGCTTCAGAGCTGCCCAAGTTTCTATGGAACTGGATGTTCTTTTTGTCAGCCGATGAATAAACGCAAGGCTTCTTGAGGAAACCCAATATCCCCATGCATTTCCTGAAGTAAACATGTATTAGCTACATAATAAGAAGGAAAAGGTAAGAGGAGATTCTACCTCCGGTGTTTCTATTGGGAATTTCACCTTTAGATGGAACCCAAAAAAATAAAATGAAACGAAAAAAGGGGTTGAGAAGAACCTGGACCTCATATTTCAAAGGACATCACTCAATATTTAACAAAAATCATATGGTACCAAATGGATGGCGAAACAATACCCTGAATGGAAAACTGCTCGTTGTAACACAGGCTAATGATGCTCATACAATCGAATTATCCTAGGAAGACACTAGTCTTTCCCATGCCAAGTACTAAATAGAGCAATTCAGTTGAAATCGACTTTCCCGCCTAATTTGATTTTCATGGAATAGGATGGATTTGAAAGCATCTCCTATGTTATTTTTCCAGAAGGTACAACTATGGTACGGATGCTAAAAATGGGAAATAGAACCTATCTTAAAGCATGTGCAAATTACTGGCGACTTCACTTTTAACATAAAAATTTCAACGGGTAGAGCCGTTAAAAAAATTTTAATAAATTACACTAAAAACAAAATACAAGAATATTCCAACTATTTGGAAATGTGGAATTTCATCTTACCATCCCTTCTGAGCTTAACCTCGAATGGTAACTAGCGCAACTTTAAGACGTTTCTATTAATTTTGCCAAATTTAAGTACATTTATCAAATATCAGCAGCGTTTCTACATCATCTACATACACCAAGAAATTACATAATCTCCTAACCAGCAGTATTAAAAATACAAGCTATGACGCTCAACTCAACCCTACCATTTACATATGCCTCGTAAATATACCTATAACAAAATGGTAAGGAAACTAGACCCCAATAATTAATATAAGTAAAACAAGCTTATAATAAAAACGTTCAATAATTAACTTCATTATTGATCCGATTCTAATCTAAAGTATCCTCAACAAATCATGGTTCGAAAAACTAAGTTAAAAAAGATATGGCTGGAAAAAGAAAATTACTTTTGACTGTCAGATTTACAGGTTACATCTGAAAGGTAATGCACCACAATTAAAGTGTACATAGAATTTGCACTCAAATACCAAACGGCGCCGATTTATCCACTTTGCTTGGGATGATCAATCTGCAAGAAGAATAGGAAGTTCAGCCAAAATGCTCAAAGCAGCACCATATAATATAATACAACAAAATATATCACTGCAAGTCCTGTAAACTTTTTTGGCTTTTTAATAGGAGGATCTTAAAGACATTTCGTCAATCAATTTTTTACAAACAAGCCATAGAACTTTAATCAAATCATGACCATTCAAAGCTACACGATTGAGCCCTATAAAATAATCTAATTTTAAACCCTTTTTAAACTTTTTGATGCAGTACACCATGTAAGCATCACATGGTGAGAAAAAATACTGAAATTTGCCATGTTAGGAATTGTACATATTTTGAAAACTTTTAAGAACTTATTGAAATTAGAAGTTTCAAGATCTCAAGTTTACTTTTTACCGAGTAAACATCTAAATCATTTCAAGATGGCAATAATCAACAACGCCAACAGTCTAATGAATGATGATCCACGAAGATAACCCTACCTCACTCAATAACAAAACACCAAGCACCCCCAAAAGATAAAAAAATATCAAGCAATCAAAACACTAACATTCGCTGGAGAAAATTCTGAAAGTTGTAAGCTCACCAAGACACCAACAATGAATCAATAACAAAACTCCACCCTTCAAACTACTTACTCATCACAAATTTACAATGAATAATTCAAAATAAAGGCTACACGTGAGAATAAACTAACAGCAGAAATGTATCTCAGAGAGAGATGGGAGGAAGAAGAAGATAATAGAATCATACACTTACGTTTGTAATACCGCACAATGGAACCATGATATGGAGCTTCTTTCTTCTGAAAAACAAGAATAAGTTAGTTTAAAAAAAAAATAATAATAAAATTATAGTGCAGTTTCATGATCAACAAATGAGACTTCATAAGCAGATCTAAGTGCAAATATTCTAAACTGAAGAATTAAGGCTCTTTGTTTCTATTTTCGTTTCCTTTTAATTTTACATAAACTCAAACCTCTGTTGCTAGACACATCAATAAGTATCCGGTATGGATAAGATCTAAGCATCAAACTCATCATTCTGTAAGATTAAGGATATGGGAAGACGGCGGAAAGAGTCACAAAGTTGGAAACTGGTACGGAAATACAGCTAGGGTATAAAGTATTCTAAAATTATTAAAGCTCAAAATGCTCGAGTCACCCTAATTTGGTCATAACAAACTTTAACAAGCATAAAACCCAAAAGCAACATAGAGCTGAAAAACTAGTCAAAAATCCTAAACACCTAATATATACTATGCATCTCATCCTTCCTCTCCAATGCCACCCCAAGAGGGAGGGAAGGGAAGAAGGGGAAAAAAAAAACCCCACACACACACACCCCATCATCTCTCCTCCCTCTTTTCAGAACCCAAACAAATCAACTTAGCTACTGCCTCAGGTGGGTGGCCGGCTCTTAACCACTGCATAGAAATCAACTAAAATCTTCTTTTAGGTCACGTTCCTAGTCTCCCCATATTCAAATCTAGTATAATTCGGGTCTCTCAGCCTAGCCACACCCCTCCTCTCCCTCCCAAAAAACTTGACAGAAAAGCAGACTGATTAGACACTTTTGTTAGAAGTTAAAACTTCAAATACCAGATTGTCAAATCCATACCTGAATACTTCTATTATCAGCATATACAAAACCTGGAGAGAGGAAATTAAGAGTGATTAGAGTCTACAAGGATCAACAAGAAAGATAAGAAATGACTTATCAACTCACCTGATGGATATGCAGCACTTTGGTGCTGATAATATGATGATGTCATTGCTCCAGAACCATATGACAACGCATTGTATCTGAATTATTTGGGGTGGGGGGTGTAAATTAGTAATTCTATTAATAGAGAAGAATGTACAACCACTAAAAGGAAAACAGGGTACAGCAAAATTTCATGCTAAAACAAGAATTTCACAAAAACACTGAAGGGAAACTAATGTAAATTAAAATCAAGATACATGAAGCCACGAAAGTTCAAAAGTGGTATTCCCAAATGAGGAAGAAGAGCTGATATTTGCTGTTTGTTTAGCAGAAAATCCACTTTTAGCCTAGACAAAGTCTATCAAAGACAGATGGCCCAGTGGAGTCCTTATCTCTTAGGTTGTAGGCATTGAGCCAAATGCTTGAAAAAGGCAGATTTGCTTTTTTGCCAAAAGGAGAAGCCTGGTCAACCTCTTTGGGTGAGAAGAGCTCTAGAACTCTTTACCTTGGTTTTGGAAAACATCAGTGGGAAACAGGCTTCTGAAGATGGTGGAACCACCGCTTGGTTTCAATGTTAAGGCCCTCAAGAAATGGAGAGAAGCTAAGGCAGGGGTTAAGAAGAATAAAGAGAGGCCAGAAGGAGAGACAAGGAAAAGAGTTCAGGAAAAACCATAGGAAGGTGGTTTCTAAGGAGGGCTTATGGTGGTTTTCTAGTGAGAACTGAGAGCATTTTCTCACTAGAAAAGGTTATCAATCATTTGACTGCTCTATTGTATCTGCGAATTGACAAAATTATAATTCACAATTTACAAAGGCAACATAATCTTGTGACATCAGCATGGAATAAACTGAAATGATATTATAATTTCCAGGTAAGCAGGAAATTCACCCTAAAATGCATATATTGCTAGTTTCTCCATTTATACATGTAGCTATTGACAAAATGCAGCTCGATATACACAAGAAATGGAATGTTAAGATAAGTAAAATTACAGACATTAGAGATTACCGGTATCTTGCTAAGTAACACAATCATCCTTATTATTATTATTATTATTATTTTGGTGTATAAAACAATTGCACATGCAGGCAAGAAGTACATCACAACACTAATAGCATTTAGAGGAAGTGGAGCATGCTTACAGAGGCAAACACCTTGCCTTAAGTTTCCATAGGAAGAACCTTACAATCATCTTTCTTGTTTTTTGTGGCTTGGAAGCAAGAGCATTGATATCGCAACAAGATGCAAAAAACTTACATAATCACTGAGAGGGGTACTACTTATCTTCAAAGAGCTATTGTGCACCTATTACTTATGAATATCGGCCACATCTACATAAAATGAAGCAGAGATCAATACCTTTGGCTACCAACAGAAAACTTGTCAAGTCGTGCATGATCATATCCTCTGTTATCTTGATACAGAGGTTCATCCTCCTGCATAATTATACGCATATTATACTCAATTCAGAATAAAACAAATGCTTCTTCAAACAGAAAATAATGGAGTATACTTACCAGCACTGTACGCGGGCGCTTACTCCCCAACAAGCTGTATGGACTATCCATAAAAGCAGAATCTGTACACAAGTAATGGTGAGAGAAACTTGAATTCAGAAGTAAAAAGCAGTAAGCATAGCAGAATCACAATAGCACCTAAAACCAATATCTAACATGTGATGCAACAAATGTAGCATGAAAGGAGCACACAACCATTCAGACAGGTTAAGATTGTTAAAGCGATCCATTATTTAAAATGATCACCTCTCCTCCAATGATCATTTGACTCCAAAAATAAGCTGGGGCATATGCCCTTGATATAATATAACCGATAGAAATTCACATTCATATGGAGGACAGGATGTGTGCAAACAATATGTGGCAAGATTAATCAAACCCATAATCTTTGAATGATAAAATCCTACTTTTTTGTTCTTCCTACTGACAAGGATATCACATCACAAGATACTATTCAAGAAATGGTTTCTCACAGAGCACAAGTTCCACCAACCTAGCACATTCAACCTCATTGTATCCCTAGTGTTCAACTGTATATGCTCATTTGACAGTATAGATCTGATGACTAATATAACAAGCAACCATAACAGTTGCTGGCTTTGACAGAAAGGATCCACTCTGCAAGGCTAATACACTATACATAGAGCTGCTTTGGTGCTATTTCAGATATAGATTTCTACAACAATCTGATGGGTACTTTAGTATAGAGACAGAAATTCCTTGCTTTGTAAGCCTAACACAGTTTTATGCTCTTCATGGCAAGAGAGTTCTTTTGACATTTTTTATGAACCCAACAAGAAGCATCAGACATGATATTGCAACAGACAATTGCTTACTCAATGCAAAAAGTATCAGTAGAGATTTACTATAGTAACAAAAATTTTAAAAGTTATTATTTTCAGAAATATGTGTACAAGAAGTTAAAATAATGGTATCGTAACATATGTATACATGGATATTACTTGATAGGTGCAATAGATATGCAAATATAAAAAATTGCATGACTTTGGATTAATATCAATAATCCGTGATTTTATTTTTTATTTGTAATTATTGCAATTTCTCCCAGCATGGCATTATTTAAATAAAGTATACACACACACACACTACATAAGCTTTCATTAGGCCACTTCTAACCATCAAGGGAAAGTTACTGTCTATAGGCCATTACTCACTCAATCAGATCATTTAGATGTAGAGATCCAGCATATCACTATCCCTTGCTCTTCCAAAGGACACAGAGACAGGAAAGTGAACGTTACTATGAAAAAGGGTGAATCATAGCCAGTTCATTTCACTGTACTAGCTTCATTTTCTCTTAATTCCTTATAGAAGAGTTATTACAGCATATAGTTGCATTTTAGACCCATAATAGCAATCCCATAATGAAACCCTATTACAACAAAAAAAATAAATGGACATTCATTACTAAAGCCTATGAATAGTCATTCAATACTAGAATTGATTTTTTCCTCCAAAATACCTCAATAAAATCAACAAACGATATTGAAATATTCATTTATGATTTATTACAACTTTACTCAATTCCTCAGCAATAGCTATTACATTATGGTTTTATTCGATTCAATAAAGTGAACAAGCTGTTGCTGTCACAATATGATCTACTAGAGAGGATATGCTATTTCTTCTACAGTGTACTCAGAGGTTAACTTTGGTTGAAGATTCAATGTACTTTCTGCACAACTTTCACATAGTATAACATTTTTTTGTAGAATGTAGAATAGCTTCTTCCTTAAGGCTTAAGAGGGTCAATTGAAAGTAAATAACAGTAAAATTCCATTATCCAGATATATTCTAGCTAGAACATAATAGCAGTGGTTCAAGCATCAAAAGGTAGTATCCAAAGATTGTTGACAAAGAAATAAGAACTAAACAGGGCATCTTCCTCTGTGTTTTTTTTCCTTTCTTTCTTTCTTCCTCTTCTTCTTCTTCTTCTTCTTCTTCTTCTTCTTGTGCATGTGTGTGTGCGTGTGTGGATAACAATGAACAATCTCTAAATACTTCTCTTGGAGGATCAAGGATAAGAAAATACAAGAGCCTTATAATATGACAGATCGCAATCAAGCGTGGTCTCTTTGATATAACTCACCTTCTTGGAAAGCAACTGACTTAAGAAATCAGGTACTCCATCATCACATTAAAATAAGACAATCAAAAGAATAATTGTGCAAAAGGAATTCTTTATGGCCATTTAATCTAACTAAGTATCCTTATTTTCTTGTAATGCTTAGTTCGATTTTATAAGTTTCTTATGTGCTTATTTTTTAACATTCCCATGTACATTTTTTGAAATGGATTATATCTCACTTATATATATAATTAAAAAAAAAAAAAAGAAATCTTTAAGTGCCTAGTGTAGTACGTATTTAGCCGTTAGTTTGGTATAGAATCAAGTAACATTGTATTTTAGTGGCATCCCATATCATTTGACCATGGCTAGTTAGTTAGTAGCATAGGAGTATAAGGGTCTTATTAGCTACTCAAAAGCAATTTTTGCAATATATTATTATTCTATCAGATATAGAGGAGCTCTTAGCTTTGTGTTTAAGAGCAATTTGTGCTCCAGATTAGATTCTTGTACTCATTTCATTTCCAACAAAGTCAATATAATCAATCTTTTGCTCCAATAGTTGGTCCAGCCTGCTGGATAGTCGTTGGAAAAGCCAAATCAATATTTCTAAGATGGAAAGTTATGTATGTGGAAAACTTGGAGAAGACAGCAAAGCAACTGCTAGAGAATGTGAAGAGCTCAATAGTGACTGGATTCAGACACCAAGACACATTTATGTCACGTATGGTTTGTACAAATGACTTGAAATGAAATCAAATGAGGATTAGAATGACAAATCCATTTCTATGTTTGGAAATATTCATGGAACGAAATGGAATACAATTAAATGCGCATATAATAGTAATTATCAAAATATCTTTAATTATTGAATGTTATAATAAACCTAAAGGTTAAACAAGTAATTTTGATAAATAATAATTAATGAGGAGGGAATGCAATTGTAATTCCACTTTATCAAAAATAGAATCGAATTCTTCCTTGAAACTAAAATCACCAATTTCATCTTCTAAATACACTTTCAAACATGAGGAAAAAGAATAAGACCCAGAATCGTAATCCCATTTGAAGATTGCAAAATCACTAAAGTGGTTCAGAATGTTTCAAGTGCCTGCCTTGAGGACAAAGAAAATCTTTTGTAGGTTATTATTGTCATGTACCTAAGGTAGTATGGATTTAGGCATTAGCATGGTGTAGAGCCTAGTAAAGTATTTTAATAGGGTCCAACAAGATGTAGCCATGTGACCACCTGTAGCATAGGGCTTGAAAGAATTAGTTCTTCTCGCAACATATTCTCTTTCTACAAGATTTAAAGAAGCCCTTAGCTCAGTATTTGGGAGCAAATGATGTTATGGGTTAGGTTTAGAACTTGCTATTTCAATTTGCACTCATTCCATTTGCAACAAAGTCAATACATTCAATCTTTAAGTCCTTAACAGATTCTTCTCAACTAGTCATAGACTGTGGGGGAGCCGCTAAAGAAAGAACACAGCAATGTTGCCAGGTAAAGCCATTGATAGCTGTGGAATTTAGCAAGCGCTGATCAAAGTTATGCTTTTGGACAAAAAAGTCAACAAGCATTCAGAATATCAATACTTAACGTTTCCCGTATCTCATAAAAAGGAGTACCTGCACCATATATTGGTTGAGAGACCCTCAAAGTGGCTTGTTCCCTCAAAGTAGCTTGCTCCCTCAAAAATTGTACAGCCTCAGCAGTTCTTGAAGACATTAAGTGACTTTGTCTCTGAACAATATCTATACTGGAGGATGCTTTCTTCCTAGGCTCATCCAGCTTCAGCCCTGTGGAAAGTGCATCAATCGTCTGAGAAGAAAACAACATACGCTTGACAAACACATGGCTTGACTCCTTACAGTTTTTGGTAGACGCAATACATGTTAAGAATATTCAGTATGATCCAAATACATGGTTATCAAGGTTACCAAAGAAGAATCAGCGATCGACAAAAGCAGAAAAAAGGTGCTACAGGTAGTTAGACCTTGTTTTATTTATCCTCAAAGCATTTTCCTAATAGTTAGGCCTTAAAACTCTTTAAAGCAATTTTATGAGGTCCAGAGTATACTTAACCAGTACATGGATTTCATAGTGGTTGATCTTCCTGGAGTGGTCCAATAACAGCCTTGCCACTCCATTAATTGGAGCCAGGTTGACACTAAAAAACATTTTTCCCTAAGTTTGCTTCAGACAATCCTATAAAAATAGGAAATTGAGATGTTCAACAAGAAGAGTTATCCAATGGTCACAATCCAAAATAAATTAAGAGATGGATGCTACTTCCATTTGAAGAATTTAGGGTGCTTAACGGATCAAGCTGTTCCTGTTCCACAAGAGGACAGGTTTGAATGCTTATACCCCAAGGGACTGCCTAAAATTACTCCCAGAAACTCTCTTCACAATTTGTATGAAGTCTTACTAAGAATACTTTTTAGGTTTACCCACATTGTGCAAGCTATACTTAATCCTTGCAGGTTCATGTAGCCAAAGATAGCCAATCTAACATAAAAAAATAAAAGTAAATAATTAAAAAAAATTGAATGCTCGTCATTCATGAACTATGATAATTTCCATGCTATTACCAAACTTCTACATTTTCTATGCTTATGGTCCTCAGTGTACAAATTGTTGATCCTACTGAATCCAAAGGCACCAAAGCTCCAAATCAAATTATACTGCAACTATGCATAAAAGGAAGAAATTGCAACACACTTGCACCTTTTTCAATTACTAGAAAAAAGGGTAATTGCCAGATGCACACCTTCTAACTATGCAACATGATCAATTAATTCAGCTGAGATATTCACCTTTCAATGCTTCATGTCGCATAAAAATGGTTGGTAGCATACACATGAAGTAATGAGAATAATAAATTACCCAAAAAGAAAAGGCAAACAGAATAGTCCATCAAATTTGACAGTTGGCTTCAATAACTTCATATTAGCAAGAGTATTCATATTTGTAGGTAAAGCAAACACTAATTACTTCGTGGAGAAAAACACAAAATTACTTACTCTTGGAAGTCTTTTGATTATCTTTCGGCAACTCTTTAGTGACATGTTTTTTTAATTTCTGTTTTGCCATGGTTTTAGATGCTGATCTTGGTTTTGCAAGAGATACTCTCACATTAACCTAAATAATCACAAACAAGCCAATCAGTTATAGTTAAGAATAGCAAAAATAACCAAAAACGTGCATAAACCATATATTTCCAGTAATACAATACAAATTACGCACCTCCAAACCATTATCATTTTTTTCTCCACTTTTGAATGACTGAATGCATGTAAGAGCAGCCTCACGATCCTTAAAGTTTACAAAGGCAAAATCTTTTCTCTTTGAAGAACGAAGGTTCCGAGCAAGAACAATGCTCTCAATCTCCCCGAACTTCTTAAAATAATCTTCCACTCTTTGCTCATCCCATGAGGAAGGTATGAATTCAGCATACACAGATTTAACCTGAAAAGACCAAATGAATAACATAGCACAGCACACCTGGAATGCTGATGACATGAAATTTTTCATAATTTTACGCAACATAACACTACATTTGGAAAAAGGAAAAAAATTAGAAAGAAATGAAAGTGGAAGGAAAGAATTAGAGAGGAAAGAATGTAAGGGAAGTGAAATATAAATTACCTTATTTGAATAAAGGAAGTAATAAAAGTGAAGGAAAAATTAGTAAAAGAATTATTTCTTTTATTAAAATGTCAAAAAAGTCCTTCTAACTTTGATGTTCTTTGACTATAAGGGCAATAAAATAATTTCGAAAAAATTCCCTCTATTTCGAGAGGATCACTTTTGGTGGGTCCACTAACACAATTCCCTTCCAAATTCCTTCCTTCCTTCTTTCATTCCTTTACCAAATAATGGAATGCATCTTAATATTTTAGCTTTTCATCCCCTCCCCATTCCTTCTCTCAATCCAAACATAATGTAAAAGCTCCACTTGTGCACAATTATGTAAGCAATTAATCAAAAATGAGAAAAATAGACTAATTGTGCATAAAATAAACCAACCGGGCTTAATGGCACAAAACAATGAAAAAGAACTTATATTGAACCAAAATAGGAATTAATTAGCATATTCGTTGCAGGTTATAGGCAGCATATGGATGCTATATCAGCTAGCATCCAGACACAAATGGAGCAGATGAAAATTCAAGTTGGGGACAAGCATCTGGAAGCCATTTAGGCCAGCGTCCGTGCACCTGCTGTAAAACCAAGGCATCTGGATGCCAAAGTGCACACAAAGGGTCAGAGCATTTCTCTCTCCTACCATCAAAATGTCCTCTATATATAGTATCTGGAAGTCACCCCAAAACCCTAGCCACCACATGTCCTGGTTAGACCCTAAAAGCAAAGCAGCACCATGTGTCTAGCATCTGGACAGCACTACAATCAGTGTCTGGACACAATCTGATTTTCTATAAAGCTGCTGCTATGTGCCACAGATGAAGGAGAGCCACATTTCTTAGAACTGAATCGCATTCTTTGGGTTTTTAGCATAGTTTTTCGTAGGGTTTTCGTCTCTTTAGATAAGGTAGATTTAGTAGTTTTGGCTTAAATCTTGTCATTAGCTTGTATTTTGAAGCATCAGGATCATTGTGTGGCTCCTATTGTGGTTCGTCAAAGTTAGACTTTGTAGGCTGCAAGTGGTGATTTCTAAACTAATGATGTTGATGATGCTTTCTCTCAATTTTGTGATCGTTTTTACTATTAGTATGAGTGGCTAGATTGTTCTTGTTGGATTATTCTGTTGATGATAATTGAAGATGCATAACGCATGGATTTTTGTTACATGAGTGTGTGTTTATGAGGAGTTTTGGTATAGTCATTCTTGAAAGTTTGCTTAAATCACAACCAACCCTCAGATTTTTTAGAATGAGGTAATTCAATAGACTTGACTGGTGAGGATATTTGTTGGAATGTCTAGGGTATTTGAAACCTCATGTGACAGTGAGGTTGGCTAGAGTATATGAACTAACACTCATAATGCAATTGGAAGTATGGCTTAACTTACTTGACCGCGTTTACCCTATATTCCTAATTAGAGAATTTTAGCTCATGACAGGAGCTAGACTTCATAGGGGATCCTATAGGAAATTTGCTTCTGCCAAGGAATTTCGCTATTGAGAGAATTCCACCACCCCTGACCAGAGTTGAGTTCTAGTGAGTATCACCAAAATCCACATAAAGGCTACTCAATATAGCCTTAATTCACTTAATGCATTGGAAATCAGAGGATTGAAACTATAATCCCACATCTATATGGTTGATAAACTCCTAGTAGTTGGTTCATTTAGTTTTTTAAATTGTTAACTATTGCTCTCACTTTCAATCAACTGACCATAAATAAGCAATAGTCCAATACTTAGCCCTACCTCCTTCCTTGTGAAATATGACCTTGACTCACCACACTACACTACAATCACAACCCAATACACATATAGGTGATCTAACTTTCCAAAGTGTGTTCTAAAACGTGATCTGTCATCAATAATTTTCAAGTGTTTTTAAAGCAATTCAAATACTCAAATATAAAATCATGATAAAGACATACCATCTTTCTAATTAGAAATCTAAGAATGCAACTCAATGCTCCCCTCATTCGTTTTGCACATTAGCAATTCAATACTAACTTACATATGTATGAATATATGTAGCACAATTAATCAGAGCAAAAAATACTAAATATAGACGCAGAATTTCAAAAGGAACTCCATGAATCTAGCAAATTAGCACAACAATCTCAATATCGTAAGTTCGTAATGCAATAAATTCACACCACCTTATGTCAAACACATGTAAATTATATTATTTTTTAAGGATCCATATATAGGGCAAACCTTAATGAGGACGTAGGATCATGTACATCAAGAAATACATGTAAACAAACCTTTTGCATCTCTTCTTCATCTGGCTCTTCCAACGGTTCAGCCCAAGCGACTTTTATACCTTGGAGATTCCCTAAAGCATCCACTTTCTGGAGATTCTTGAGAGCCTTCTGAGCATCTTTATAAGTTTCAAGTTCCAAAAACGCAAACCCTCGATTGCGCTCAATGTTGTTTGGATCACTCATAACTGTTACTTTATCTATTTTCTCAATTCCACTCTCCCGCAATAGTTCA
Source organism: Lumnitzera littorea (assembly GCA_024138015.1). NCBI lineage: Eukaryota > Viridiplantae > Streptophyta > Magnoliopsida > Myrtales > Combretaceae > Lumnitzera > Lumnitzera littorea. Next base: position 82,108,500 of record JAMXBB010000003.1, read on the forward strand.
ATGACCTATCAGGCCCAGTCACATGAGTTATTAAGTTGTAATAGTCATATCAATCCAAAAGATTATAGCAAGCAAACTTACATCATTGTCCTTCCATTTCTTGTTAATATTTCCAAGAAAAATTGTGTCATTTTCCTCGACAGGTTTAGTCCCACACTGCTTTCCATGAATCTTCATTCACAGCCAAGAAACAGGACAAATACAATCAATGATCAGACCAAGGATGATTTTAACCAAAATAGAAACGTTGCTAGGACAGAAAACTCAGGATATTTGCAAATCACACCCTATCAACAGAAATCCTAGAAATGATCAAAATGAAGAAAAGGACAAATATAGTACTGAAGCACACTGATGTAAACTCAATTTAGTCATGGAATCAAAAGAGATAAATTCACATTAATAATTCTTCTGGAAACCAACATTACTTCTAAAGAGAAAAGAAGATGTTGCAATCATGACTGGGGTGAGCATGGGAACTTGTTGGACTCTGGAAACTTTTAGACCTAGCATAGTTGGGCAGTTTCCAGGTGTGTATCAGATGCTATAATCCAGTTTCAAAGTTCCACAACCTACTCTCACAAGTTAAGTACAAGGTATGACCACCTACCCACCCTACACCCTTTGAAACCTCTACCATTTCTAAGATACTTGTAGTCTTGTACCACATCCAGAGTAGTTTTTACTGATTTGAAAAGATGAATACTAAAAATATTTAGATCTAACATATAATATAAAAATAACCCAACATGCCTAACGTTTAACCTACAATTTATGAACATATTAAACCAGAAAAAGAAATATATAGAAGTCTAAAAATCTATATTATCTCTCATCTGCAACTTCAATCTTTATGGTTTAAGTTTGTTTTAATCTATCATTGTTTAGTTTTATAATCAAAATTTTTCATATCTTCAAGCAATATTGGTTTGTACTATGATTATTGTGATTTGTTCACTGGTGACCATAATATCATGGGCTCGGCATTCCTTTTAATTAAAAGGTAAAAATTTCACAAGTACCTCATAACATATAGATTCCATTGGGTAAGGGTTACATAATGGTTCTTATAGGCTTACAAGGTAGGTTTGGATTCCAATACACAGGAAATGGCTTCAGACTACACCTACCATGTACATTCTCAACACTAGTCGAGACAATGGTGCAAACCAAAACATGCATTTCTTATATGCCAATATCATCGATAGAGTACCACATCATATCAAGGAAGCGAGCAAATGTACCAAGTTGTATACTTTTCTTTTGGAAAGTGCTCAAATGTATACTGATCATGCTGCCAAGTCAACTTATATAAAGATTAAAAGAAATCAGCAACAAATGAAGGGGGCCTAATTCAACTTGCAAGAGCAATGTGGATGAAAAATGTCGAGGGATAATGTTGCAAAATCAGAGTACCTGCTCAATAACTTTACATTTGCATTAATGTACAAGACAGTGTTGTAAAATATATATTTAATATCGCTAGAGGCTAGATCATAATTCCTATGAAAAAAATATCACAAGAGAGGAAAGGTTTCAGAGTGTAAAGAAGAGATGAACGCTAGTAAAAATGGTGCAAATAGAGGATATCTGTTATATGTTGCCGATATAGTAGGTTAAGCGCCATAATGCACGCTACATAGCATGTTCCCATAAGTGACATCTAACAGAGTTAAAACAGCAGATGCAACGATATCATCTATTTGTATCACTTATTCTAAATATTAATATTCTCTTTGTACAACTACTACAATCTTTATCATTTATTTGAATTTGAACCCAAATGTTCATACTTTGATATGTAATTTTTCCTAAAGCTTGTATGCATAAATAGTAAGTGCTATGACTAAAATATATCCAACTATACAATTAGATAAAGTCAAAAAGCCAACCATGGAGTAGCCACAAAGTTAAATGTCCCACCAAGACATCGCAACAGTGCTGGACACACACAAAGTAATATACATTATATATAGTAATTCAAAATATATAACTCACTTCAACTTGTGGATATTTCTCTAAAGCCTTTTTAGCATCGGCAGCTGTGGCAAACCTAATGAATGCATAACCCTTATTCCCACCACTTTTTCTTTTTAGTAAACGCACCTCCACAACATCACCCACTTCCTCAAAAACTTTCCTGATATCTTTCTCTTCCACTTCCCTGTCCAGCCCACCAATGAAAATCTCAGTCTTTCTTCTCTTTCGCCGTTCCAATGCCTCCATCTCCCCACTCCATACAAGCCCTTCATCACCAACACCAACACCACCACCACCCCCACTTTCTTCAGGCACTCCCTTGCCAGAAGAAGAACATGAGTTATCAGTTCCACATTCACCACTCCTATCCCTACCTGACTCCGATGCCATCACTTCTTTGCTAACTTCACAAACTTGTACATGCTTTTCCACATCACCAATAAGAGAATCATGTTGATCAGACACATCTCTTCTTTCATCAGAAGCAGCGCTTTTGTTTGCATTTCCACACTCATCAGTAACACTATCAGGCAATTGTGATTCTGGGTCACCAGTCTCCACCAACACACTAATGTTAGCACCTTTTTCTACTATTTTTTCACCGATTGTACCATTTTTCAAACTGCCCTCCACAGGCAAAGAAACAGGTAATTCATTAAGATTCCCAATATCCTTACGAATACCTACTTTACCATCCTCCTCCTTTCCTCCACCAATTTCACCACTATCCTTCCCATCAACTACCATAGCTTCTACGGACACTGAAACAGGCAAATTTCCAACCTCCTTAAAATCACCAACTTTAGCATTCTTTTTCCCCTCTTCTTGACCAATTTCACATCTATTTTCCCCATCAACAGCCGTAGCTGCACCTCCCATGGAGTCATCATGCGATATCATATCTTTCCTCCCATTACCCTCATCACATACGTCCGATTTACCCAACTCATTACCAGAGCATTCCACAACCCCTCCAGTTTCAACCTTCTTTGGAACTTTCTTCTTCACCACTTTCTTCACCACCTTCACAACCTTCCTAACCACACGCTTCCTAGGCGCTGTCTCCACCCTTTCACCGACACTTCCTCGCTCATCACCCTCAACATTCCCTTCCCCTGTAACTACCGCATCATTACCTAGCGTTTTCTGTTCCTCTTTATCTAAACCCTCTTTAATCTCTCTCCCCGCATCGCATTTTACACTAGCAGCACCCACCGTAACGCCATTATTTGCAGCATCCGATGAATTTTCAATAGTTAGAGTTTGAGTCTGTACCTTCTGTTCTTCTTCCGATCGCACGCAATCGTTCGATGAATTATTCTCACCATCTTGAGTGTTCTCGGGCAGGGTTTGCATCTGTTCGTTCTGCAAATCCCGATTGGTTAGTTTTGGTGGCGGAGAACTCTCGTTAACATTTGGTGCGGCGGTCGGAACGGCGGACTTCTTGGCGGCTCGCGGTCTTGGACCGGAAGATTTCCGTTTCTTCGGAGGCATATTTCTCTCTATCTCTCTCTCTTTCTCTATCTCTATCCCTATCCCTATCCCTATCCCTATCCCTATCCCTCTATCGCACAGAGATAAATTGGAAATGATCGAAGTTCTGTTTGACGCGGAGCTGGGGCAGACTGGAGAGGCTAAGTGGCTGTACCGTGTCGAAGTGAAAAATCAAGACTGCAATCTTTTCATTTTTCTTCAATAACAAAACCCTCTCAGGATATCGGTAATCTTGGAACGGAGACCGACCTGTTCCGCACTGGTCTTGACTGGAACCTGAACCGACTCGGTTTAGGACCGGGTGAGTGCCCGTTCGGGAAATTTAAAAAAAAAAAAAAAAAAGATGTGGGAAGAAAAGGAAAAGTAACCTAAGGAAACATAATTTTCCGTTATCAGGACAGGTTAATGTCAAGAAAGATGTGGTCTAAGAAAATATAAATTTTTACCATTATTAGTACAGATTAATGTAATAAATAATATTTGAATTTTATCAAAATATGTAATTTACTACTTATATTTTAAGAATTAATTTACTATGTAACAAAAGTTTTTATACATATTTTGTTACTTAAATTAATTCTATTAAGTTCATTCTTTGATATCGATATAAAGAAAAATTAAAAATTAATCTATAGCTGCCATTGATTCAAGCAACCCATTTTTTAAAGTGATCTCAACTCACTTTGCCTTAAACACATGCATCCACATGAGTTGGTTTATGTCAAATGCATTGTCCATTGCACATGAGCATGTACAAGTGAATATGTTCTTTATTCATTAATTCACCTTAGCAAAACTACATGTTCGGTAGTGTAATTTCACTAGATGTTTGGTCTAATTGTCAAATTATATGAGTAAAGGAAATATTGTCAGTTCAACATTCACCCATTACCATGATAAGGGATTTATTCAGTCAAGTGTTACGAGCCCATTTCCAATGCCACACTATAGCAATCTATTTACGAAACTTAAGTATGGTATGTTTGATTAAAAAATAAATTTGTCAAATGAAAAAAGATTGATGAATATTCTTGTAATTCATATTTTGAAAACGTTGAAAACCTAAAAAGTCTTTTAAAATGTTTGAAACCATTAAAGGTTTAGGAATTTTGATTAACTTACTCGCATTTTCAATAACTATGAAACTATTGAATATATTCCTTGTTACTGTTAGATCAACTCGGTCAAAATCATAACCATTATGACATTTATAAGTATACAATAAATAAACAATAATTTGCACCGACGATTCCCTTTTACAACAGTGAGTATACCTTGATGTTGACCTGCCGTAATCATTTTTTGCTGCTCATTTTCATACTGATTTTGGAAGTTTAACAACTAAAGAAATTATGTAATTGTCCAATGCAATAAAGCTTAAAGATACAAAAGTATACTTATTAATTAATTGTTTTCAAATCCCTTTTAACTTAATTATATTGGCTCTATTATAGCAACGATAAACACAATGAAGCATAAAAAAAATATAAATAAAAATAAAAATAAAAAGAAGCTAAGCTCGAAATTCATACATGTATCAATCCTCCTTTCCATCTTTACTAGCTCCTACCATTGGAAATCAACTTTGGTGAAAACTTTTTATCCATACAATACAGTATCATTGTCCATAGCTAATGTTATATTTACACCATTGAAATTACAAAAATAAACCATATATCCTTCTAATCAAACCCGGCTAACACTATTCATTTATAACACAATCATTTGCTTTATTGTAACCATAATAGGGATTACCCTAATTAATTAAAGACCTATGAACTACTAGGCTTAAACTCAAAAAGAAGATGAATTAAGTTTATGCCACAAATTTTAACTCTTTTCAATTTTAATCAATATAAACAATTAGATGAATAATGAAAGTATCACAACAATAATAATAAATGTGGACATTTAGAAGAGATTGGATAGAGAAGATTAAGCCCAAATTTAATATAGAGTTCAAGCTATCTTACTCTCCACGATCACACCGTACCTCCAATTGAAGATTTGATACACTACTTTTATGAATCTCAAAATCACAAAGCTATAAAAGCTATACAAGTTCCTTAATACACCACCACAAATCACAATCATAAATAAAATAAGTGTAATGCTTTTAATTCTCAATATTTTGCAACAAAAAACTCACAAGCACCGCACTCCAAATTTCTCCTAATAAATTGTGATTTTAATTGCAAAGAGACAAATGAAATTAAATGAGACAAAGATTGTAAGAGAATTCTAGTAAAATATCAATTCTTGAAGGCTCCTTGATGTGTAGTTGAGTATTTAAAACCATTCTACAGATTCTTCCCATTTAGGTGCATTAATTGCAATCCAATGGCTAATTTTTTTTTTTTTTATCATAGCATTTGAAGTCCACCACGTCTAGCATCCAAACTCTAGCACTTAGGGTTGTCAATATCCAAATGGCATCCAAACCCTTACCCTAGCATTATAAATGTTATCCGAAAAATAGCTACTTGGCATCTGAACTCTAGCATCCATTGATGCGGATTAAGAAAGAGTAAATATGAGATTATTAATATCTTTTATTTTAGAATTTGATTCGTAAAGTATCTTTTATTTAAGATATGAAATCTTTTATTTTCTATATTTATTAAGATTTAATTTTCTAGAATATTAGTTTTTATCATACCTATAAATAAATAAAAGCTTATAATCAATTACGAAAAACTAACTTGATATTGAATCGACAAACTATTTTCTCAAGATTGGTGTGATGTTTTTTCTTTTCACTAATCACATAAGGCCATTCTTTTTCTCATCGATGATATGAGGCCATTAAAATCTCAACTTATGGTGTGAGGCCATACAATTCATTAGTGGTATGAAACCATCATCTTAATTTGGTGGTGTGAACCTGCTGGATATATCTTTCCAAGTTTTTATTATTCTTTCACTAAAAATTTATTTAGATTAATTTTTTCATTGATTTCCTTACTTTCCTTTAATTTTTCTTTTTTTTATAATTTTTGCTTTCGCTATCCTATATCAAATTTGGTATTAGAGCTTACTCTTAAGTTTCCTCTTAGAGCCTAGATTTAGTATTCATTCTTAGACCAAATAAAAAATATTTTTTCTTTTCTTTGTTTTTACTCAACAAAAAAAAAAGTTTGAAACTACAAAAAGCTATAGTGGTACAACTTTAAAAAGAGATTTGAATGAAAAACTCATATGAATGAAAAAACTCATATGAATGAGATGCTTAAGCAATTAAATCCTAAGTTGGACAATTTATTTGGTATGACAAAAAATTTTATTCATCAACATCATTTTGATGTATTATGAATTCCTAAATTATCTATTAAATAGGAGAGACATATCATAACCCAAGTCTGACATATTGTTCAAAAAAATAAGATAGTGGATAATTCTTCTAAAATTGAACGATATCATAAAAACATTCAGATAGTGGGTCTAAAGAAATAGAGGAAGTTTCTAAGTATATTAGTGAGGTTGTATTATTTCTACCTACAACTAAGTCAATCCTTTTGCAAACTGATAATAATTCTATAGAAATTGAAAAGAAAATCATTAGTGATGAGCTAAATGAAAAAAATATATGAGTCATTTGATCTTATTCTTGAGAAAGCCAGCGAGACTATACTAAATGCTCCTACATCACAATCTTTAGGTAATGACGTTCCCATTTAAATTCATAGGTTTACGAAAATTGATAAGAAAATAATCTAAACAATGAATTAAATGAGTTTGCTAGAAAATTTTATTGTAAGAATCTGAAATATTCAAAGAAAGACAAAATGGTTGGCATTGTCAAATACTATAGCGACAACATAAAAGTAAGCAGACATTATACTTGCAACTATTTACTGAAGTTGAAAATTTTTTTGCAAAGAGAAGATGATGGGAAGCATGGAGAATTGTTCAATCATGAATTCAAGATTGGTTTTCATAGATTGTTGTTTAATCTAGGAGGATTTAAATGAAATCTTAAAGATTCAAGAACGAATCTTTTTAAGAAAGAGGGAATGACACAAGATATGATATTATTAATATATTTTATTTTAAAATTTGATTTGTTACATATTTTTTGTTGAAGATATGAAAGCTTTTATTTTCTAAATTTATTAAGACTTAGTTTTCTAGAATATTAGGTTTTATCATACCTATAAATAGGTAAAAAATTGTAATCAATTAAAAGAGGATGACTTGATATTGAATAAAAAAAATTATTTTCTGAAGATTTGTGTGATGCCTTTTCTTTTTACTGATGGTGTGAGGATATCCTTTTTCTCACATATGGTAAGGTCATCAAAATCTCATCGTGTAACGTGAGGTCATATAATTTATTGGTGGTATGAAGCCATTATCCTAATATAGTGATGTAAGGCAGCTGGATACATCTTTTCAAATTTTATTATTCTTTCATTAAAAAATTATTTAGATTAATTTTTTCGTTAATTTTTATGCTTTCCTTTAATTTTTCTTTCCTTTATAATTTTTGTTTCCGCTGTCCTACATCACCAATGGCATCCAGACGCCACTCCTTGTTCAGCTTCACTTGTTAAAAAACAAATAGAACCAAGTATAAACCAAAAAAATGTATAACATACATTTCTTATACTTTTTTTAAGCTTAATTTCATGTTCAACATATACAAGGGTAAGTCTAATCGAATTCAATACTCATTTGTTGTAACTTAAAATATTTAATATTAAGATAAGCTCAGTTTTGATTTAGTTTTAACCATTAGTTCAACATGTTGCTTACAATACTGAAACATTTCAATATAAGAAACAAATGAAAAGAGGACTTAAGATGCAAATCCACAATTATTGTAGAATGATTAGTACTCTTGCCTCTTTCACTTCCTAAGAAAAGAATGTCAACATCTAGGGACAAAATGGAAGAGACCAAGTATCATCATGCTACAATCCTTCAAATTTGCAACTAAACCTTACTCTTTACATGTGCATCTTATGCTGAAAAAGTTATTCAATAGTTATAAACACAAATATATAATATGTTAAAGTCATCATAGTTATATGTCAAATAAACTAGTAAATGTATTGTAAATGAGAAGTGGCTCATGTGACTCGACTAAAGAGTCATACAGACATAACACAAGGAGCAATATGAGAATAAATGTGCAATGGTAATGTTTTCTCATAACTTTGAGGGGATGAGTAGATAACTACTAATAAAAGGTTAAGATGTCGTAATTTGTATAAAGAATTTTCTAATTTAGTCAAATTCCTAATGGCTAGACTTAATCGAGCTAAAAATGGAATAAGGCATAAGATCAAACCAATATAACTGCGAAACTCAATTTCTCTCATTCCCTTTCTTTAATTTTTGTGCTTCATTAGGAACAATAATGTTATAACAAAAAAGTAATCTAATAGAAATTAATGATGTAATTCAAATAAATCAATTAAGAGCAAATGAAAATGGAGAAAACTTTTCAAGTTTGAAAACAACCAAAAAGAGCCCCACTTGGTGACAATTTCATTTCACCTAATATATCAATATCATTGTAAGCCCCAAAGTTAAGCCAAATAACCGTAGGATTGAACTTAGAACCTAATGTTTAGGGCAATCGGTTAAAAAATCCGATCAAACCCAAATTATAAATTATTGAGAGAAATATTAGTAAAAATGACCCCGTAAACTTAAATTTAAGAAAATAAATAGTAAAATAGGTGACTATAAAATTTTTAAATTTTAAGCATAATAATTGCTAATTACCGAAAAGGCGAAAAGTGTAATTTAATAACTAATAAATTATTAGAGATAGATTATATGTATACTAAAAATTTTAGAATGACCAAAATAATAATTAGGAATGTTTACGTGTACCCCACATGTATTTACGTGTAGATAAAAATACGTGAAATTACCTAAATTGGCCAAAAACTAAGTAAATAATTAAAGAAAATTATAAAATAATTATGGAAAAATCAGAAGATGATAAGCTGAATCAAGATAAGGTCGTGGCAGGTCCAAAGCTGTAAAATAAAAATTAGCCAATAAAAATTAGACAACCTAAAAGCCAAAAATTAAGGAAATTGGGCAAAGTTTTGTCAAATTAATACATAATAATTACAAAAAACGTCTATAAATAGCAAGAAAAATTTAGAAGCTCATTTGGACAGATACAAATCAGAGAAAATTAGAGAGAGCTGAAAATTGAGAGAAAAATTCGATTTAGAAAAAAAAATAAGAAAAACTGTGCAGTTAGGGCTTTTAAAGAGAACCCTCACCAGACGAGCAGCTGGAAGTGGGTGGCCACCACCACCACACGATGGTAGCAGCGCCCAGGCCAGCCAACAAGGCCACGGCGGCCCACGGTGGCCAGAGCCACCCAAATCGGTGAATCCGATTTCCAGCCCGATTTTTGTGTAATTTTGTAAAAATAGTAAATATTTTTGTATGTAGTTTGTAGAAAAAATATTATTTTGATGAAAACATACCCCGTAATATATGGTCCTTAAGAAATCGTGCAAAACCGAGCACATTTCGATTTAGAAATAAATGACCTTAGGAGTGTAGTTTCGAGCCCAAAATTTTTGTGTAGATCACTTAGATGATATAGAACAGTGCTATGAAGCCCTTTTTCAAAAATTAATTTTTGAAATTTTTAGATAATTTTTAGGCCCTAAAATGAGGCATAAAATGGGTAATTTAGGGTTAATTAAGTAATTAAATGATAAATTACTGATTTAGTGAATAATTATATGTTTTAGGATGTTGAAATCTGATGGTGTATGATACTTGTAGCATTTAGGGTGTTAAATGTAATTATTAGGTTAATTATGTAGTAAATGATTAATAGGAAAAATAGTTAACTTTAAGTTAATTTTGTAAATTAGGGAAATTAGGAGTAAAATCCAATTTAGGATGAATTTAGATATTTTGAAATGATAATTGATGTTTAAGGATGGTAATTAAAGTGATAGAAATATTAGAAGTGCATTATGTACATAAAAGGTAATAATATATAATATGTAATTTTTAGAAATATAATAAATAGAAAATATTATAATAAAAATTGATATTTTGAGAATAATAAAAATGTACAATAAATCTGATAGGAAACTTGAATTTATGTAATTATATGAAAAATGTAAAAATTTCTTACATTAGGAGTGAATTCGGTACACTAAAAGGGATTTAAGTGTACTGGGTAAAATAAAATACTGATTAGGAGTAGTGATCGTATTTAGGATATCTGGAAATAATGTGACTAGTTTCACATTATGAGTTGAAACGAATTTCTAGAGTTTGGGTACAAAACAGTACCTAGAAATCGAACTAGAATCTAATTTAGGAATTGATGCGAAAGCCGAACCTGAACCTAACCCCAAACCTAGAATATTGTAAAAGACTTAAAACCTAAATAATTTGGTATATTAAACCCTACACAAAATATAACGATAAGCGTTATAGAATAAAATGAACCTATAATAGTTATACGAAAAACTGAAATCACGTTTGTGTTATAAGGATGAACGGCGATGGCCTGAGAAAATCGGACCTCGAGTAAGTGAGCGAGGAGTCGAGGTAAGTTGGGATTAATACGATGCTGTATTTTGGAGGCTTAAGATTATGCTTGGTTGTGCTTGTTAGATAGTTGAATGTGTGCATGTGCTTGATTATGGGTGATGCTATGATTCTGTTTGTTGCTCTGGCACATATGGTATGAATTGTATGAAAGGATTGATCACCCTAAACTAGACTTAATTAAATATCCAACCAGTAATCATAATCGGACATGCATGGCAACCCGTTAGGGGAACTTAGGACTCTCCGGCCAAATACCGACCCCTTCGGAAGGGATAGCACAGGATTGCAAAATGGTCCCTTCTTCATCCTCAGTCGAACTAAGTGACAGGAGAGGAGGTCGCGGCAAGGGTGAAGGCAGTGGTTCGAAGGTAGTCGCGGGAGGAGCAAGGTCTCCATTACACAAGCCTGAGTTTGGTCGTGAGCTATTGCATTAACGGCAACTCCTCAACCTGGATTAAAGTGGGCGCAATTTCTCTAATCTCACGACGAGCCGGACAATGTCGTGCGATGGCATTTGCTTGCACATGCATTGCACCTAATAAGTGATTGAAAACCTTGTTGTGTGTATGGTATAGTTTTAAGTCCTCCGTCCTAACTTACTAAGCTGTGGTTGCTCACATCCCTATAAACGTCATGTAGGTGCTAGCTAAGAAGCGGCAACCAATTACTCTGAAGCTAGCAACTGCTGGATCCTGGGGAGTGAGGAAAAACATTAAAGAATAAACACATATTTTAAGGTCTAAGTTTTTATTTTAGAATTATTTTTCATTTCCGAATGATGTAATAACTAGGGAATATACTATAGAGAAATGTTGTAAACTTTAACTACAATAATTGAATTATAACATATATATATAATTCTTCACTTTTATAGGTAAATGATTTATTTAAATTACAAACTGTCTACTTCAAAGCGGGTTAGTTGTGGACGCCTTGTGTAGATCAGGTCTAAGATAGCGGTTGTGAGGCCAACTTCTATCTTAGGGTGGTTTACACGGCGGGACTGTTACGACTCTGCCGCTTCGGGGCGTGACAATCATTATTACCTTCTTTGTTTTCAATAATATAGTCTTATTTTATGAGTTACTATTTTGTACGCTCTTTATATGATATGTAATAACTTGGAATTTAATAATAATAATTTATTATTATTGTTATTAAATAAATAAATAAGAGGAACAGTATGACTAGTAATTATATTTAAGTTTGAGGGCAAAGTAATCTTTTTATAATCAAAAGGCACATACCTTTTTGCTTAAACCAATAAGATTATTATTATTATTATTATTAAGTAAATAAAAGGAATGGCATAAATGGTAAGGCAGGGTAGTCTTTTTGCAATCAAAAGACACATACCTTTTTGCTTGAACCAATAAGTTGGTTCCCATTCTCTTTTTCTTTCCCTCTCATCTCCTTCAATGTATTCTTCCCCTTCACTTTCACAAAAACAATATTTTTCTCACATCTAATGCAAGAAGGACTATGGATTGAGAGTAAGTACAACATTGAACTCAATTTCCTTCAAATGATGCAATTGAAGATGAAGTTAATGTGGATTACTCAATTGGAAAGAAAGAAGTTGACAAGAACCTAAAGGAAGTTAAGAGAACACTTTAAAAACAAGAAAATTGTTTATGGTAAGTACAGAATTGGTAATTTTCTATTGTTGTCGGCGAGATAATGTTTCGACGAAGGTGTTTAGGAAGGAACATGTCTCATGTAGATTTGTGCAAGAAGTTTGAGAAAGAAATAAGTCCTAAGAATTCTTATTTGAAATTATTTCTATTTAATTCCTGTATATTGAGTAGTAAAGTGTTGAAAAATGTTGCTGGAACGAGGATTTACAAGGATAAATGAGTGTACTAGTGTTTCATAAGTTTGATGAAGGAAAGGAATTACATTATGTGTTCTCTTAAGGGAAAATTTTTTCACTTCTACAAAATTTACTACTATTGTTTGATTGATAGCAAGATTAGCAACTGATCGATAGGAAAAGTTGTACTAGTGATCGATTGATAGTAAATATGGTGATCAATCAGTAAGGGGCTACTAGGCATAGAATGTTCACCTAGCATTGTAATCCAACAATCAATTGATAATTTTGATACTAACCGATTGTTAAGACCTTAGATATACAGAGATTATTTGAAACTTCTTCTTTTCATTACTTTTTTCATTGGAAACCAAATCCTATTTAATTATCATAGTTTTTCCAACTATTTTATCAAATTATAACAAATCTAAACATACTTACTTATGAATCGATCTATCTTAGTCAAGTTAGGTAGTGAACTGCTGATGAGGTAGGGTAAAAATAAGGGAATAGGATGAAATGTGTTAGGATGAGTTCTAAACTATAATAAATTTGTGTAAAAACAAGTTATAAGAGTGACGTTGAATTAGTGTCTTGTGAGCTATACATTCCAGGTACAAGGTTACATGCTTGTTTAGTTATAAGTTCTAATGAACATAAAATACATTTGGCTATTAAACTTGTGTTAAGTGTTTGACTAAGCCCAAGGGATCAGGAGTACTAGTGATTTTGGAGTGACACTCAAGAATTGGTATAGGGCATAGTCCTAAGTGTAATTGCACAACCCAACACCAAATACTTATATTATGTATGATATTGTGTAACTCAAGGTCCTGAGATATCCCAAGTTTTGGGATACCAAAACTGTAATGCATGTTAGATTATAATCAAGATAGTAACTGGCTATTTGGTATCATATTTGCATTTGTATGTTTTATGACATATGCTTGTTCATGCGTGTATGGTTGTGTAACTCATGTGCTATCACGCCTCAAGAGTGGTAGAGTCTTACTAGTTCAATCATATACACCAACCTATGATATAAGCTACCCACTCAACTGTTGTTATAAACTTAATATACATAAGGCACATACAACTAACCAACTTTAAAGCATTTTTAGTTCAATAGCTAAAGTAAAATAGAAATATTTGGTTCATGTATTACTTTGAAACATAGAAGTTTAATTAATATAATTCCTTTGAAAGAAAATATTTGGAATTTTGGTATAAGAAAATTTATAAAAGACTCCAAAATGGTTTTTCCTATAAATACAATAGTATAAGTTAGTCTAAGTCATACAAATGGCCCAATTAACTTTAAAATAAAGATAACAAGAATATTCCAATCCATTTACTACTCATTCCAAACCCGTTATCCATCTTTTGTACATCAAGGGATTGAGTAGTCTTGGTGTCTATCTTCTTGATCCTATAGAAGAACTATGAGGATATGATCAACTATTGCTCAATAAGGGGATGGAGATGAAAGCATACACAACACAATAATTAAGTAGAGTTATCAATTAATTAGTTAGATGCAATACAATGCAATGTAATAAGCATATGCCATCCATATGACATTATTTGGTCTATTGTAAAGTTAGAAAAATTGCACCCGCTTTAACTCGAATTGAGGAGTTTTAAAGAGATGGAGGCTTGCTTCTAAGTAGATCTCGACTATACTCAAGCTTATGCAATGGAGCTTACTCTTCTCGAGATCTCTTCGAACCAATGACCCCAACCTCACCTCGACCCCATCTCTTGTCACTTAGTTAGGCCTTGAGGGTGGGGGAAAGCCAATTTCAGCTACCTCATCAAAGGGACAATATTTGGTTTGATAATCCTAATCCTTCCTCCTAATGGGTTGTAATACATGATCGATTAGTGTTTAAGTCCAAGTTTAGCTTAGTATGTTTTAGGGGTGACCTCTAATTGTAAACACTTAAATCAAGGAGCAAAACAATCACAACATATAGCATAACAATCAAACAATTTAATAAACAGTTTCCAAACACACACATCACATGTGCACAATCAGCTACTTTACCACAATAAACAAGTGTACACATCAGCCTCTAAGTACTTTTATATAGTATTTCAAAATGTCGTCAAGTATTGATCCCACTTGCCTAAATTCTAATTTGCTATTGTAACTTAGATGTCCTAGTCCTTTTGTTATTGATGGTCCTTATATTGCAAATTATATTTCAGTTTCAATACAATTTATTGAAGTAAGGGTGTTTAATTGGTGTACTTTTGTTTAGGCTAAACATTCTTTTAGTGTGCCTTAGGTGTTGGTTATGAGTATTAAGAGTTATTATTTCTATATATGTTATTGAGACCTTCTACTTATCCTTTTATTAGGTTTCTTAGGTTTATTGTACCTTCTACATAACTTGCTACTAAGGTTTATTAAGTGTATAGTACCTTCGACTCAAGCTTCTATTAGGGTCTATTAAGTGTATGGTACCTTCTACTCAAGCTTCTATTAAAGTCTTTAGTTATATTCTTTATCTAATGGACCTTCTACTTAAGTTTTTACTAATATTTTAACTAATATTATTTGACATGGAACCTTTTATAGAACTATCTATTAGTATATTGACTCGTGTTTAAAATAGACCTTCTGTACAACTTTCTGTAGAAATTTTGTTTATACTTTCTATATTAGAGAACCTTCTATTAAAATTTCTACAACAATAACTTATGGTCAAATCGATTAGGGAAGCTTCTGCAATACCTTCTCCAAGTCGGTAATTTACGCCAGCAACTATAAAAACTTCTACAGAACCTTCTACTTCTATAACTACAACTACTAGCTTTTAGCTCCTTCGCCAACTTATCCAAAACTTCTACAACACCTTCTATAGGCATTAGATTTGCCCAAATTCACCAAAAACTCTTTCACACTTTTTTTTTATTTTGTTCATGCCTAACCTTGTTGAAACTCCATCGATATTAACTTGTTCGGAAACTCATCTACATCAACATGCACATCTCGAAATTCAACCAAAGGAATGTTAAACACACTCAATTAACTAATGTACTTAAAATACATATATGAGGCCGAAAATCATGGTTTTTAAAGTGAATACACTTCATGTGTAGTAGATAAAATCTTCTCTTTACTACTTATTTGTAAGGATTTTTCACAAAAATAATCAGTTTATTAACTTAGTGAAAAATCTCCATAAGCATTTAAGTAAAATTATCAAGTTTAGGTTTGGAAAATCCATCTTTTCATAAAACCTCCTATTTCAACTTAAAAATTAAGATCAACCTACTACATGTAATAAAAAATTACTCAAAAAGTGGTGGAAAATTACATCAAAGAAAATCATGTGAAAAATAATGGATTTTCTTTACGTTTTAACTTATTGATTTTTTTCAAAAAGTTAAAAATTAACCTAAATAAAAGGGAAATATTTTAGAGAAACTCTTTACATAGAAATTTTATATATGTAATAAGGTATTTTAGAAAAATTTTAATAGGGAAACTATATCATCTAGGTTTTTGAAAATTAAATCGAAAATTGATCCTGAAAGGTCCATTTCTTAAGGGCAATATATAAAATGAAAATTTTTTATAAAAATAATAATTTTTTATGAAAATATATTTAAAATGATGCCAAAACAAATTATTCCATAATTTTTTGACAAAATTTGATATTTTTAACGAATTATTAGAAATCGAATGAAAAGTCGAACTCACCAACGTTTAAAGCTACAATAGCCAATGGTGGAGGACACCTTGTCAGCAACCATAGGCTATAGATTTCTTGTAGGGTGGTGGTAGCTGTCAACTTCCAAATTATCCTTAAGTATCTAAACTGTAATCTAGCAAATTCATACCTGTTTTCTTAAAATTTCTAAGTTTTTCAAAGATTCCCTTCAATTTTCTCATAAATTTCTTCTAATTTGCAAGTGCTTAAAGAGTGTAAATAAAGTGAGTAAGGGGTTTTTATAATGATTTGGTTAGTGGTAAAAGTTAGCACAAGGAAGACATGTGTTAAATTTGTTTCCTTCCTTTTGCTACTTGTCTTTCTGTTCTCCTCAAAACCGTTGAATCAAATCTATGGTTTTTGAAAACCATGATCTCAAACCATAGTTCTTTGGCAAAACCATTAGTTATAATCCATAGTTTTCCAAAACCATGACCTCTCTTTTATTTTGCTATTTTTCTTATACACATTTTATTATATTTATTACTTTCTGTTAGTTTTAATCTTTACATAAAACTTTTAATAAATCTTCTACATCATAAGATTAGTTATTTATATCCTATTATTATTATTAAATATCTCATGTCATTTGCTTATTTATTTATTATTATCATTTTTTTCATTTATCACTTCTCTTATTTGTTTAGTTAACTCCAAGCTTTTTTGTATTTTAGGTTAGTTTTTGAAATCTTCCGAATTTTACTAATGAAAGAGTTATTTTTATCATTTTAGCTTACTTTAATAATTAATATTATGCTACAACAATTAAATTTATGAGGTCACTTTGATTGACTTTTGGGTCCTATGGTTTGTTTTGAGCCTAAACGGATTGATTATACAGGTGTCCTAAATTTAAGAGTTTAGAATCCTTTTATTATAGTTAGTTAACTTATTTATATATTTTTTATTTAAGAGTTTAAAATCCTTCTGTTATAGTCAATTAACTTATTTATATATTTTTGTGGTTATCATTTTTAAGTATTGTTTCTTATTATTTTATTAAATTTTATATTATTAATTTATGTTCAAGGTCTTATCAAATTAGATCTTAAATTTCATAGTTTTCTTATTTCAAAAATTAACAATTGAATTTAAAAATATTGTTAACTTTTAACTTACATTATTATTTTATAATTTCTATTTCAAATACCTAGATTTTCTAAGTTGTTTACTAATATGTAGTCCTAACATGTTTTCAAAGTGATGGTAAATGGATTTCCACAAATGTTTTAAATTTCTCGATTCTAATGTCCTACTTGCTAAAATGAGAATCTCACACATACTAAGCATTTTGCTTACTTTATAAGAACCCTTATTTTTGAATGTAGGTAACGCAGAAGATTAGGACTACTATGAAAACTTAAGATACGACCTAGTTTATGATATAGAAGATGATGATGATTATACCTACTACGATGAGTAGTATGAAAAATTCGATAAGTGTGTTCATTGTTAGTGTGAACTCAATTGTGTTAGAGATATAAACTCCATAAATGGTTGTTAGATATGGTTTGTTGTTGCTAATTGATGTTGTAGCAGGAGCATGCAAAACTCCAATAGGTTTGATATCTTTGCTTGTATTGATGGAGTAAGATAGAGTTTTCTATGTGTTGTGGTGTAATAACATATGTTGTGTAAGTAAGACCCTAAAGTTGCCATATATAATGACATGGAGATATGTAATATTAGTGTGATATTATGGTATGTTCATTAAATGTATTTATGATTTCTTAGTAGGTTCCAAGCCTTCGCATGTCAGTACTACAGCATCGACATGTGGTAGGCCATAATGTCTCGAGTTTTAGAGCATTACAACTTAAGTGGTATCAAGGTTCAAGTCAATTAATCCTTAGATAACTAAGCTGATGATCTTTAGGATGGCAAGCTGTGAAGAGAATGGGTAAAATTAAGGACCAAATAGGTAACCTTATATAATGTATACTTTAAATATCTCCTACAAGATAACTATTGTTGACCGTATTCTCTATTTTTGGTTATTCCTTCTTTAAGTTAACAATTGTTAACTTGGTTTCATTTCCTTTTAGTTAGCATGGAAAGAAGATCGATTATACATTCTTTACCAAACTTCAAGAGTGAGAATCCTAATGAGGAAGATACTACTTAAAGTCAATCCCTACCTATACTTGATGTTACTTAACTACTAGAGGTTATGAACGGTTTGGTTAAGGTAGTGATGTAGTAGCAACACGAAATTCAAGCTAATGTTCAAACTTTACAGAACCATGCTAACACTTGGAGACATGAGAGTTAGGTGTAGGTTGAGAAGGAGGCTAGTTAAGATATGGACAAATAAGGTAATGTGATTACCTTAGGTAAGTTTGTGAATTCGGTTAAAGAGTTCCATTCGAGGCTTAATGACTACTTGGCTACAAAAGCATAAATTGAGGATTTGGAGAAGGCACTTGTAGCCTTTGAGGTGCCTAAGAACAAGAGAGATGACGTTACTGTGTATTTACCAAAAAGTGATGCTGTAACTTAATAGGCAACAGAGCAAAGGTTGATTAGGGAGCCTATTACATGGGAAGTATTCAGGCAAGCCTTCTACAGGAAATATTTTCCAAACGATGTTCAGGAATAGTTGTGGTTACTTACTTTCGTTGTCAATAAGGGAACTAAACAAGTTGACCAGATTCATGCTAGAGGCCTTACGAGCTAGTGACATAACACAAGCCCAGAAGTTTGTTTTTAAGTTGGAGGTAAATGTACAGCATAAGGTGGGGTCTTTCTAGCTAATTAGATATGTAGATATGGTAATAGAGTTGTAGGAGGATGAATAAGATGTTGGCTAAGAGGGTTAAGGTACTAGGAAAGAGGCCAACACCAAGTTATGGACTATCAGATAAAGGGAAGGGACCCATAATAATACCAACCAGACCTATGGTCGTGCCAATACCAATTCAGATGAGAGTACCCATACCAACAATGGTGAAGAGCTGCATGAGATGCTTTTAACCTCATGATCTGAAGGATTGTAAATATCCCTAGGGAGCTTGTTTTGTATATGGGAAGACAAATCTTAGTAGCAAGAATTACAACAACAAGGTCATTACATTAATGTGTTGCTACAGGTGCAAGGAAAGGGGCTAAAAGATGGTGGATTGTAAAGAAGCAGGTGATCAGATAGTTCCAGTGGCACAGATCAATAGACCTCAAATTTTAGCTTAAGAGAGTAGGTAGATTGGAGGGGGACCATGCTATAAATCTGCAAGCCATGTTAATGTGTTACAACACCAGGTGCTACCTAATATTGACAATATAATTGGTACGCTTTCTGTATAATCTACTAATGCATATGTTCTTTTCGATATTGGGGCAATGCATTCCCACATATTTGAATCTTTTATGCATATCTATGGTATATGTGTTGAAATGTTCGATGTGAGTTTGGTTATAAGTACACCCCTAAGCAATTAAGCTATATATAACTAAATATGTAGAGATGTGAGGATGGAAGTAAAAGGAAAGGTATTATTAGTTGACTCATTGGTAATGGAGACGAATCATTTTGATGTAATATTAGGTGTAAAGTGGTTAAAGAAACATCATGCAACAATTAACTGTAGGAATCTCTTAATACATTCCAAATCACCTAGGGAGACACCATTCAATTATAAGATTGAAGTGTAAGGATAGCTAAGTTTACCAATTATGAGTTATGGGAAAGGACCATTATGGCAGCTTTAAGTATAAAGGAGACTCAAGAAGCTAGTTTGAATCAAGTCCTGATAGTTAAGGAGCATCCTAAAGTATTTCTAGAGGATTTGTCAGGATTGCCACAAGACAAAGAAATAAAGTTTTGGATTAATCAAGTGCTAGGTTCCTTACATAAATCTAAAGTTGTATACAAGATGGCACCGACTGAATTAGTGGAATTGAAAACCCAATTATAGGACCTATTGGATAAGGGATTTATAAGGCCAAGTATATCACCTTGGAGAGCCTTGATACTATTTGTTAAGAAAAGAGATGGAAGGCATGAGGATGTATATAGACTACCGAGAACTGAGCAAGATCACCATTAAAAAAAAAAAAACCCTTCTAAGAATTGATGACTTGATTAGTTGAAGCATACCTAAGTGTTCTGTAAGATAGATTTGATATTAAGGTACCACCAATTGAAGATGAAAGAGGAGGATATATAGAAGACAACATTTAGGATATGCTATGGATACTACGAATTCTAAATGATGTTGTTTGGGCTTACCAATGCCCCAAAAACCTTTATAGACTTAATGAACTAAGTTTTCAAGGACTTTTTAGATAAGTTTGTAGCAGTATTCATAGATGACATCTTGATATACTCCAAGTGTTAAGAAGAGCATGAAAAACGTCTTAAGTTGGTTTTAGACAAATTGAAGGAAAAAAAGTTATATGACAAGTTCAAGAAATGCAAGTTTTAGTTGAAGCAAGTAGCATTTTTAAGCCATGTGATTAATAAGGATAGAATTTCAATAGACCCTAATAAGACTAAGGTAATAATAAAGTTACCTATACTAAAAATAGAATTGAAATCAAGAGTCTTTTAGGATTGACTGGTTATCATAGAAGGTATGTGGAGGGATTCTCTAAGTTAGCTACACTACTTACAAGACTGACTTAGAAAGAAGTGAAAGTTGATTGGGATGAACGGTGTCAGCAAAGTTTTCAAAGCTTAAAGCAAAAGTTCATGATAGCCTTAGTACTTACACTACCTAGCGGCGATGAAGAATTCACTATATACAATACGTATCATTACAGGGTTTAAGTTGTGTGTTGATGCAGAATAAGAAGGTAATAGCTCATGCATTTAGGTATGATTGTCAAAATCGCGATTCTCCTATTCATTTGAATGCATATAATAGGTAAAATCGTATAGAATCATACAAAAGCGATAAAATGGTAAACTTGTAAAATCGTAGATGAAAGTTTGTAATTTTACTGCACATAAAAAATTTTATATTAATTTTAAATAAGAAAAACATTATAAAATTATAAACTCGTAGAATGATATTTTTGACACACAATTTTAACAACCATGCATTTAGGTAGTTGATATGAAAAGAACTACATGGTACATGATTTGGAGTTGTCAACTATAGTATAGCACTAAAGTTATAGAGACACCGTCTCTAAGGAGAGAAGTGCAAGATCTTTATCGACTAAAAGAGTCTTAAGTACATATTCACCCAAAAGGAACTTAAAATGAGACAAAAACAATGGTTGGAATTAATTAACGACTATGATGTAGAAATCTTTTACCATCTAGGTAAAAGCGAATGTGGTGGTTAACGCACTTACTAGAAGGAGACAAGGTAGTTTGACTACTTTGGTCACTACTTAAAAGCATTTAATAGAGGACATGTGCAAATTGGACCTGGAGATAGTGACACAAGGGTTGGGTACTTGCCTAGCGAACCTAAGGCTACTAGTGTTGATTAATAGAATAAGGCTGCACAAATAGAGGATGTAGGAATTTAAGAGATAAAATAGAGGATAGAATAGCGTAAGGTGTTAGAGTTCAGTTTGGATGTAGATGGTATTTTCAGATATGGGAATTAATTGTGTGTACCGAGTCAGTTAGAGTTAAGGAATGAGATACTAAAGGAGGCTCACTACTTTAGGAATTCCATACCCCTTAGTAGTACCAAAATATATAAGGACCTCAAGAGCCACTATTGGTGGAGTAATATGAAGAGGCAGATAGTAGAGTATTGTTAGACTTACCAGTTAATTCAGATTAAACATCAAAGGCCTATAAGATAGTTACAATCATTATTAGTACTTAACTGGAAATAGGAACATATAGCCATAGACTTAATCAAAACACACCTAAGGATAGCAACAAAATGTAATGTTATGTGGGTAATAATTGATAGATTAACAAAGTGTATACATTTCATACCTATGATGATAAGGTAAACACTTAAGTAATTAGCCAATTTGTATATTCTTGAGATTGTGAGTCTTCATAGTGTACCTGTGACTATAGTTTGAGATCAAGAGTCTAGATACTAGATTTATTGGTAAGTTCTAGAGAAGCCTATACAAGGCCTTAGGAATAAACTTCATTTCAGTACAACTTTCCACCTATAAACCGATGGGTAGTTAAAGAGAACAAATCAAATATTAGAAGACTTATTAAGGGCTTATACCTTATACTTTGGTGGGAATTGAGATGACCATCTAGCATTAGCTAAATTTATCTACAATACTAGTTATCAAGCAACCATTCAAATGGCACCTTTTGAAGTGCTTTGTAGTAGGAAGTACAGGTGTCCTATACATTAGGACAAAGTAAGCGAAAGGAAGGTGTTAGGTCTCAAGTTGGTTAAGGACGCTGTTGCTAAGGTTAAACTAATAAGATTGAGGATGCAATTAGCTTAGAGTCACTAGAAAATTTATGCTGACAAGAGACGCTAACCACTAGAATTTCAAGTTGGTGACTTCACTCTACTAAGGGTATCACCAACAAAGGGTATTGTAAGGTTTGGACTGAAGGGCAAGCTCAATTTAAGATATGTAGGACCGTTTGAGATCTTGGAGAGGATTGGAAGTGGTACTTATAGATTGGAACTACCATCTAATTCGATAAGTGTTCGTGATATATTTCATGTATTCATATTGAGGAAGCACATAAAGAATATGGACCAAGAGACAGTACTAGAACTACTAAACATATAAGCAAACCTGATAATGGTTGAACGACCTATTAGGGTTATGGACACCAAAGTATAGGAGTTGAAATGATAGGAAATAAGATATGTAAAGGTCCAGTGGATCAATTAGATTGAGTGCGAAGCTACTAAGGAGCTGGAAGAGGAGATAAGGAAAAAGTATCCCAAGCTCTTCAACAAACTAAGTAACTTTCAAGGATGAAATTTCTTTAAAGAGGAGGTGGATATAATAACCTGGAATAATAATAATAATAAAATAAGAGGAATGATATGATTGATAATTATATTTAAGTTTAAGGGCAAGGCGGTCTTTTTACAATCAAACGTTACATGCCTTTTTGTTTGAACTAGTACGTTGGTTTCCTTTTTGTTTTCTTTCCTCTCATCCCCTTTAATGTATTCTTCATCTTCCCTTTCATACAAACAGTGGTTTTCTTACATTTAACACAAGAAGGACTAAGGATTAAGGGTAAGCATGGTATTAAACTCGATTTCCTTCAAATGATGCAATTTATGATGATGTTAAGGCAGATTAATTGGTTGGAAAATAAGAAGTTGACAACAACTTAAAGGTAGTTGGGAGAACACTTCAGAAATAAGACGATAGTTTGTGATAAGTATAGAATTGGTAATTTTTTATCATTATTGATGCTATTTTGATTTATAGATGATGTTTCAGTGAAGGTGTAGAAAAGAAAGTATCTCAAGCAAAATTGTGCAAGAAGTTTAGGAAAAAAGTAAGTAAACCTCGATTCTTACTTAAAATCATTTATACTTAATTCTTATATGTTCAGTAGCAGTAAGTTGGGAAATGTTGTTGGAACAAGGATTTGCAAGAATAAATGAGTGTACCGATGTTTCATGAGTGTAATAAAGAAAAGGAATTATATTTTGTATTTCATCATAGGAAGAATTCTACAACTCTATAGAATTCACTACTACTGTTCAATTAGTAGTAACATTGGTGAGCAATCAGTAGGAGAAGTTGCACTACTAATTAATCAGTAGTAAATATGGTGATCGATTAGTAGGGGGCTGTTAAGCACAAAATGTTCAACTTAACTTTATGATCTGGCGGTCAATCGATAACTTTGATACTAATTGATCGGTAAGACCTTAAACATGCATAGGATGTTTCAAACTTCTTTTTTTTGTTACTTTTTCACTAGAAACTGGATCATACTTAATTATTAAAGTTTTTCCAACTATTTTATCAAATTATAACAAATTTAAACACATTCACTTATGAATTGATTCGTCTTTAGTCAAGTTAGGTAGTGAATCAAAGATGAGGTGGGGAAAAACTAAGGGAGTAGGATGAAGTGTGTTAGGATAAGCTCTAAAGTGTAATAAATTTGAGTAGAAGCAAGTTTTAGGAGTGATGTTGAATTGGTGTCTTCCAAGCTATTCATTCTAAGTATAATGTTATATGTTTTTTTCATTGTGCTTATTTGGTTATAAGTTTTAATGAACTTAAAATATATCCGACTATTAAACTTGATGTATTGAGTTGTGTTTAGCTAGGCTTAAGGGACTAAGAGTACCAATGATTATAGAGTAGCACCTAAGGATTGGTATGTAGTGTTATCCTAAGTGAAGTTGCATACCTAGGCAATATGGTTAGTTTTAGAAAGAATATTAACTCTAGGGTGTTGAGGAGAACCTAACACCAAATACTTATATTATATATGTTGTATGACTTAGGGTCATGAGATACCTTAAGCTTTGTGATACTAAAGCTATGATGTGTATTGGATTATAATTAAGATAATAACTAGTTGTTTTATATCATGTTTGTATTTATATGTGATATGTCATAAGCTTATTCATCTTGTGAGGTTGTTTAACTCTCGTACTAAGTATTTTGTTTACCCTTTAGAGACCCTTGTTTTTAAGTGTAGATAATGCATGAGATTAGGACTACTATAATGACCTAGGATACTACTTGGTTTATGATATAGAAGATGGAGATGATTACACCTTCTATGAAGAGTAGTATGGGGGATTTGATTAGTATGTAATTGTTAGTGTGAACTCAATTATGTTGGAGATATAAACTTCATAGATGGTTGTTAAATATGGTTTGTTGTTCCTAATTAATGTTATAGTAGGAGCATGTAAGACTCTAATGGGTTTGATATCTTTGCTTGTATTGATGGAGCATGATAAACTCTTATACGCGTTATGGTTTGATTACATATGATATGTAGACGAAACCTTAAAGTCGCCATATATGATGACGTGGAGATATATAATATTAATGTGATATTGTGGTATGTTCATTAAATATATTTGTGGTTTCTTAATAAATTTTGAGCCATTGCATGTCAATACTACAATATTGATACATGGTAGGCTATAGAGTCTCGGAGTGTTACATGATATGTAACATATAATGATGCAAAGGGGAATATCAAAGTTAGTTGAAAGTGAGGAAAAAAATTCTCTAAGCACATGAAACTATTTAGGTATACCTTTATAGCATGATATAATCTTACAAAAATTGAGTATTGATATAAAATATCAATAATCTTGTATTGCATAACATTAAGAATACAAAAAAGAGAGTGATATTTGGAAGTACCTACTATTGCACCATGCAAAATCAATCCATGAAAGTGAAAAGTTTTTTTAATAAATGATTTATATTTTTCGAGTAATTTTTTACTAATAAGAAATATTGTCTTTACTTATTCAAGCTTGTAGAAGAAATGCTATGTATCTAGTTTTTAATAACATATTACCTTCTAGTTGAAATTGCTTTAGTTGTACCAATTAATATTTTTATCTTCGGTTTTTTTTAATTTTAGATGAAGTTGTTTTTCCATCGATGAGTATAATAAGAAAGAAAGGTGATAATGAATTCCTAACTCATATTCTTAAAACTCAATAAGTTAAAGCAGGCAAATCAACAAAGACAACCACATAGCAACATCACCTTCCTCAAGGATTTATATACATTTAAGGTCGTGATTTCAACTGAAATAAGATAAGTATTTAAATTTTCTTTTTAAATTAATTAGATAAAGGACTTAGTAATTGTAAACCTTGCAAATTTTACCTTGCAAATTTTGCCTTTTGAATATAGAGTTGAACTCGAATATTATAGATAATTTCCTTAAGTTAATAGAGCTAATAAGTTTAAAATCGATTAAAATTTTAAATTTAAAACTTAAAATAAGTATGAAAAACTTTAATATATAAATCGAAAACTAAAATCGTGTATAAAATCCTAAATCCTAGATCCTAAATATGTCTAACCGCAAGTAATTAACCCCAAACCCAATAAAAACCTTAATCGTGTATAAAAACTTTAAATCTTATATGTATATACATATGAGAAGATTGAACTCGAACCTGATCAAAACCATAAAACTAAAACTTTAAACTTATAAAATACCTAAATTTACTTTAATAGTAATAAAACCCTAATCGAGTATGATTACCGAATAATATGCTTAATTATATAAAATCGTTAACTAACGAATAGAGATAACTTTCAAATGCTAATAAGTGTGAGATTACTGAATTAATTTATAAAATTGATTATATTATTTTATAATTATTAGTAATTACATAACTAACTAAATTAGTAATTTATGAATTCAACTATTGGAATATCATCTGATTATTTAATTGTCATTTATGTGTTATATAGTTAATGTTATCTTTATATCTTATAATTTTCCTATAATTACAATATATGATATTATTAATATTATTTATAAAATTAAAAATATTTAAAGAAACTTCAAAATTTTATTATCTTCATTTATATCTTTATTTTCCTTATCCTCCTTATTTTCTTTAATTTTACTAAATTATATTTGATACGTTTACTTAATATGATTATTATATTAATATTTTAAATTTTGACCAAAGGTCAACATGTCACTTTCAAGGCATTTAATGACTTTTCCTTTTTCTTTTTCTCCCATTTATTTTCTTATTTTTCCATGACACATTTGGTCATCTAGAACTCTCTCCATTTATCTTCAAATTTCTTAAGATTTCATACAAAATAAACCTAATTCCCTTCTCCCTCTCCCCCCCCCCTGTAAAAAAAAAAAAAAAACAACATATTCTCTCTCTCACTTCATCTTCTTCCTTGTTCTTTTTCTTTTATTTCCTTAACCACCATTCCACACCTAACTATACCTCTCCTTCTACTATTTTATTAAACTTTAGAGAGAGAGAGAGAGAGAAAAGGATTCTCACACTAAATTAGCCCCTCAAACAAGTAAGTAAATTTCCTTATATATATATATATATATATATATTAACTCTTTTATATAAAGTATGTATTAGGTATTTCATTGGATATTTTTGTATATCTCTATACTTGACGTTTTAGACATATGTTAGTATGTATTTTAGTATATTGTATTAGGAATTTTAAGTATATATATTAAATTAGCTTTTAGTATACATAATCTTAATTCTTTAAAAATAATGTTTATACATAATTTTATCATTATCATATTTTCAAAATGTACATATATATATATGTATAAACTGAATGTATATATATATGTATAGGTATCATATTGAAATTCCTTTACAATAATACTAAGGAAATATAAATATACATATAAATGTATACGTATAAAAGTATGTATAAAAGTGAGTATAAGGATGTGTACATGTATATATGTACATGTATAAAAATATATATAATGATAAGTATGCTAAAAGTATAAATACCTGAATATACATGTATAGGTATGCGTGTAATAATAGTATAGTATATGTATTCATACAAGTATAAGTACAAGTACATATACTAATATATTAAGTATACATATATACTTAATAATACATATGTATGTATGTATAAATATAGAAGTGTGTATACATATTATTAGTGTGTCTAATTAACATAACATAATAAAATGGATATATATACATGTAAATATCTATGTGTAGGAGTATATATAATAATATACTAAGTATAAATACATATAATAAATTATTTGGTGTAATAAAATAAGTAAGAATATATAGGTACATAATCATATGTATATAAGTACATGTATATGATATATATGTGTATTTAGTTAGGTATGTGTACATATAAGTAGATTATATATGTACAGCCTATATATGTATAAATATACATAGTACATATACATATAAGTGAGTAAATAAGAAAATATGATAAAAATATATAAATATATACATGTACACCCTATACATACATAGTATAATATGTACATAAATATACATATAAGAAAATACTATATATATATATATATATATGAAAACAGAAAGTGTATATAGTATGTACATACATAATATATGAAAAAAAAATTTCCTTGGAAAAATATTAAAAAACATAAATATACATATATATATGAGTATAAAAAATGTATAACACTAGTATAATTTAAGTATATATATGTGTACATGTATACATATGTACATATATATAAATATGATAATAAGTATACTAGAAGTATAAATACATGTATATATATACGTATTATATTAGTATAATATAAGTATACCTATATGTATGCATATGAGTACATATAACAATATATTAAGCATAAGTACATATAATAAATTATTAAGTATAATAAAATAATTAAGAACATATATGTACGTAAGCAAATGTATATAAGCAAATACATATAATATATTATTTAATATAATATAATATATATAAGTACATAGGTTGGGCCAAAACCTATAAAAGGAAATAAGGCCCATATAATATTAATTAATTAATTAATTATAATGACATATAAATATATATAATAATAATATAAAATTCAAGAAATATCAAAATAAGGGAAAATCATTAAATTACCACGAGGACAAATAGAAACATGCCATGTTAGAAAATTCTCTAAAAATAATTAATTAAACCGAAAATTATAAAATAATAATAATTAATTACTTAAGAAAATTACAATAATAAGGAAATTAATTTAATTAGCATATTCAGCTATAAAATGAAGAAATATTGAAATTTCTATAAATTAGATGTAGAAATAAAATATTATAAGAACAAGAAATTTAAAAATTAATTATATCATAAAATAATAAAGAAAAGACAAAAATTAACAAAAAAACTATTTGTGTCAAAATAATTAATTTCATAACAATTTAGACCCATATTGGAAAATGAAGGTTTCAATGTCCAAAACAGATTCGGCTATGCCAACATATGTTTGAAAACCATAAAAATCAACTATAAGATAAAAAAAAAATAGAGTTATAACGAAAATATTATATACGACTAAAGATTTAAGATAAATAAAGAAGAATAGCTAGGATAACTAAGTTAATTAACCCTATAAAGAAATAATGATGAGAAATAAATAATTAGATATATAAAATACCATAATTTACAAATATATTTACTATTTACCCTAATAAGTAAATTAAACCATATTTATGTCATGCTTAGGTTATAGCCAGAAATCAGATAAATTATAATAGATATTAGTTAATTGAGATGTCTAGTTTTTCAAAATATTTATAAGTTTTATTATCTTTTAGGTAGTCAATTGTTAAGTTCTAGAAACCTTAAAGGCTTGGAGAATGAATACTAATCTAAGTGAGGGAGTTCTAATGACCTACTATTTGCTTTTGCGTATTATTTACCTAATGTTTTGCTGGTTGTTATTGCTTGTATATTTGAATGACTATTTTGCTTATATGCTATCATTCGTATGGTCATCATTTTAAATTGGTAAATATAAATATCTAACTAAAATAACTAATCATATTTGTTGCATATGCATGATCCAACTAGTATACTGATGGAGAGTGCTAACTCTACAAAATTTTGAAAAAAGTATTTTTAGAAAACATTTTTCCAATCTTAATTATATTTTTGTACAATTTCTATAAGGGCTTGTAGTGTTTGTAAATAATATTTTTATCGTTAAGGTAAAACTTATATGGGATCTTCAATTGATAGCTAGAGAACTCGCTTTATTATGCTCATAGAGCCTTAGATATATTTTGATTGCGAGAAGACTCATATATTTATTGTCGTAGAGCTTTTGATATATGTTGACAGCGAGAAAACTTGCTTAGTTTTGGCCAAAGTGCCTTAGACAGTGAATGACCCTAGTTAGGGTCTAATTATTTAGATTGGTATTTCTTATTCGATTAGGGTAATAGTCAAATATCGCTTAAAGGGATGGTGCCCCTAGATAGCTTTATGTAGATAAGGTGAAGTGCCATATATGGATAAGTACATGGGATAATTAAAGTATAAATGATGTAATTCTACACCTTCCATAGTTTTGGACTCTTATAAGTGTGTTGCTTGTATTCATCTATATGTAAATAGATTGCATGTGTGCTAATAATATTTGATAATTTACTTAAATATTAGTGATGAGGGACAAACTTACTAAGCCATAGTTGCTCATTCCCCTATAGTTTTTTTTTTTTTTTTGCAAGTTCAATTAAGCTGGGATTGGGATGAATTTTGAGTATTGAGTGCAAATTGCAGATAGGTTTGAAAATGTTAGATTTAATTGATATGTGTATAGCTAGTACAAAAATATCTTAGATAGAAAATATTTATACGTGAATATTCTATATAATTTAGTAGATATTGTCAATTATAAAATTGCTTTACCCTGTCTTATTATTTGGTAATGAATATCAATTCTCTATGATTTTAAAAAACATAGAATATGAAATATCCATAGTTTTTTATATTTTATAGTAATTTAAATAATTAAATTGAAAACCTTAATAATTAATTATTTAAAGTCTTGCAATCTCTAATTTGTAAAGTAGTTTTTGCATCATGGGTACATATATGATATAAAAATTGTAAGTAATCTTACTAGGTCCCCTTAGGGTCCTAATAACAATAGCTACCAAAAGTAGAAAACTAAAAACAACCACACGACCATAATAACTGTTGTACTTTAGTTAAAATCTCTCCTATAAAAAATGACAAGATATGAATTAAACAAACATCGAAGTAGAACTTTCCTACATTACTAAAAGGAAAACCCATTTTAAGTGGGCTCTTTTTAGAAAGTAAATTGTATTTATAGTTCATTTTAGCTAATTGGTTACCTTGTGTCCTAACTTCTAGCATGGGTTTATGATTGCTTTATTAGCACAACTAACTCTTTAGTGAAAGAGGAAGGGTCTCTCCTTTTTTCTTTTTTTCTAAAAAGTGAGGGTATGAAGCATCTACCCACTACCCCAAGCCATGGGTCAATTAAATGATCCACTTTTATAATTGGGTCACAACTTATCAAGCAAACATTGGTAAATTAGTCACCATAAGGCTTAGGTTAGCTAGTGGCCACTAGTGAGTATTACATGACCCTCTCTCTAGTGGTCGATTATTTATTTATTTATTTATTACTTTATTTTTCAAAATTTTATTCAATTAAATAATTTGCGTATATAATTATATTTATAATTATTCATAATTTCTACACTTTCCTTTCATCCAATTTTTTAATTTTTCATCTTTTAGTTTCTTTCATAATTATATATATTACTTTTCTTTTCTTATTTGCTAAAAATAATAATATGTAAGTATTATGTATGCACCATGTCAAATGTTAATATATCTCGCTCTTGACTTGTCATAATTGCTTTCACTCCTCATTTTCCGTTTATTGGTGCAAGTTTAACTTTGTCTTATCTTTACCAAGAATTATTTTCCTCGATTAATCATAATTGTAGGTATTCATATATTCTATGGTTCCTTAATGCATCAATTTTTAATTAATAGTGATGGGCAGATTATATTGATTTCGGACCCTATCAAATGTTAACCAAATAGATCATGCAATTATCTAACTCCATATAGATGTGCAATTGAATATCTTACAAATTAATTGATCACATACAAGAAGGATACCTATTGGCACACAAAATAACGATTTAACTAAAAACAAAAGCTTTATCTTGATACTAACAAAAGAGAATACCTAGAAATTTAACTCAAATTTAGCTTCTTTTTTTGTGTTTATAACAACTTTGTGGTTGCATTTAGCATTCTAATATGTAAAATTTCACATTTGACTTGCAATGAGAAAAATTATAAAATTAGTTGTTAACTTTTATCGAAAATAAAAGTCTACAATCTATTCAAAACTATCTTGGTAAGGTTTACAATCATGCTTCTTATCATGTTAATATCACTATGGTATATTTTTAGAATTTGACATGTCAAAAAACTAATCTTAATGTCATGTTTAGTATAGAAGAATAGATTAGTAACAAGCTTTTAATTGTCTATGTTTTATATAGTGATTTTTCCTTAAAATTTAGGCTTATTTTAAGAAAATGATAATTGAGTAAAATCTTGTTTTCTAGGTTTTTAAACGATTTTTGAAAGAAAACGAAAATATAGAAACAAGTTTCATTTGAATTAAAGTTAAAATGAGGAAGTTATGAGATTTTGAAGTTGACATGACCAAACGACATTGTTGTGTCATTTTCGATGAAGATTTTAAGTAGCAATGTAGCGAGATCAGTGGAGAATATAACCAAAAGACACGATCATGTTTCAAGTCATGTCACTCTCAAATTTGATGAAAATTATAAAAGATTTGGTGCATCTTAAGGACACGATCAAGTGACACTAGGTCATGTTGTTGGTTGCGAAGTCCTAGTTTTATATTTTCTATATAAAGCTTATTTAGGGATTTTTAGAGAACTTTTTAGACAGCTTTTGAGAAACTTTAAGGAGCAGAATACTCAAGAGAGCAAAATACTTCAATACTTCAAGATTCAAAAATTTCCATTAATTTCATGATGTTTTATTTTATGATTTCTTTATATTTTATTAAAGATTACTACTTTACCATGATTAGCGCTTAGATCTATTATATTTAGGTTATGTCAAACCTGGAATTTCCATGTGACATTAGGCTTTCTTAGATGTAACAAAGATCTTTAGTTTCTTAATTCAATTATGCATGCTTAATTATTTTAGATTAATATTTCTTAAAGTGTTAGTCTAAAATCCAATATTGTGCAAGAGAATCAAGATATTTTTTGTATAATTAGATCCAAATAAAATTGATAAAGAATCTTACAAGTTTAAAGATGAATTACAAAATCTTTTCGGATCTTTAAAGTTAACTTTAAGAGAATTTATTGTTTTTTTAATACGATTATAAGTTATGCTATTAAAAAGAGATTATAATAAGTTATTTAAAGATTAGGATTAATAAATTTTAAAAAGTCTTTAATTTCAATAGAGAATTCTCCTAATTAAGAAAA
Organism: Lumnitzera littorea; assembly: GCA_024138015.1. Lineage (NCBI taxonomy): Eukaryota > Viridiplantae > Streptophyta > Magnoliopsida > Myrtales > Combretaceae > Lumnitzera > Lumnitzera littorea. Next base: position 82,141,961 of record JAMXBB010000003.1, read on the forward strand.
TTAAGGATTAAATTAAATAATCTTTAGTAAAAATCGCATATTTAATTCTAGAGAAAGTAAAATCTAAGTATAATATTGAATTTTATCTATTAAATGACAAAGAAATAGTTATTATTAATACTTAAAGTCCTTATGGAAATGATATCCATTCTTTGAACTATACTTCCAAACGATAAATGCACTTACTTAATACCAATTAGAATAGAATAGATTAGATATGAAATTAAATATGTATATAGTAATAATCGTAAAAAATAAATAATTAGATATCATAATTAGATTGGAGGTCATATAAGTAACTTTAACAAATAATAATTAATAAGAGAGGATTGAATCATGATGCAGCGATTCCATTTCCATTCACTCATGTCCATTATAAATATCGGAGTCCCACAAAAAGGCACTTGAGAGAAGGTGAATTAATTGTTTCAAAATCTTTTCTTCCCCTTGTTTTTGCTGTTAATTAATTATGTCAAAATTAAATAAAAATAACTTGATTAAAATGGCACTTTACTACAGCAACAATAAACACAATAAAGCACAAAAACAAAATGAGAAAACATAAGGCAAACTGAGTACAAAATTCCTAGAGGTTACATCTTTATATCCATCCTTTTTCCATCTTTACAAGCTACAACCATTGTGACTTCAGTGCAACTGAAATCTTTTCCCACATAAACTGCAATATCATTCGTCTTTAACTAGTGTTTACACCATCAGTTCTCTCTCATTCAAATCAGACTACCACTGCTCATTTACAATACACAAGTTTGTTTTGTCTTATACCAAGGATGGCGGCAACCAATTACAGACTCGTTTACGGCAATAAAACCTTGCAATAGAAAGAAACAAATGTAAAGAGTAGGGCTTGAGTCGCAAATTTGCATCATTGCAGCATGATGGACACTCTTCTTCTTCATTTCCCAACAAGAGGATGCCAACGAACCTTTGCAAAGGGAGGCAAAACGGGAAACCAACATCAATCACACCGATATCATTCAAATTCACGACTAAGCCCTACTCTTTACATATACATCTTACTTGAAAGTTGTTCTATGGTTATAAATACAAATCTATGGCATGTTAATGTCATCCTAGTTATAAGTAAGATACACCGAGTGTGTTGCAAATCATAAATGACTCATATGACTTAACAAAAGAGTCAGGGACCTAGGGACAAATATGAGAACCAAAGTACAACACTGGTCTATTCTTCCCAACTCAATCTCTCATCCCTTTCTTCAATTTTGGTGCTCTATTGTTGTCATTATTGTTATAATGAAAAAGGCATTCAAATCATACTTAATAATGTAATCCAACTAAATCAATTAAGACCTAAGAGCAAATCGAGAAGGGTTTTTAAGTTTTAAAACAACCAATTGAAACCCTGTTGGTGACAAGTTGACCTAATATATCACTATCATTACTGGCTTCTTCCCTTCTAAATAATTAAGTTTTACCATTCTATCGGTTAGTGTTCACCCACTCCCACAACACCACCACCAACACCCACCCCATAGTATCACATGAGAAAAATCTAAAAAAGAAGGTGATATGTAAAAGTAGCAATTATCAAACCAAAATAACAAAAGTGATATGTCTTAATGCTACATTTTGTGTTAGATTCAGTTTTTAACACTATTATGTTCTAGATGGAATTCAAAGTTTTGTAAGACATAACAAGATGGTATAAAGAAATATTCCAGACACAACAAATAAACACATAAACAGAAAAATTTACATAGTAAATCACTATAACTGCTTTTGAAATGAAAGAGAAATAAACAGTTACATCAATCTGTATATATTTACGGTTGTGATTTCAACTGACATGAGACAAGTATTCAATCTTTCACTTTGAAATAATCAGAAAAAGAACTTAGCACCTGACACAAAGACCACAAGAGCATAGTGACTACTATACTTTGCTTTAAATCTTCCCTCTAAGAAATGGCAAGATCTAAATTAGATGCCAAGTATCCAATGAACCAACAGTAATTGTATCCAAACATGTGGTCATGCCGATGTAATAAATTTATGCTAATTCTACTTGTGTCAGAAGAGATACCAAACACTAATAAAGAAAGAAGAAGAAAGCACTGCTGATAAATTGTAGAAGTTTTCCTTGATGGCTTCTCTTTAAAAGTAAATTGTACTTGTAGTTCATTTTGCTCACTAGTTCCCTTGTTATACGATGGAATTAGGATTACAAGTCAATACAGCCAGCTCACATCTCTGATGAAAAAGTAAGCATCTTTCTAATTTAAGATTTATATTTTGGCCACACAAAGCCATATAATATTTTTTAAAGTAAATTCAAGTAATTTGTTATGATTATATCAATAAAGTTCCCTTGATATTTGAAATAGCACTCTCATAATTGAAAGGAGAAGCAACAAGTAAATTTATACATTCTAGCACTATAAAAAGCCCAGGAAAGTGGGGAAAAAAAAGTGTAGCATCAAACCGAACAACTGGCATATATGCAGCAGAACTAAGGCACCACCAACATGATCAACTAGACAGGCATTCCTCATCAACATGCAAGAATTATTTTCTATGTTATCACATAACTTCATGTAGTATTCATGAGAAAGGAATTACCACACAGACAAAAAGGTTGTGTTATAAGCAGATAGTATCTTGGTATCTACCACTCAATGGTATTAAGGAGAAAATGGACTTCATTCAATCAGGTACATGCAAGTGTCAGTTCTCCAAATAAAATGAACAGCTCTTGGGATAATATCAACATAGTTTCCCTTTTTTATTATTTATTCATTTATTATTTTGCCCCAATAAACCAACAAGAGAAATTAAGATCAATATGAGATTTCATGGAATGGAAGCTGTAAAGCCAAATGTATATGTATCAAATTTAATATAAGTTACTGGCATCACAAATTTGCTACAACTTTCAAACCATACAAATTTTAGTGATAACCTCAAGAATCATTGAGACAGGCCTAACCAACTACATTCGAAGGAGCTGAATGCTCAAATTACAACTAAAAACAGCAAGAACAATCAAATGGACAAAGTGGGGTACCTCCGGTATCTGCTGTATTAATACCTAACTCCTCTTCAGAGTAGATAGCAAACCCTTCTGCTGTTTTCTCTCTTGGTCGAGATATTGACAATGGTTCGATTAATTTCTTCCCTTCGAATACTTTGTCCCTCTTCTTGTTCTTCTTCTTTAATTTATGTTTCTTATTTACATCTTCATTAGAATTCTCCGTATTTTCTTGATCGGTTTTCTTCCTCTTTTTGGAGGCAAAGATCCCTTCAATTTCATCATTTGATTTCTTTGAATAAGAAGAAGGTTTCTCTTTATCTTCTTTTTGAACCGTCTTCTCCTGCTTCTCTTCAATAAGTTTTGAAATTTTCTTTTTAGGCATTGGATGGAAATGAAACCTGCATGCCACGTATTCATGATAGTCAATAAGCAATGGACTAGGGGTGGGTGTAGATCAGTTCCATTCAGCTTTTACTCCAAAACACATAATTTAGGGTTTGGCTTTTTTCAACCAAGAGCAAATCAGACAGTTTGAATTTTCCAAATTATAGAATAATGGCATGGCTCATTTCAGGTAATAGATTAAACCAAAATTATTAACTTCCTGAATAGCAAGATTTAAAACTATAACTCCCAAGTCACAGAACCCAAACCTGTTACAATATTAGCAATAACCACTTCTTTTCCTCACATCTTCCAAAACACCAGTAAATAGATACCCTTCCTTCTGCTAAAACCCTTTTCTAGATCTGACTCAAAGTTATTGGAAAAAGAAAGGAAAGTAAAAAACAAACACCAATCTACAAGTTTACTTTGTTTTTCCATAAATACAACTCCAATTGGAAATGCTCTTGTTGGTGGACTTTCAAAATTAAAAATCTACAGGATGTTCTATCTTGATGTAGTGAAAGGCTCTGTTATTCTGCCAGAAAGAAAGAGTTTGGAAAGCTAGAGATGCAAGTGGGATGTGATTGGGTAGGGGCAGGTTTGAGAGAGGTTTTACCCAAACCTGTCCTGATACCCAGTTAAGTGTCCCGAGACCCTATAGGTTTTTTACCGCATGCTCAAAACCGAACCAACTGCCTAATAAAATACCCAAAATCTACTCAATGAAGGCTTACAACCTTAAAGATGTCACTAAAATTTGTCTCTCCAATTTCGTGGATGAAGATGATAGTGTGTAAGCATCTTCAGATGTCATTGGGTCATTGCCTACTTGAAATTTCCTTACATTTTAAGGCCTACAATTTTCAATATTATTTATAAGAATTCTAATTCATGGTTCCATGCACTACCCGAGTCAGCAACTTCCATTATCATTGTCAAAGCAATTATTTTCGACTTAATCCTTCAACAAGCTTACAACTTGCTGCATCTCTATGATAAAATTTTCTTTAGTTCATGCCACAAGGTACTACTCCTATCAACACTTACACAATTATTATCCAAAACCTACTCAAAACTTCCTAATATTCAAAAACTCACAACTTTTCCAGAGATTGACAACAATTTTTCCTTAAATTTCGAATTTTTAAGATACAGCATAGGCACACTGAACTATTATTATCAATATTGTCATCTAAGAACTTATGTAAGCGTTGCAAATAATTCAAAGTTTGCAGCTTTCGACATATTGATAAAAATTTTCTCTTCAATTTGTAATCTTTCGTGCTGCCCACGTCCATTTATGAATCAAAATCCATGGCGAACAATTTCTGGAAGAAGATAACTAGGATTTTAAAACTTTGCATCTCGAAGCAAAATATATACATACCTGCGCAAGGTGAGTTAGGCGGCAAAGAGATGACTGGCAGACTCTGGCGACGCAACCGACGAGAGAGATCGTCTTCACGGCAATGACAAAACTGATGTGGGAGTTGAGTATGTATGACTTCCATCGGCTAGGGTTAGGTTAAAACAAAAGCTTTACTTTTGAGAATGAATGGAAAACTAGCCTCTTGGGGAACGGGGGCGAAAAATCATCTTCTACGTATTAAAATTTATTGGGTATTGCCCGAAAGAATATTTTTGGGTAGAAAATGGTTTTTATTAGATAATAGAATATGTGTACCATATATGTTATATCGTAGCATTGCGTAAATATATCTATATATAATAAAATAATAATACGCACCTATCACATAATATTATGTGATTCATAAAATATATTGTATATGAATATAAAATAATAGATTATATTTTTGCATAATATTATATATGATAAAGCATGTCTCGATATATAATATAGAAATGCATCCTACAGCATATTATATTTTAATTTTAAGTTCTAAACATATATGCTATATGTAGTAGGTACCATATAAAATAGTATATATGTACGTTATAGCATAATATATTATAATTAACTTTCGACGGGTAAACAATATGTAATATAAAGATATGTATATATGTAATATCATATAACGTCTAATAAAATATATAGCATATTATAGGTATACCATAATATATAATATGTATATATATATATACATCTCTAATATACTATTTTCAGTACATGAATGTTATTTATTGGGTAGAAAATAATATTTATTAGATAATATATATATATATACACATATCTTCCATACAAATGTTTTAAGTAATAAACTAATAAATGTACACCCGTGATATATATGTAAAAATTAAATATATTGATATAATAAAACTTAGAACATAAAATAAATATTAAATAAAATTATATACATGATTGCTCATTAAAGAAAGAAAAAAAATGTGTAAAAGAAATAGTAATATTAGATTATAAATGAAGTTGTTAAAAATAAACTACTCACACTAATTTTCTTTGTTGAAAAATTTATTTTCTTAGAAAAACGAGGGATAGAAAGGAAGAACATGTATAATTGTCTATATTTTAAATGTTGTTAAATATATATGTGTCCAATTAATATGATATAAATAACTTAAAAAACTCAAAGAAACCAGTTTTTTTTTTTTTTTTCCCTTCTTTCACATGTCTTCAAAATGCTTGATTTTAATAGATTTCATTCAACAAATTTACAAAGTACTTAATGATTCAAATATGAACCCCACAGAAAACCAATGAAGAGGTATATATTCATTATCGTAAACCTTTTTTGAAAATTTTAAGCAACTATTTTAAGGAACGTTATGGATAGAAAAATATAAGATTAAAATGTAGTTTCCTAAAAATGAGAAAAAATTGCCAAAAAAAAAGAAGTCGAAATTACGTGACCCTTATGACAAAAATCTACGCTACCCAAATTCAATTCTATTATTTTGTACTATTTTCTCTTTTTCATTTGCTTTAAAATGAACTGCTATTATCTTTTTAATATATTATTTGTCTAAGCCACATGAATGAAAATAATATTGTATATGTTGTGTGTATAATTAATACATTATACTGTTGCACATTCATCTTATAATAAATTGTGGAAGTAATTTGACGTTAGAAGTTTGTGTTTATACACTACTAACAAACTGTACACCTATAATGCGTGTGTTAGAAATAAAGTAAAAAATAAATTAATAATCCGTTATAATTATTTTTTTAATTTTGCAATCAAATTGTAAAACTTTCAATTTTGACAATAAATTCTTAGAAAAAAAGGATTTATCAATATGATTATCGCATTAATTTATATTGTAAATATAGTAACAATGTGACAAATGTAAAATTGTTGCATATTAAAATAGCTATCCCAATATAGAAGTTGAATCGGGTTAATTGACGTTTCTAACCTCATACAAATATTATAAAAGACTCTCACAATATGTATATGTATGCTTTTAAGAAGATTCAAATATATGCGCTTTTAAGAAACGTAATTTAGCTTCATCATGATGTTGATTTTTTTCCTTAAATCTATGTGGATAGTTCACATATATATTATATATGTATATATGATAAAATTGATAAAATAAATATGCATAAAATCTTTCACAAGTCAATTCAATAAAAATGTAACTGCTAAAATTTACAGTTGCAAAAATGGAGAACATAGAGCAATGAATGACATTATACTTGATGCAATTGAAACAATAAACCTAATATATTATAGGAAAATTAAAAAAAATTATGTGAATAATTTGAAATTAATAATTTGAAAACCACAAATATAGGAGTTATGACAAAGAGAATGAAAAATTAAATGCAAGTTTTTAACTTCAAGTGGAAAATAGAGGAAATCGAAATACCCGTTGCTACTCTTCTTAATTAAATTTTCAATCCACAAATTTAATTTCAAAATTAATTTACCCATGTTTTTCTTCTTTATGTTCTTGCAAGGATGATGCAATAAAGAGAAAGGGAAAGTAAATAAAAAAATTATTAAAGAAAATAAACATTACTGTACTTATTACTATATGGAAACGGAAAAAAAGTAAAAGAAATATAAAGGTATTTTTAAAGATAGTTTAGAGAAATAACAAAGTATTGGGAAATTTTCTCGTTTAAAAAAGGAGATTGATAGCAAATTGCAAATCATAAAACAATTAAAAAATTGATAAGAATTAGTGGTTGTACTGATGGGAAACAGGTTAAAGAGACAGATGTGGTAAAATTAATAAGGCCACATGCATGTAGAAAAAACGCAAATGGAGATGCGACAGTAAAAACTATATCTCCATGGTACATTGTGGCTAAAAACCGTAAAATTAATAAAATCAATGGAATGTCTTTAAAACATTTGCTAAAAATGTGATAAAATAGTTCTACTTTCAGGAATATTGGAAGAATATTTGATAAAAATTATATTCTTTTAAGTATAGAGTTGAATGAACAATTATTGCTTTGATAATATTGATGATGATAAAACCTTCATCTTCCCAATGTGAACTAAAATACAATATTATAGAGTCAAATAAATTCCAACATTAACAAATATATTGGTCGATTCAATATAGTTAAAAATTGAACATCATAAAGCGCTTCAAGGGTACCAACGCTATGATTTTGTTTGGTAATAACTACATGGGGAAGAGAAGAGAAACAAATCCAATGCAATTAATGGGAGAGTTATTTTTGAGACGGGTTACCATAGGATGAAGAAAATTAAAAGGTGAGGTATTAGAAAAATACCAAAACTATATCATAAAATGTGAGTTAGAGAGAGCATGATAAGGAGAGAGAAGGTATGAGAGAGAGAAAAGTGGAGAAGATGACAAGATGTAATTGATTAAAAAAAATTGTCATACTATATTCTAAATAAATTGGGGACGAATGGTAGTTATATAGTAGTTATTTCACCCTTCTACCTTAATATTAACATATATAGACTAGACAATACAAAGTATAAAGATGCCTATATATATATGTATATATGTAATATTGCATAACGTATAATATAATATTTAACATATTATATATTATAAGCATAGAAATATTTAGTAGTAATACACATAAACTATTTATTGTTAGAAAAATGATATTTATTTAATAATATAACTATTGATAGCACATCATTCCTATTAGGCTTCCTAAATATGAGTTTAGCCCAAGACCTATCCATTTAAGTAGATAAGGAAGGGAAAGTAATAAAGAGATATGGTAAGGAGATTGTACTTAATATTGTTCCTACTTAAGCCTAAGATAAGGAAGACTCCTAAAATGTTAATTATCTAATCAATCTGTCTCCTCATTCCTATAAATGCCCCTAAACTCCCTCGAGTTAAAGGGATAGAACCAGCTACTATTTCTACCTTTCTACTTATTATTAGTTTATTTTAACCACCTTTCTTAATTAAGTGTTGAAGTGCACATATTAGATCACCTCTAACGTCTCTTAATAGTTTGCAATTCCACTTTTCATAGGTCTAATTAAGCAATATTAAGCCAATGGTGGCCCAAACCTCCTTATCGGGAATTTACCATCAATACTATGTCTAAGTTCTTTATGTAATAAATATAAAATATTTTTTAGCGTATACCATATATATAATATGTAAGGAAAAATAAAAATTTAGTCTCAACATTTCATCACTTTTATATTTCATCCCTAAACTTTAATTTTTTATATTGGAGTCTTCTATGTTTGCAAATAAGCCCTTTTAACTGAGGCTTTACATTAGAGAATGACAAATGGTAACTTCTGATTGTCTTAAATAATTAATTTAATTAAATTTATTATTGAAATAAATTTCAAAAATATAAAAAGATTTGGAAAAAATTTTAAAAATTGGAAAATAATAAAGTAAAGCAAACTATAAATATTAAAATGATACATGGTAACATTCCATTGGCTTATGTAATTATACTATATAATCAAATTAATAAAAATATTAAAAAAAATGAAAAAATCCTGAAAAAAAGATATAATAAAACTAAAAAAAAGTTCTAATCACCTTATGATTAAGGAATTTTCTCTTAATTTTGTTTTTAATCTGTAGTAGGGAGTCATTCTCATCTTTAGTAGATTGTACCCTACTTTTTAGAAGATAGCCTTTTTGTCCACCCCTTAATACTATATATCTACCTTTTCTTTTTTTTCAAGATTCTTGCTTAATGGTGAGACCTTAGTTGCTTAACTAGCCCTAAGTTGCTCAATGAATTGATACAAGTTACGACATTTAAAATGATTTAGGGTTTTTGGATAATTTTGTTTAAATTGAGCCAAATTTTAATATAAAGTTATAAAAGTTAGAAAAAGTGTCCTACTAAGGTTAAATTCTTAAAATAAAGTATATATAATATTTAATTTTGATAAAACATATTTTTACAAGTATGTTTGATAATTATTGAAACTCAACGTTTGAGTCTCGAAACATAATGAGTCCTTAAAGATAAATTATTTGACTTATAAAAATATTATTTAAAAGTCAAATAACATGTAAAGTGATTATATAGTCATGTAGTATACGTGTGATTTACTCGATATGTAAATATATTACTAAATATACTAAATAATTGATAAAAATTGTAATAAATTAATAAAAAATTATTTGAAAAATGTTAAACTCACTTGGACATCCTTGGAATTGGCATGGCAAGCTTAAAATACATTAGGGAGTGTGATATGTAAGCTATCAAAAGCAAATAAAGCCTACTTATCAATATGATATTAAAAATAATACCGCAAATGCCACTTATATCACATTTTTCACCTCTCAACTGACCAAATAATTATATAAGGAGAGTGAGGGTTCATTATACACTATTTTATCAAATCAAATACATAAGAATCCTCTCTAGAAAATCAATAAACAAAATTAGAAAAAAATTAAGAAAATTTAAGGCAAAAATAAGGTAAATTAGGTTCCCATAGCTAAGCATAACTTGATGAGGTATGGATTTAGACCTAAGCTTTTGGTGTGTAGACAAGGGTTATGACATATTGGGGTAGCCAAAGAGTGGTTAGACCACTGTACGTTAGTGGGTGAGCAATTTCCATTTGATTTTGTTTAATTTTATAAAAATATTAAATTAGCATAGAAAATTATTAAAATTGGTTTGCTTAGGTTATTTTAAATGTAATTTCATGTCATAATTTTATTTTATTGAAACAACATGAATTTATTGTACTTGCTTAAGAACATTCTCTACTATAACGAATTTTAATTGAATTTTTCAAAATATTAAATGATGTTATTTGGAGTTGAAAAAATTTTGTATCACATTTCAATAATGTATACTATATTGTGGTAATAAGAATTTTTAAAAAATATTATATTTACTATTTATTTAGTATTTACTGGCAGTTTTACTAATTATACTAAATAAGGGAATTTTAAAGTTTTCTGTGTACAAAACCAACTTAATGTAATTTCTAGAGTTTAGTAATATCAAAATATATGTGATACTATGATTTTGGTGAAAAGTATCATTATTTGCCTATTTTTAGCTATTTATTGATAAAATATAGCTGAAATAAGTATTACGAAATATCTTGTATAATATACTATTTAGTGTTTTAGTGACCAGCATATGACCACTATTATTTTTTGAGTATATTATACTTTTTTTAGTTTTAATAAAGTATGACTACTAATTCTGATATATTTTCTTACTATTTGTGCATATTTTGCCAAATATGATAATAGAGGGTAAATTAATATAATTGACATTGTAATATGAAGGAGTTCTAGCTATTGTGGTATTTGAAGAACATTTTGTTGGTTTTACTTTTGTTTAGTTGAAAAGAGGAAATATTGTAAGTATAGTAGTATGAACAAATCAGAAGTTGGATCTGAGATAGAATCAAAAGTTGTTATATTTAAGGGTTTTTATGTAAGTTGAACTTAGACGACTAAGTTAGATGATATATTAGGGGTTTTAGTTGGTAAATTGAAGATATAATTTAATTAGTATTTGAATAAGAGTTTTGAAGTTAGGTTGAAATCAGAGAGTAATTTAGAAGCTTAGTTAGAAGTTAAGTTAGAAAAGGACTAAAAGATTAAGTCAGAAACAGTCTAAAGCAAACTACTAACCAATAAGCAAAAATTAAGTTGAAATATATATACGCATGAGCTATAGTTGATCTTATAAGTATTTGCTCATAATAGATGAAGCTGTGGATGAAGTAGCTCATGTTAACAAGTAAGTTTGGAAACGTATAACTGACCAGGTAAGTAGGTTTGTGTGTGTACAGAATAAATTTATGTCGACTCATTAGATAATGAGTGTTCTCGCATGTGATTGTAATGATTATCTGTATATTGCTTGGATTTATCGTGTAAGGTACTCTACGATGTTGTGCTTCATGTGTATCTAATGCTACAAATGGGTTACTTAATGTACTTTGAATCTAGCTGTGAGTAAAACTTATGGAGATTTATGCTAAATATAATAAGTGTTCAGATCATAGGCTGTTACATCTTGATATAGCACGGGCTGTACTATCACATAGGAATACCTGTTGAAAACTTAACTCAACCTACTCATTAATCAGAAGACAACATTGTTTACATAATAAAGAGTTTTTCACATCAGAGTTTAGTTGGATTTCCTATTATAACTTATGTGTATAACATAATATTTACATCAAAGTATCAACTAGTTTTTTTCTTTTCTTTATCATCTTCGCAGTAATAAGATTCCTCACTTAGTACAAGCTCTATACAAAAGTCGCTGACTTTGACTTACGCTCTCAGTATATATATCCCTTTTTAGTGTTGGGCTCTTTACGATGTTATTAACTTGAGGATAAAGTATTTTATCTCCTCAACTACTAAAGTTGAGTGAGAGTGGATAACATGCAATGCAATATAGACAATATTACATATCACAACTAAAACATTTCAATCATAACCCACAGGATCAACTTCACATATGCATTTGCCTAATCAAGCATTTACTGTTAGCAATGCAACATACTATGGTTATGCACATGGCATGCATCGGCACTGATATCCTATGCTCTCTAAACTTTTTCCAGATAGTCGACATAGTTGGACATCTAGATACAATGTTCAGGAACTTAGGGCAATAAGGAGCTGTCTAGGAGTAGGACCCTCTACCAAATTGGACTACATATTGTAGTCTACTATTATCAAAAAGGGTAACAAGGAGCTGTCTGAGAGTAGGATCCTTAACTTTACAAAATTAGATTACATATTGTAGTTCACCAAATCAAAGTGGCAACACTGCCAAATTAGACCACATACTATAGTCTACCAAATTTGACTATCAAATTAGTCACAGTGTTCGGGTAATGCAATCTATATGCTTCTAAAAACTAAATTCATAAAGCCATGCTTTTTCTATGATAATTTGAAAGTCTTATTCTGAAATTTCTAACCCGTAGGTCCTTTTTTGTATTATGCTATGCCATGATATGTAATAGCAACTCAAGAATATCAATCAACATAATCAATCTTTAGGTTTTATTCAACTTAGTCATTTGATTCTAATTTTTAAACTCTTCCTATTAGAATTTTAGTATCTTACTTAGGGTTCACTTAGGTGAACAGCCAGAAGATTGAGTTAGCAATTATTATAATAATTACAATAAATATTAATCTTACTTAGTAGTAATATATCTACTCTAAGCATAGGTTAGATTTACTTATTTAGGCTTAGTAATAGTGCAAAATCCTAAACTTCATGATGTGGTTCTTCCTTACTTATCACACCTATGCAAATATAATACACATAACCCAAGTCAACTACGGGTGAATACTAAATTCTTATGCGTTTTTGCTATTGTGTTTCTAAGCTTAATTTGATTGTATTTTATTCATTTCTTATCGGATTTTGATAAACTTTATATCGTCGATTGTTATTTTAGGTACTATTAGGATATCTTAAGAAGTAAGACTTATTAATTTTTGTCAAAATTCCAAAAATACTTTTTTGTGTTACTGATTCGATCATACGTTATTATAACTTTGTAATTAACTCAAATAAATTCTAAATCTAAATTAAAAGTCATAAAATTCCTTATTCCCTGAGCTGGTTAGCATTCATTATATACTTAAGAATGCAAATCCTTTACATGTTTAATAAGCATTACATTAGTACTAATTAGTATATCATATATTAGACTAATACATAGGTTTATATTATGAAAATACATAATAAATAGTATACTAGCCCAATGAATTCCACGAAAAATCCTATAGACTTACAAAATTATGTAGTTTAATTATTGACCATGAAAAAACTAGCTATTATATATTTTTGTGAAAATAGCGATTTTAACTCAAAATTAGCAAAAATTAAGCAAATAAGTAAATTTAACCACAAGATAAAATTCAAATGTCTCAAACATCATTATGAACATCTAGAAATCATAATACATATGGCTCATACTTTGATTTTGGTAAAAACTAATTAATTCACTAAAACAACGAAATTACCAATTTTATCCAAAATAATTACAATAAATAGTAAACATAATTATTTTCAAAAATTATTGTTATTGAAATTAAATACATATATTGAGTATGTCATGTACAAATTTCTAACTTGAAAGGATATTATTTACTATTTCTAACATTTAATTCAATTTTCGTCCAAATAGAGCCATTTCTTAAGGAACTTATATTTTCAATAATTATTTCACTAAAATAAAATTATGAAATTAATATATACATAAAATAACTCTAGAAAACGAAGTTTCGTAATTAAATAATATCATTTGCTATTTTTAGAAAAATTATAAAGTTTTGGATGGAAATTTGGTTTACCTGAACTCGCTGCCTCCAGCCATTCTTCAGCCACCCAACCTTGTTGGAACACCTCCTCTGGTGGTGCTTTTCTTGACCCCAAATGGCCACTACAACTAGACACCAATAGTCTATTGAATCAGCCTGATTAGATTCCATACTCTATTTTTGCTCTAATTTTCTTATTGTTTTAAATTTGTTTTGAAAATTTCTTGAGTGTTTTTCTTATATTTTCAGACTTCCAAAATGTTGTTTTTGAAGTGTACATGCCCTATTTATATTTTCTAAATGGATTAGGATTTATGAAAATTGGACATGTGGCTTATACATGTCATTTTTTTTTTTAATTTTCAATGCATAAGGTTTCATTTCCTCATTTTCTTAACTTTTGACTCATCATCCAAATTAATCCTAGGCTACCATATAGGTATGATGACTCATCCTTTTATTTTTTATTAATTTTTTATTTTTATATTAATTTAACTTATTTTAATAATAATTTCTTATTATATATGTATATTTACTACAAATAATGCACATTCTATGTTAATACACGTATATTACATATAATTCAACTTTGTTTATTATTTTTATGAGTTAAATAACTTATCTCTAATATTTTGCTATATCTGAAAGTTTGAATTTTACGATTATTGACTTTATCGATAAATTAACGTTTTTCTCAAATTAATATTTTTATATAGCTTATTTTGAGAAATTGACTTTATTTGAATTACTTCGTCTCACTTTTCTAACTTTACTTTAAAGTTTGAAATAAAACTGATAACTAGTCTAGCACCCTAAATTGAGGGGCTCGGATTCTAGGGTTATTAAATTAGCTTGAAATCCTAGGGCATTATATAGGCTAATCTAGAAGCTAAAATAGAGATAGGATGAAACTTAATAAGCTTTGTTGTTATACTTGGAATTTATTGAGAATTGGTTAATGCACCATGGCATGGTATAAAAAAGGACTGCTAGGTCAGTTTTTTGAAACTTATGACTTTACTAGGATAAGTTTACAAAGCTGGATTTTCATGCATATAGTCTTACATTAACTAAACCTTCAACTACACTCTGTTGATTTATGTGGCTGAAATATTTGCTAGGTTCCCCAATATGTTATCCGAATGCCCATATTTGAAGTCGATAAAACTCGATAAGTTGCTAGGTTGGTTAAGATATCGGTATTGATGCATGTTATGTGCATTAGTATGACATACTATCTGCATATCTTATTTACTAGTTGGGTATTTAATTAATATGATATTTGTATGCCTATGTTGTGTGCTTTGTTGTATTGTTGCTTGTTTTTCCACCCTCACTCAACTCAATAGTAGATGAGGGGATAAGTTTTCTTATGCTCAGGTTAAGAAGCAAATTTTGAGGCATGTCACTAGTGTGATGGACTTTTGAGAGTGCTAGTTAAAGTTAGCTGATTAAGAATGTTGGAATTTTGCTGATCAAGTACAAAAGAGACAACGATATTTTAGCTAAAGAAATGGAGTTATAGCTTTTAGAGTTCTTGAGATTTGTTAGTGTTGTATATGGTTATAACTTAGAAGGTTACATTTGAACTCTTGTTCAGATGCAAACATCCAACAAAGTGGTCTTTTGTTACATTTATGCCGAGACGTGACATTAATTAATATGTATATACAATTGTATGATTTAATTAATTTAATTATTTGGGCCAATCAAGGGTTTCTTTATGTTATCTTCTAACAAAAAAACTATTTGTATCAATAAAAGGGTCTATTTGCAAACTTTTACAAATGTAATTTCTTTCCAAAATAAAATAAAATAATAACAATGAAATACAATATACACAAACTATAGTACCGATCTAATAAATGATGCGATATAAGTTTCAACCACAATAATGTATCATTCTAATACGTTTTATGATTTGAGTCATTTGATTGGTTAGATGATTAGCCCTTAATTATATTCCATAAAGTAGTTAAATTCAGATAGGCAACCGCATAAGACATAAAAGACACATGATACAAAATCTAGAGTTGAAAAAGAGTCTTGATTTGTGCACAACAATATGGACAAAAGAATTTCATGACCTTTCGAAGTGCTGAAAATTCTGGATATATGACTCATACTCTAAAGAACAATCTGAATAAATAGGACCTCTACATGTTTCTTTGAGTAAATATGAGGTAAGAAAATTCTATGCCGTGATGAGTCATCTACCTAAATCTTCCTCTTTAAATAACCAGAAAGATAATGGCAACTAACATTACAACATAAGTCACTAGTATGGATGAGAGATGTATGGATGTGATCTACATTCATTCTCTTAGAAGTAAAATCTTTTTTTCCTATGAATGATCTTTTTGGTTTACATGATTCAGGCAAACAGAGATATTAAGTAATGAGTATAAGTTCATTTTCTCATCCTACAATATATAGAGAAAAACCAAGATCATACACTTGGAATAAGAAACTTACTTGTGACTTCCTTGAACTCTCTAGCACAAATTTATCACCTTTTCCATCAGAAGGATATTTAGAGACTCCACTACCCTCATGAAGTCTTGAAGCTTTGATCCTTTGGCAAAATGTTTAGCTTCTAAAGTTATTTGTATACCTTCATGGATAATATTTGTGGTTGCTTCAAATTCTTTTTCCATGAATCCTTAGGTAATCATTTTCATGCCCCAAATTAGAGAGTTTTAATAGCTCCTTCGTATAAACCAACCTAAGCTAGAGGCTAGCCGTTTTAGCCATTAACGTAGATATAGTTTACACAAGGCATTTACTACTTTCCCTTTGAGCCATCCAATTTTGAGTTTAATAGATATTAACCTAAGGTGTAACTTTTCAAAATAGCTTTAGAAAATAAACTTATGCCTCAAATGATTGAGAATATTAAGCTTTATAAATCATTTAGAGTATAAAATCCAATTTCAATAGATAGTTCCAAAAGTAAATTGATTTGAGAAAATAGAGCGATTAGTAAAAGGGTTTATAAAAGATCATAGGTTAATAGAGCATAGTAACAATATCCATAATCGAAAACTAAAGGTTCACTGATAGAGGCTTTATAAGTTTCTATATAAGTTAGTAAATTCAACAAATAATTAAGAGCACAGCCCATTAGTCTTGAATCTCACTTCTTAACCTCGTTCTGTAATCTTCTTAGAACTTAATGTGATACTAGCGAGTCTGCTAGAAACCTACAAAACAATTATAGGGGAGTAATCGACAACTTGCTCAGTAAGTAAGACGGAGACTATAGTACATATTTATTACCAAACAACTAGGGTTTTTAAGCAAGGTTATTTAAATGACATGTATACTCAAGCAAATGTCATCGTACGATGTTAATAGGTTGTTGTGAGATTAAAGAAATTAAGTTAGCTTTAATTCAGGTTTCAAGGAGTTTGATGTTGTGCACTTTGTAAATTGAAACCAAACCAAGGCTTATGTAATAGAGAAACATGCTTTACCCAAGATTATCTTCAAACTACGGTCTCCAACCTTGCTGCGACCTTCTCTCCTGTCACTTAGTTTGACTACCGGTAGGAAAAGTACCATTTCTACTATCTTCATCAAAAGGTCTGTGTTTAGCTTAAGAAACCTAATTATTTCCCCTAGTGGATTGTGATGCAAGTTCAGTTAGTAGTTAAGTTGAGTTTATGTTAGATTGGTTTAGGGGTGATCAAGCAATTTCATACAATCCAAAGTAGGTAATACCATAAAACAACTAATACATATAATCCAGCATTCCATAACAGTGGTACAATATTCAAACACAAATGCTGTACACATATAAGCTAATAACTTACAATTACAAACAAGACACATACTAAGGTCTCTAAGTATTCTTAAGCACTACTCCAAAGTATGGTGGAGTATTAATCCTACTTACTTAGAACTCAATTGCTTATTATTACGCTTATTAACTTGTCTTTGTTAATGATCCTTCGATATTTACACCAATCTAGTACTTTATTCTACATGAAAATTACCAATTTATGTATCTATATAAGTATTAAGTTATTTAATTACTAATATATCATCTTATGTATTGAGTATTGAAAGTTTAATACAGTTTTATAAGTATATTTTACCTTTATTACCTTTAGAGCTACGTCTTAAGTCATTACGCCTTCGATATATTCAACTAGAGAAGCCTCTAAGCTACTGTCTACATTACTTGGGTATTGAGGTTCATAACCAATTTAGCCTTTGAGTCCATCTTTGAGGTTGCTAAAAACTTAAGATTGTTCAATAAACACCCTCTGAGCTAATTCTGAGCTAGATCAACCTTGAAGTTCTTAAATTGAAAAACTTCTAAGTTATCTCTTGAGCTGTTTAAAAGTTAAGGTTTTTATAGGATTATTCTCTGAGTTCGATAACTACCCAAGATCTCCTACGAATTACCTTTTGAAACAACTTCTAAGTGCTCGAACTCATATACTTCCACTTCAAGTAACCTCTAAGGCTCCTTTTGAACCAACCATATAGTTTACTTAACTTTTAGATTTTTTGACAAAATATCCTCTAAGCTATCTTCTGAGCCTAGTCAACTTCAAATTCTTTAATAGTTTACCCTATGACTTGGCCTCTAAGCCTTCTTGACTATACTTCTCTTTGAGTTTTTGCCTCTAACTAAATTTTTGAGTGATTATTAAGTAGAACATTTTCTCCCCAACTTTCTTTGAGATACCCTCTGACTTTGTTATCTATAGAGTTTTTAAGAAAATCATCCTTTGACTAAGCTTCTAAATCCCTTAGTTTTTAATTTTATTCATAAGTTTTGCATTTGACTCACTTTATGAATATCATTTTAGTGCAAAACTCATTCACAGAATCCTTTGAGTTATCATCTACCCTTAACTAACTTCCTACAATCAATTGATTTGTTCATTTTTTCCCTAAACTCATGTAAAAGCAATCAAAGTAACACTTTAACCAATATTACTTAGCCCCATTAGGTCCAAATTCCTAGTATATCACATCATCACTCACCAATTTCTCCAAATGCTATATCACCAAATTATTCATATAGGTGGCTTATACTTGATTTTGTTAACTTCTCCTCATAGAACCTCTTCCAATAGCACTCATATACCACAAAATGCTACAATAACCAATGGAGCTTAGAATCTAAGTGAGATCATTAAGAAAAATATGTTATTTTCCTCTAAAATCACTATTTCAAACATAGTTTAGGGCTCAAAAATCAAATAGAAACTTAGAAAATAGTTTCGTTGAAAATCTTTATATAGCATTTTAGTATCAATAGTGGATAGTTTACAGAAAAATTTGGAGCTCAAAATTACGTCATTAAATGTATTTATTTCAATATTGAAAATTGCTTGGTTTCGTTAATTTCTTAAGCATCTATACTATAACTATTAAATTTTTACAAAACAATATTTTTCCTAGATTTTACACATGAAATTATGTAGGATTAATTTTTTGGATAGTATTTATATTTCTTTTGTAATTTAATGAAATTTAGACTAAATTAGGACCTCACCAAAAACTGGAGGTCTAGCCACCAACAGCGGCCACTTCTTTGTCGGCTAGCATGGCGTGGGCCACTCCTTGTAGTGTTGAGGTTGGTTCATACCTAGTAACTACTTACACTCATGAAATTCGAATTGCTCAAGTCGTACACTGATTTTCTAATTTTTTCTTCATTTTCCTCTTTGATCATTTTCACTCTAATTTTTTCGAGATCCTTAATTGTGTAAGTGAAATGTAGGAGAGTGTTTCTAGATTTTACAACTAATTGGATGATGAAATGATTTAATCTCTCTCTCTCTCTCTTTACACTTTGGAGCTTATAACTTACATATTTATCCTCTTTTTTTTCATTAACACCTATCCCATACTAATCCACATGGCTAATACAACAAATTTCTAGATGTTCCAAGAGTTTTCATAATTTTTTTATTAGTCTTGATGAATTTCTTTAGCTTAATTCTACTTAAAATGCTATTACTCGAGTATTTTAGTTAATTACGGGTTTGTAAATATGCATGAAAATTACATATGGTGTATACATATATACTTTACATATTATATGTCACATAATATTTTTATTATAGATATAATTTATCTCTAAATATTTATTAGCTATCAAAGCCTACTCTATGTGATTTTGATAAATATTAAATAATATAGTTAAATTACACTAACTTAGCTATATTATTATTATTATTATTTTATTAAATTTCTAATATCCGAGTCTAAGGGGTGCCTTCATCTAATATTTTGAATCCGCCGATAAATTTTTAGGTCATTCAAGTTAATTTCACTAATGCCCTAAATTACCTGCTTGAACAATTATATGAAATTACTAAGCTCATAGTCATTGCGTGTAAACCAATGAGGATGCCACCAAGGATAGGACAAGGGCACTCTTGTCACCTTTGAGCCAGTATGAAAGATCATTTATGGGGCACTTTAATAAGTGGAAATTAATTCCAAAAAACTAGTTTGAGAAGAAAAAATGCCTTAAGAATATGACTTACCATGCACTGAATTCTTATTGAGGGTAATAGAAGCCATGTCAAGAATTTTTTCTACCAAACCATTGTTAACACCCTAGTAAATAGGTATTTCATTTTTTAGTAATGTGCATAGACATGCATGATCAAATCTTTTAAAGATAACCATGGACATAGAGAACCAGAAAGTTCTTAGAGCTTGTATCCTCTTCCATATATTTTAGGCAAAAGAAAAGAGATAACTAAAAGATTTACCAAGAAAAGTGAAGCTTACTAATGGTAGCAAATTTACAAGAACAACGTAATTATCACTCCCCTGAAAAACAAATTCATATCTTAATTCCATTAATTGCCTTGTTGGAGCTTTAGCATTAGAGATCACCTATAAAAGATAAGTAGAAATATAATAGGTAACGAACTTATGTAACGTCCTAGACCAAAAGTAGTGCATAACCAAGTTAACAAATACTAATGAGCCTATTTTAACTACTAAACTCAAAATTTTTAAACTTGCGTTAATAAGGTATTTAATACCATAGCCTTATAAATTACTATTAAATCTCTCCCATAATCCATGTGATACTTTACTTAATTATAGGGTATCACAATCTTCTCCCCTTAAACGCATAACATTCTCGTTGTGAGACTTTAGAATTGAACTTAGTTTTTCTACCTTTTGAATAGAATGTTTATGCTACCCTCGACCTATAGGTTATCTTAAAAGCATGTTAGAAGTTACTATCTTGATGACACTCTCCACCCTCCTTAGACCTCTTCTCTAAACCAACACTAAACCTAGATTGTCACCTACTAGTAGGAGGTTGACTTTAATATCATTTGTAACACCCCAAGTTAAAAATAGTGAATAACCAAGCTAATAAACATTAACGGGTTCATTTCAACCCCTTGACCTAAAAGCTGCAACCTTGTACTGATTGCATATTCATTATCATTTGAGCCAAATGGTTGAAATGAGCTTATTAGTATTTGTTAGCTTAGTTATTCACTAAGTTTGGCTTAGAGCGTTATAGATGGTATCAAAGCTTAGGTTTGATGATCTTAGACAACATAGGAGTTAATCCTTATAATAAGGAGATTGGAGAAGAAAGGTTTAGATTTTGTAGGTTTAAATTAAAAGTAAAGTAATTACAATTTCACTACTTTCTCTATGTTCGTATACTATTAAGTTACTTACTTATATTTATGCTTATCTGTTGCTATTTTCTTCTTCTTAGTATTTTATTAACTAATTAATATGTATTCCTTTCCATGTATCTTTCTTATGCCTATTTCTTATAGAATGTCACCTAAGAGAGCTTTCAAACGTAATGTAGGTGCTAGGCAAAATGCTTGAGGGGATGGAGACCTTAGATGCAACTACCAAAGGGTGATAAGGTGCTACAAGGTATTCAAGTGTAATATGATGTTTAAGTGTAGCAGGGTATCCAGGTACGGTAGGGAGTTGAGGGGTAGGTAGTGAATGATAATGCATAGATGATGTAGATGGTGAACACTTTGGTAGGCATGTTGGCTAACAAACAAGATCACTTCAGCTTAGATAAGTTTGCCGGAATAGCAAAGGAATTTGACTTGAAGAAGATGGATGCTATTAGAGTCGATTGGTGGTTTGAGGATATTGAGTGGATTTTCTTGGCATTTGGAGTACCTAAGGATAGGAAAGTCAGTTATGTTACCTTAATATTAAAAGGGGATGCAGTCGATTTGTAGGCTAGTGAGTTAAGGTTGGCTTGAGGTGTAGTCAATTAGTAGAGATTTAGAGAGCTATTTCATAGACGGTAATTTCCAAGTAATGTTTGAGAGGTAATGGAGGTTACTTATTGTAACTATTAGTAAGACAATCGTTCAATTAAGGAATATTAAGCAAAGTTGAATTGCTTCAGTAAATTCTTGCCTAGGGTTACATAAGTTGATGATAGGTAAGGGCCTAGCATTTTATTAGAGAGTTGAAGGCCAACTTACAATATGAGGTAGACTCCTTTCACTTATGGACTTGTGCTGTAGCTGTGGACAAAGAGGGTAGAGTTACTAGCCCGCAGGTTAGGGGTGATCCTAGGGAAGAGGGCGGCCTTAGGTGTTGTCTTTCAAGATAAGGGCAATAGGCTTATGGTGCACATGTAATTAGCTAGACCTATAGCCATTCTTGCATTTCCCCATTAAACCTGACCAACTGTACTAGTTTTGCCTCCTCCTCCACCTCCAGTAACAATAACAGCATTTAGGTGCTTTAGATGTTTAGGGCCTTACTAGTTGAGCTAGTGTAGTTAGCTAGAGAAGTCTTGTTTCAAGTGTGGGAAGGCTAGGCCTTTGAGCAGGACTTACAATGCAAAGGCCATACCTTTGACTTTTTTATTATAACTACAAACAATGGGGTTATAAGGCTTATGAGTGTAGCATTACAGGGAGCTAGGTAGCTATAATTCCATGGCCAGTTCAAGTGCTGTAGCTAACAAGACCCATGGAAAGGATCTAAGGTAGATTTAGGGATATTGAGGTCGGAGGTGGCAGTTCCCGACATCATTTAGATAAGGCTTATAGTGACAATTATTGACCTAAGAATCTTAAGTTTAGTGGTTGTAAATCTTACTTTTAGCGGGCCTATGATTTGATTAAGAGTACTTTCTGAACAGTCCCAAGGATCAACGAAACTAAGAACTTAAGTTTACATTTAGAAATAAATTAAATTTTTCCAATTCAAAAACCAATTATTAATAAAACCTGAGCTTGAAGAACTATGAGCTCTAAAGTCACCTAAGTCCCTAAACCCTAAAACAATTAGGGACTTTTGACCCTAAGTGACTAATTGATAATTTAATTTGAATAATTTCATTCAACTTTACAAAATTTCACAATTTTATAAGAATCAAATCATAAATTACAAAAAAATGCAAGATGAAAACCTTAGAACAATTTCCTATAAGACCATGCCCTTATCTTCATGTCTAAACCTTACATATAAATAAGTAGACCAATCACCTTAGATGACTTATCAATTGAAAGTTGGAATTATTTATTAATTGATAACTTATCAAAATCTAGTAATAAGACACTTTCCTTATCATCTCTTTACTTATACTACATATGGAAAAATTTTCATAGGATTTCACATGCTTACTTCATTAATTGAGACAAGACAATTCCATGCCTTAAAAGACACTCCATGGTCCGTTTGAACAAGAAGAAGAGGGGGGGCTATGCTCTTGTTTTTTACCCATCAATCACTTTCTCTTATACATTATTATTCACTTCTTAATGCTTACATCATCAAAGACAACAATTTCAAGACATCTTAAACACACATTCCCTCCCATTTCCAACCAGCCACTCTTTCCTTCATTCCTCTCACTTTCACTTTCATTTTCACTTCCTCTTTCTCTCACTTAAAACAAACATAAAAGAGGAAACAACCTTACCCCACAAAATCCCTCATTTGGCCGCTACTTCCAAGCTCTACTCATGGCACTTTCATTTTCTTTTCTTGTGTTTTTTTCTTCTAACATCTAAGCTCCTTTAGAATCCTTAGAACCTTCTACAAACACTACTCCAAAGGATCAAATAACTCGGGTTTCCAAAAGGGTGCAAAAGAAGGAAGTAAAGTTAAGAGCTTAAGTGGAATCTTTGTGCACAACCACTATACTTTGCTTTAAGGACGAGTAAGTGTTTCTTGTGTTAGTAGGTTAGTGTTCATGTTAGGAGACTTTGATTTCTTGAAGATATGAGTATGATTATTTGAAGATATGAGTATGATTATAAGTTGTTATAACATCAAAGACTATCCTAAGAAACAAACTCATGAAACCTTTGCATGAAGTTGAAATATGAGTATGAAAAGTTGGTGTTTTGTAAAGATACTTGTTTAACATTTTGAATGGAAGATTTTAAGTTGAGAAAATCTTAAAACAAGGACTTGAATGAAAGATGAACATGCTGGATGTGAGGATTCAATGATCATTTGGATGTTGATTTTATTTTCATTAAGCTAAACATGCTCAAATCTAGACTTAAGTTAAGGAAAAATTCATCACATGAAGTTTTATGAGGAAACTAACTTCGTATGACATGAGTTATGATATGGAAGTTGTAATAAGTATGAGATCTTCTATTTTTCGTGTAAAGCATGAGCTAAAGAATTATTTTACAAAAGAAACGTCAAGTTAAGATTTGAATACAAGTAGTTTAAGTTCATGATCTAACACCTAAACTTAAGGAAATGATGAAACAAGTTGGAAAACCAAGTTGGAAGCCCTCATACATAAACTGTCCAGATCTGGAACATCCTTAAAAGACACTTAAAAATATGATAAAAGTAAGTAAATAAAGTAAAAAGACCAATTAAGGCAAGTATGATAAGTATATTAAGCTTAAAACTTAAAAGTGAGCTTAAAACATCCAAAACGGCCCTTAAATGTCAAGTTGAACCATCCTTAAATTTCTGACCAGCAACTTGACACATCTATAAGAGTTGTTTTAAGACTTTCAAGAAGTCTACAAAACATTCTCTAAGCCCGAGAAAGTGACCATCTTTGAGTTAAACATAAAACAAGCCCATTTGACAACTTAAGCACATTAAAGAGCTCATGAAGTGGTTGTTAGCCTTAGGAGTATAAATCAAAGTTGTAAATCTAACCTCAAGGAGTATTTTGAGCTTAGGATAAAATCTTAAGACCAAGCCTAAATGATTTCTCAAGTTACCCAAAAGCCCATTTACCAGACAAGGCCTACAAGCGCTCTAAAACATGAGGATTGCTACTGTTTTGACTCATGGGCAGATTTGCGTACCTCATCTTGAAAATATACCCTCACCACGTTAAAGTACACTTGAAAACAATGAAGATTGACTATAAGATCATAAAAATCGGATTTAAAACGAAAAAGTTGTACGCGATTAAACTTTTAAGTAAAAAAAAAAAACCGGGAAAGGATATCAAAACTAGTCAAGAGTATATCTTAAGGGATTTTAGCTTAGTATCCTAAGTTTATATCAATTCCTTATAGTATTATGATTTTGATGATCAGGGAACACCACGTACGGAGACGATTTTCCCTTGAATTACTTTGATTGACCGCATGGCGGAGTGAGTAAATTCCCGATGACTCCTTACTTGATTTTGCTTGTAGAATAGACACACCTAAACATATCTATATAAATTTGGATGCTTATGGGATATGGGAAATGCATGTGTATGAATTTGTGGATGAATGCGATGGCTTGTTAATTATATAATAATGGGAATTGTTTGTAATAATTTATATGTGCAATTGTATGGAATGAAATTGTTTGATCACCTTGAAAATCAAGTTAATCACTTATACAATTAAGAAATTAAAATGAATCATGCATTCCCCATATTGCATACGGATAACATCGACTGTTGCTTTACATAGAAGATGGGAAGGGACTCATAGGAGGACAAGCCTCCTGTAGGATTGGGCACTAGCTATATCATCATTTTTATTGAGTCTCTATTCTAAATTGATGGGTTTACTAGGCGCTGGGAGACACCAATCGTTGGTGAAGGGCTGTGTCTTATAGCTTCTACTTAGGGTGTGTGTTTGTGGATTGCAAAGGTTACTACACCATTAGACTTGGGATTTTAAAAATATGATTTGTTATTTAGTAAAGAAAGTATATACATATATATATATGTATGTATATATAGTTTTGTTTTGGCTTAAGCATAATAGTGCAAATGAAATAAAACCCAAGGTCTAGAACCTGGATTTTGGTTTGGGTTGGTTAATTATCTCTAAACCCCGACTATAGAGGGTGTAATTCTGAGTCGTATGCAGTTCCTAGGCCACTGTATGTGTTGTTTTGTATACTGATTGTTCATATATTTATATGATTGTGCATCTAATAAATTTCTGCCATGTGGTACTAACGAGGGTATTTATCTTACTGAGCTTAAGCTTACACCTCGATAGATTTCTTTTGATGTACGAAAATCTCTTCGCTAATCCGAGCTGAGGTATGCTTGTGGCAAGTCTTGTGTAAGGACGGGTTAGAGCGATCAGAGAGCGAAGAGGACATTTTGTAATAGATTTGTAGATAACTAGTTACTTTTACATTTTTGTTTATAACATAGATTAAAATTTCTAATGCAGTTCCCCTATGAACTGCATTTGTTTATAATATTCTTTTGGTATGAGTCTTATGAGTCAACACGATTAGTTAATTTATGCCATAGAAGTAATTTTAGTTAAATTACTTTATATTACTTATCTATGAGCCTGGTAGTAACGTATAGTAGAAGGAGTATTGTGTGTCGCATAAAGGCCTGCGATCAGTAAGGGAATTGATAGTAGACCTTTGTACAGTACACGGTGATCTACCACAACAACGATACTGTTGGGTCGTGATAGTGGTGGTAACTCCCAGGTAGATATTTATATGTCTATATACTATCAAGTTTAAGCGAGGTCATGAGTACCCTTGTAGTATTTGGTGGACTAAATTAAGAGATAATTAAATTGAACTATTTGTGATACATGTTTTGCATTAAATGCATGTGTTTAGTATAGTGTATGGCATACGCTTATGTATGTGGTGTTATGTACCGAGCTTTTAGCGTACCCCTTTAAGGACTTGGTTTTTTGTGGTACTTAAGAAGTTTACATGTTAAGGACTTAGGAGTCTAGGATTAGGTGTGTTGCTAGCACATGAAGAGGAAGGATTTTATCTAGGTTGTGATTGTTTAGCTTATTATATTGTAATGAGTAGTTTGAAGGTCATTTGGTTTAAATTTGATTATGGAGATTTATTGATTTATTATTATCAACAATTATATAGGTGTTTTTAGAGATAATAGAAATGTGGTTAAAGCTTAAATATGTCATTAGATACTAGGGATACGTAGTAAGCCGTGGGGTTAAGAGCCTAGGGTGTTATAGACTTAGCAATCTCCCTCTTCATATTATTTCAAAATAATGATTCTTTAGATCCTTATACATTTTTTTAATACTTAGATTTACTATGTAGCCTAAGTAGTGAGCTTTTGTTAATAATTCATCTTTTAGTTTAGGTTTAGTTGGCACATATAACCTGGTTCCAAGTCCCAAGTCTCAAGACTCCTTTTATTCATAGTAAATATGGTTACAATTTTTAAGATGATTCTATAAAGCAATTCTAACATATTGAGAGTATATACTTTACAACATGATTAGGGTATCCAACCGGTTTTGCAAAGGTTAGTATTATCATGCCCAACATTGGATATCATAAGGAAATTATTTCCCATAAGTTTGGAGATAATGAGAAAAAAAAAAGGTCTTTTCTAAAATAGAAGAGTAATACTTGAATTTTACCCTATCCTATTTACCAAAAACTATTTGTTTTAGTTGAAATGATTCCTACAAGAAACCCCTAAGGGTTGGCCTAATTGTTACCAAGACATTTTCATGACACATATATGGTTTTTGTAGACACCCCTTTTTTGTCCCCATTTTATTTTATTTTATTGTTTTAGAATAATGTAAAGGGTCCTAATTTAGACAAAAGTGTAAAAAATAAAAAAAATTAAGAAAAACACAAAAAATAGAAAATTTAGAAAAATACAAAAATAAAAATAAAAAGATTTAATTTAGGAAATGGTTTTGTTTTAATTTATTTAAGAGCTAGTCATTAGGGGTTTTAATTAGGCTTCACCTAGATTATTAGTTTTAAAACTAATCTGCGCTTAGTTAGTGGTTAGATAATATTTAATGCACACATATGATAAGAAAATCAAATCAGCCAAGTTGGTAAGGATACATAGAGAAAAGCACAGAGACTCGAGTTCGATTCCATCCAAGCATAAAAATGCCTTTTACTTTTTTTTTTTTAAAAAAATAAAAAAAAAACAAAACAAAAAAAGAAAAGATGAAATAAAAAAAGAAAGAAAGAGAAATAGGGTTAGGATAAGGCGCGCTATGCATGACCATTAAATTTGTAGTGCGTACGTACAATGCACGTACGTGCGGGGGCGGATGGCAAGTGCCTAACACGAGACCTATGCCCCCTCGTGCTTCCTCGACAAGATTTGCAATTAAAAGAAAATCAAGACAATTAAAACTCATGTGAGCCCTTCACTTCTTGACCTAATTAAGCTAATTTTTTGGCCAAATTTCATCAAATTAAATATAGAAATTCAAAGAACACTTGGGATACTTCATATTAAGCACAAAATCTTATCCACGTTCATACATTAAAGGAGTTAAAATTAGTTTGAAAATTGAAAAAAAAAAAACTTAATTACCCATTAACATAAAACTTTGATTTTGGGCAATTTAATGCATTTATAAATGAAATTGAGCATGTACAAGTATAAATGAGAAGATGGGAATTTGTTTGTGACAAGAAACTCGATAAAAAACACTCCATATAAGCTTGAATATGAGCTTTCTCTCTTTAACCCGCAAGTTTCATCGTCTCGCTTTAAAACCATTACTCCATGGTGGTTTTTGAGTGAACCTATTGCCTCCACTAGCTTTACCACCGTAAAAAACCTAAGACCCAACACTTGATTAAACCCCAATAACCCCTTTATGGTCGGACTACCACCACCATGTGGCGGCCATTTTCTTAAACACCACTAAACCACTATGGTAGGTTGAGGCACTTAGCTTACACACCTCACTTTCCAATAAAATTCTCATAAAAATACTTTTTTCCCACTTAATTTGGGTCTTGGATAAGTTCGAATCACCTCATCACACAATTGCCTTCTTCTTCTCCAATTGGTGACTCATGACCCACTAGAGCTTCAACCTGAACCGACGACCAACCTAAATCAATAATCGATCCGAACCGACCACCTGATTCAACCCGTGCCCCTAGTTCATTTAGTCTAATCTTTTATTATTTATTTATTTGTTTTTGTAAATGTAACAAAAATATAAATTTGAAAAAAAAAGAGAAAAGAAAAGAAAAAATAAATTAAATTTTTTTTTTCTCTTGGTTAATGTATGAATAAAGAAAAAATAAGATGAAGAAAAGTAAAATAAAGAAAAATAATATGTATAATAAAAAAAAAATTTCATCACTTAGAAAAATCTATTTTTCCAAATAAGTAATTTTCAAAATTATGACATCTTTAAATTTTCCAAAAAATAAACAAACTAATTAGGACCCTTTAGAAAATTTTTAAATAAATAAAAAAGTTAAGAAACTTAAACCCAACTCTTTTCCGAATTAAAAGCGACTAATACAGTAAAATTTTACAAAAAAAACTACGTATATTTGATCCCGAATAATGGGTACGTAAGCACCTTTGGAGCGATGGTAAAAAATGAAAAAAACTGGTTTTTCCACTAATAGTTACTCAATTTAGTAGAAAAAAAAAAATCTAAGGTCTCTCTCAATTTAGTTTAAATTTAATAGAATAGGATTTGATTTGTTAATTAATGATTGAGTTTCATTTTATAGGATAGTTTTTTTTCTAAAAAAGGTGATTTTAGAAATTATATTTAAATTTGGAAAGTGGATGGTATTCATAAGGGTTTAAAGAATCTAACCCCTAGACTCGTTTTTCTGGTTTTTCAAAAAAATTTTCTTTAAAAAGGGTTTTTTTCCACATGAACTAATGTCTAGATCAAAATTAAATCTACTCGTTTGGTTTTGACCTAAACCATTTCCCGATCTTGGTTAGGTGGTGACTCTAAAAAGTTTTCAAAGATAAAAAGAACTAGTTTTCTTTAAACCTTAGTTGAGTGTTGGTATAAAATGGGTAGGATTTAATATTGATTGATTTAAAAAAGACTAATTTATAAAATTAGGGAGAAAAAAATCCAAGCTTGACAGTCTTTAATTTAAATCCAGCTAAGGACACTTTTTAGGACTACTTATACAGTATAGGTTATACTGAACTAGTGCATTAATCATATAAGGCGGTTCATGTGTTAGGAGGTAACTAGTCATACAATGACCATACCTCTTGATTACCATAAAAAATTGATCCTTACAAGAAAGGGGTTTGGTCTTCCTTAGGAATAGCATATTAAGGCATAGGTGAATCTAGTTGCTTTGAAAGCTACATGTATGTTTTACAAAAATAATATTAACATGCTATGGAGAATATGTTATTAGCTATATATTTATTTTGTGTACATTTTCTGTTGTTATTTTGTTACTGTTTTAGGCTTTTAGTTTCTCACATGTATAAGGCTTTACATGTGTTTCAGTTAGTTAGGAAATTTTAGGACTATAAATACCGATCTACAGAGACTTGAACTAACTTTTCTCTTTTTGGTTATGTTCTATTTACAATAGTTCAATACAATAGAATTCTTCTTCTTCTTCGAACACATAGTAGAACAGATTTACATTGACCAAGAGAAAGAGATCTCATTTGCAATTCTTCATATTGTATTAGAGCCACTTAAAGGTACCAAATCTTGCTTATTTCTTTCATTTTAGATCTAAATTGATTAATCTATGGCATAATTATATAATCAAGCCTAGTTAGTCTTGAATTAATAAATGATCCACTTTATATTTCTAGCTTTGATAGTCCTTCCATGGTATAGACACAAAGATGAAGTTGGGATTTATTGATGGAAGTGTGTCAAAACCTAATGAGAACTTTGAATCTCATTAAGTGGATAAGATGCCACTACATGGTCCACTGTTGGATTTTAAACACTATGATTAGTGAACTTTCACAAAACTTCTTGTATTCACATTTAGCAAAGGAATTATGGATAGAGATAGAGGAACAATATGGCTAAAGTAAATGGTCACTAGTGTTCTAATTGCAGTATGGAATATGCAATAGGAGACAAGGAAATCAAATAGTAGGGATTTATTATAATAAGATAAAGAGATGTTGAGATGAACTTTAGGTGTTACACGGTTGTCTTAGTTGTTCTTATGGATGTATGAAATATTGCTCTTGCAGCTTGAAGGAGAAATTGGTTCAATATGAGTCTAAGACTAAACTCATGCAATTTTTAATAGGTTTAAGTGAAATGTACTAGAGTATGAGGAATTAGCTCTTGTCTATGGATCCTTTGTTGAGTGTAAGTAAAGCTTTCTATTTGGTTCAATAAATAGAAAAGCAATAGCAGGTGACTTCAAGTATAGGGAGAGATTTGAAAATGGTTGCTTTCTTTGCTAGTAAAGGAGATCAAACAAAAGGGAACTTTGATAAAAGAAGGAATAAGAGTACAATAAGTAGAAGATTGATTTATAAGCATTGCAAATGAGAAGGCCATTCTATTGATACTTGTTTTTAAATTATAGGGTATCTGGATTAGTTTAAGGAAAAAGAAGTTGTGAAGAATTCAAGAGCCAGAGCAGTTAATTTTACTGTAGTTGAGAAACTCCCAAGTGTTAATTTATAGGAAAATCCATTGGATCAACCACAACTTGAATAATTTTTTCCTAGAGTTGATCATTATCGGCTCTAACAGTTGTGCACAAAGATGTTGAGGTTAATCAATGATAAAGAACAATAGATGAAGTTGATATAGCTGTTGACGCAGTCCAATTTGCAAGTAAGTCCTCCCATTCTTGTTTTACTACTTTAGATAATTTGTTAAGATCATAGATAGTTGATAGTAGTGCCAAAAATCATATGATAGCATTTGCCAACCTTCTTTTAATCACTAAACACTTGACCTACTCGTACACATTAGATTACTTGATGGAAGCTTAAAGCAAGTACATTTAATAGGTTCAGTTAATAATACATAAACATTAACCTTACATCAAATTTTTCTTGTTCCAGACTTCACCTACAATTTACTTTCTTTTAGTAAACTTCTTTTAAGAAAAAAATTACAAGTTAAATTTGATTATTCCTCCTACACATTATAGGACTTCAATAAGAAGTGTTATGCTACAACATATTTGCACAATGGCTTGTACTTGTTGCAAGCGGATGATATTACAACATAGAGATCTATAAAAGTCTTTTCTTTCACAAATAATAGTGTCCTTTGTACAGCTAATAAGTAAACCTATTTGTTACACTCTAGGCTTGGTCATGCTTCCATTCTGAAACTTAAATACTTATCGTGTTTTGATAAGATAGATTTTAGTGACTTTGTGGTATATGTTAAAGAGCCAAGTTTCGTTGGTTGCCACTTGAAAGAAGTGAACACCATTCCTTGTATCTATTTCATCTTTTACATGTAGACGTCTAGGGACCATATCATATATAATCTTTAATAGGAGCTAACTATTTCATGATTGTTGTAGATGATAATTCTCGGCGTACTTAGACATTCTTGCTAAATAAAAAATCACAAGTTCCTGTTGTCTTATAAAAGTTTTTTCAACATGTGAAAAATCATTTCAATATTTTGTCGAAGTTTGTGTGCGCAAATAATGGTACTAAGTTTGTATCTCATGCTTGTGAATCTTTATTCAGTGATCTTGGAATTATACACCAAAGAACCATTTCTTACACCCCACAACAAAGTGGTCATGTTGAACGTAAACATAGACATCTTCTTAACACTTCACAAGTACTTAGACTTTAAGCCAATTTACCAAAACATTTTTGGGGGAATTGCATCCTAGCTGCTACTTCTCGTCCTTCCACTCTCGTACTAAGCATATGCCTTTCGGTCTTGATAATATGGGTTGATGTCCTCATCATAATAGCTCATAATGTTAAGTAAATTAACTTGTAATGGTAAAGTGTAAATAATTTTTGCTATAGAAAAATGATAACAATTGTAATCCCTCCTTCTACCAGTAATAGTTAAAATTAGTTGCACATTAGGAAGTTTTAAGTGACATTAGATGGATTGTAGTACTACATCGAAAGTAGAAATTAAAGGATTTAAGATTATGAAATTTAATAAAGTTGGAGCTCACTGAATAAGTAAGAAGGATTTAGTCATTAGGCGTTTGATCTGAGCAGAAATTGGAAAATAAAAATTAGGAAATCCATGATTCATTTAATGGGTGTCTAGAATATGAGCAGTGGAAAAAATATTTAGAGCCTCTAGTTGTAGAGAAGAGATTTGCAAAACATATGAAACAAGGAAAGTGGAGGAATTTCGTAGGTGTAAGTTAAAAGAGACATTTTTACAAATGCTAATTTATGGGAGATATTAGTCATAACCTAATAGTACTAGGAAAGTAATCTAAATAAGCTTAAACTTGCTTAAGTTAAAGTAGGTTGAGGGATCAATATGGTAGAAATAGCTATATAAGAGGAGAATAACTATAAGTAAGATGAACGAAATTTTATGGTTAACATACATCAAAGGAGCGTAATGGAAGACAAGTTAAACAAGAAAAATACTACGTAATTAGAGATCCATGCACATTATTAGGTGACAATATATATAATGGAACTATTTACTCTAGAGTACTAAGGGTAGACTTATTAATGATCTTATAATGGAATAGATAATTGACTGTTAAAAGGCAGATTTCAAGAAGCAAAGGAAACTAAATGTGTTAAGGCCCAAAGAGAAGGAAAATTTTTATGGAAGTACTGGGCAAGGAAACTTATAGTATATTTGAGATGACCAAAGTAATTTAGAGGGTAGTAGTAAAAAATTTCTCAACAAATGATTAAAGGAAAGGGGTTATTCATTAAGGTCAAGGAGAAATAGTTGCAAATGTGTAATTTAAGAAGAGACAATTTGAGCTAAAATTGCGAACAAAGAAAGAATGGAGTAGATCATATTCGAAAAAGAATAAACTGATAGGTAGAAAAGGATTAAATGTTAATCACCGGGATAGGTGGAAGATGAAAAGAAGTAATAAGGGAGTAAAGGTGGTCAACAAAGAGTAACTAGAATACAAGATTCAAAAGTAGGAATCTTTTGAGGACGAAAGTTTTTGAAGGGAGGAAAAGTGTAAAACCCCAAATAAAATAAATAAATAAATAAAAAGAAATTGGTGGCAAGACATTAAGAATAATAAAGGAATGGAAAAAAAAGGAGGCCTTTTAGTAAAAGACCATGGGGATCATATAAGGGTTGAAATAGAGTCTTAGGTTATTTTCATCTCTATTAAAGGAGAGTGATTGCCTCTTTGGAAAGATAACCCTCAAACTCTCAATCAAATCTAAAATTGCAATCCAGAATCATAAGATTGAAAGAGAAAATCAAAGGTAATCATTGAACAAGTGTTTTTACATTTTGAGCTTTGTCCATCCTTAGTTAAGAAATTCATTTTTCTCTTTGTAGATTGGTGGAAAACAAGATAGGGATTGAGCTTTATAGATTTTAATGCAGTAATCTAAGTATGATAGCATGGATTACAAGCCTAAAGTTAAGTTTTGTACCCAAACCCTTGTGTTATTAAAGATTAGATATTTGTTGAAAGAGTTGTTGTTAGTTTGAGTTAATGGATAGAGCAATTGATGAATTCATATTAGAGTTTGGGAAGTATTGTAGAGTGGTGAAAAATGAGTTTTGGTGTTAAGAAATCCTCTTGAAGTGGGAGTTAGCATTTGAGATCAAAGTAGGGTTGAAAAGGAGAATTAGCAACGCATTGCAATCTATAGAAATTTGTAGAGTAGGATTTTGAATGCCTTCCCTTTAGTGTCCGGATGCCATATGTTCAAAAGGCCATACAAAGGAGGAAATGTTAAGAAGAGGATAGGAACTTAGTTAGCTGTTTACTTTGTTTACAGGTTGTGGAAAGTTTGTTACAGTGTCAAACAAGTCACTCGAGTTAGCTATATTTGTTTGCTACTTGTGGTTGTTAGGCTTAGATACTATAACCTGAATTAATTGATTACTTGATATTAAATTTTATGTGTTGTGTGTAATTAGCTGGACCCTAGAGACTAGGAGGACTAGTGATCTTAAGGTGATACTCCAATTATCCTTGTGTGACGGTGTCCTAAGTGATTTGAGTAGCTTTAGGGTGCTTCTTGGTTCCTACGATGTTGAGAAAGACTCAGCATTGATGCTATAGGTATTTTCTATATATGTGTGCTAGGGTCATGGGTACCCTTATGTAGCCTAATGGACTAAATTAAAGATAATGAATAGGGGGTAGCGACAGTTAGAATTGTAATGGTGAGGAATCCTTAGAGTTAGACAATTAAAATTTCATATTTCTCTTACTAAATTTTTGTTCAAAGTTTTATGAAATTTCCTTAGTTAGTACTCATACTGATTTTTATGTAAAGGTTATATTTGAGATTTAGACATTTTAGTTGATTGTGTATGCTTGACATATCAATAGATGGTAGAGATACGTGGAGAGTTATAATATATTAGGATTTGGGATGTTATAAAAATACCTTCCAATTTTACATGAAGTTTAAAATTATTAAATTACCTACCTAATGTAGCTTTTACTCGTCATTTTCTATATTTGAAGTTTGGAATTACCGAAAATATTACATTCAATTGAAATTATACTTTTCAAAGTCACTGTTTCCATTATCTTTAAAAAGATGTTATTATAAATGCTTGTTGGGAGAAAAGTACGAGTATAAATCATTTGGCAAGTGAAAGTTCATTATGATATGTAAGGATTTTAAATTTTATGTGTAAAATTGTAAAAATATCCAAAATTCAGGAAATAATTTTGATATTGTTCCAAAAGTTTTGCCTATAATGCCCTGGCTTTACCCGTAGATGTATCTATGGATGAAGATCAGAAAAATTGTCAAATGAACACTTTAAAAGATGAACCTCTTTTTATTCTTTTAGTTTTAATTCGTATCATTATACAAATATCAATAGTACATGAAATTATTCATTGCTCATGAAGCAAAGGAAAAAAGAAAAAGAAACACTTGGATTTTGCTTTTGTACAATAATGACATGGGTCTGGACATTTACTAGTTTGTCAAGGTTGATTATCCACACCGTGAAGATGCCAATGTCTGTATCCTGCATAAACACCAACGACCACCACCGCCGCCACTAGCACTGCAGCCGATATCCAAACAGCTCTCTTTTTGTGAAGATTCCCTTTCCAAAATGAACCCTCCAGCTTCAGCCCACGATCTAAGGATCCATGCCTATTGTCTATAACCTTCTTATCACCGTTCTTTTTTTCCTCCGTTGGATTCACTTTACCTTCTTCTTTAGAAGAAATCGAATAAGGAACTTTTCTAGGGACTATTATTTGAAGAGTTTCACACTGTGATAATTTTGCACGAATGTCGTCCCATTTATAGTTCTCGGTAACTAGGTTGAGTTCTTTGTGAAAGCGGCGTCGTTTTCCTTTATCAACAACACTATCGCCGCTAACTTTCACCATTCCATAACCTGTAACTTGAACACGAAGTTGCTCCTTTTTGAAACCTATAAATTTACATAAAATTTATAGATTGATAAGTTTTTATTTTTTTATTTTTTTTTTTTTCAATGCCACATCATAGAAAATTTGAATCTAGAAAGTAAATGTGGATTTCTTGCGCAAGAAAATGGAACACTATTTCATGTGGTTGTCCTTAAAATATGTACATGCCTCTTTGACTCAATGCGATAACATAATTGATTGATGCATATATAGATGCTTTGGAGAAATATCATTGTCCCTGAGCACTTGAAGTATCTCTCTCTTTTTTGTTTTTTTGGGGTGGTGGTGGTGGTGTAATAAAAGTATCTCTTATTCAAACATAAACATAAATGGTTTTCCACTCTCTGCAATGCAAGAAAAGATTTTAATAAAAGACCTTTTCCCTCTATTATTGTCCAAGATTAATTTAGGCAAAATAATTCGTAAGGTCCCACCTTCTTAAATATTCCTCTCTAGTCTTTACTTTCTAAAGAAGAATACATAAAGATCATTATCAAAATATTCCAAATCCAAAATAAGTATGCTTAAGCAGATCCTTCACTAAACACGACAGAATCAAGAGGAAACTTGTCATTTTACATCCCTGTTCCTAGTACTTCAGCCAATTCTTATTTTTTACTAACATACTAAAAATAAAATGATATAAAAATATCAGGAAAATCTTAATAAACTTTTAAAATAAAGCTAATCAAAATCTAAAACTTTCAATTACAACGGTTAATCGTAAAACTTTAAGGTATATGTAATCAAATGAAAAATTGTATTGTTGTACTAAAATTGACATGTCGTACTAAAATAATCTATTTAATATATTCTTACCACGTAACTTGTCACGAAGAATTAATATGATATGCCAAATATAAACACATACATACATACATAAATATTTTGATTAAAAAAAAGTCGAAAATGAAGACAAAAAGCCATGAACTGTCGTACCCTTTCTAACCATAATGTCGGAAAGAAAAGTTAAAATGAAAAAAGAAAAGTGGAGTGGGTTGTACAAATAAAGGCATGACATCTATTTATATTTTGGGATTTGGACAGTTGAGTATTTGAATTTTTTTTTTAATTTATAATTTAGTGCCTAATAAAAGCACTTGATAAGCCATTTTTGTAAAATATAGATATAAATTACAAATAACCTAGACACTTTTTTATGCTTTCAACCTCCATCCATAACTCTATTAGTAGGTCTTACAATACTCATGTGGGGATCACCACCCATCAACTTAAGAAGTTGAAAGAAGCAAAGGTTTTTTTCTTTTGACCGGTTGGATCGAGATTAAACCATTATAAGTTTCCCTTTTCTTCATAAGATTGAAGATGGTGGGAAGTGATCCAACTACTAATGCATGAGTTGTGCAACCCACAAAGTAAGAGGGGTGGTAACCTACTAATGCGTAACCTACTAATGGACCATTATGACTTGTGTCCAATTTTTTTTTTTTTTTTTTCATCTATTAGGAAAGAGATAGTCCTTTTTTATGCGGTTCTATTTTCTTTATATTCATTAAAATTTTATTTTTTTAAATATTTATTATGGATTTGAATCCTCTAAATTTATTTTTATAAAGTTTCTTTTAAAGTTGTCTTTTTAAGATGTAAACATTTATAATCAGTAAGAAAAAAGATCATCATTTAATAATTCAAAAATCGAAATAATCTCAATAATTGAATTTGTAATCTTATTAAAAGTACTTTAGATGATCAATTTTTGTTTATTATAACTATTTTATTATCAGATCAAAAAATTGATTTTCTAGTTGTGGCATACGATGACAGTGCTTCATTGTATACTGTGGTTGAAATATATGACATGCTGCTTTAGTTTCTTAATATGGTAATTTAAGGTTTTATTGCATGATATTTGTAAAATTTTAGAGCTTGATTACTACTGCTGAAAATTTTGAAGTCCTTAGCCTAAAACCTTTTCGAACATTTTGATTATATGTCAAAAGATGTGCATGTGCTCGTATTCATTATTAATGTCTTATCTAACTAGGTCCGTATTAGCACAATATATAGAATAATTAGGTTCTTGAATTTTGTGATTAAAGAAAATAAATCTCTAAAATGCGACCAAAAAGTCAACCATAGAGACCGTAGTGTACCTGGCACATGAAACTGAATAACGTCTCGTTGTTCCTCTTTGTGCCAGTCATACGAGGGTTCGAAATCCTCAACGTTCTCCTTCATGTTTTAATCCAACACAGCCCAAGTCTTTGACGTCTGGATTCAACGTTATAGAAGTCCTTTTTTTTTTTTTTTAATTTTTTAATTTTTATCTCTATTGGAAATGAAGCTGTTCGGTTGTTTCATGGTTTTTATACACATTCAAATGCCTTGTCTGCATTGATAATAAGACGATTGCAAGTTGATTATCCTCTGAAGAGGCAAAGAAATGTTCTTTTTCAGATTCGTGTCTTTTCTTGCTACTCACAGCAGGTATCTCTTTGTGGTTGCCAAGAGGAAAAGTGGAAAGAAGCAATTATTTCCTATTTAGAAATTCGTATCGAAGAAAAAAAAAAAATAATAATGAAAATCTAATTATGAATATTACCCGCAACCGCAAGAACTACTAATCAAATACAAATAGTAAACTTGTAAAACGAGCATTTACCGTTCAATAACAATTGAAAATACAAATAGTATCTTATGGAATTGTTGCCAATATACTCGTAATGAGACAATTTTAAGGTATTTATATAGTTTTGACGAAAGAGGTTGTAAAAGTGATACTAGGCACAAGTCGTTGCGATTTAAAAATAAGGCGAAAAAACATGTTCATTTTTTTGGTAACATAACCACAAAAATACACTAGTACTAAAAAATGCAAAAGTTAATAGACATGATGTAATAGTAGGAAGTACATAGTATGACTAAAATGTGTAAAAAAGAAGATACATTAACTTTTTAATAAAACTTATTATTAAGTGATGCGCAAGTTGCAGGCGCTTTGCTTTCCAACCAAATCAATTCTTTTATACGGTTCTTTAAACACGGAGAAACTACATTCATGTTTTAGTTAGATAAAGCAATATCTTCAAACAGTGAAAGTTTAACTGGAACATGATAGTTTCCGTCTTAAAACAAAGAGTTTGAATTGGCGTTCGTTTTAGGAAGGCAGAAAAATTTTTACTTTCCATGCATGCCCTAAAATTGCTACAAGTATTTAAAGCTCGTCATTTTTCCCATGTTCCTAAATTCATCATTTCCCTTTATTTCTAAATTTTCTTTGTTAATTTTTATTCTCATCTAAGCTGTTCGTAGCATGAAAAAAAAATTGAAAAGACTGTAAATTCCATTTTAAAGGGCGGTGATACTTGGAAATTCGCCTTGGGATGTCGGTTTTTGGATGAAATGATGTTGGTATTCAAGTCAACGGTTCAATTTACGGATGGACATAGAAATTTTTGCTAGTGAGGAGAAATAGATAGTAAGTTTTTAACATATCTGATTATACCAACACTTCTCGTCTCATTTGTGGGGGATAAAACTAGCCATGTTATTTACAGGATATCTAATTGACCTGTTTACTTAGATGATGAAAACTCTATATAGTCCTTATAATGTGTAGTCTTATAGGGTTTTAGAATAGATTATAATAATGGTTTTAAAACTCTACGAGATCTCATGTGGGATTATGGAATTAAAAAAAGAAAGAAAAAAACACGAAAATGAGAACCCGATTGGAAACAAAATGGTATATGAGATATGTAATATGTAATACTCACCTCCTGTTATTGGCTTTTCTTCCATCAAGGGAAAGGTAGTGTATTATTCTTTTTCTTTTCTATTATCTTTATCTTTTTTAATTTTTTTTTTCCCTTTTCGTTTTAGCTTGAGCCTTTAATTTTTTTTGTATTTTGAATCGTTAATTGTTGCATGATGTCGTGATGTTTAGTTGCATGGAAAAGTTGAACTTCAATTGTCTAAAGGGCCGGGCTGAATTGATCTTGAACTGATCCTTAACTAACGGTTCAAGGTTAGCGGAAGGGTGAATCGGGACTGATCTTTGGGAGTATGATTTCGAGCCGTTTCAAGTGAACTAGTGATTTAGGGCTAGTTCATTTGCACCATGAACCCGAATTTTTTTTTTTTTTTTTTGCAAATGTCCTCTTTTTTTTTTTTTTTTTTAATCTTCTGTTGGATTTTTCTTTTTTCTTTTCATTCTTTTATGAAAATTTCCTTATCAACTTTTTGTTTGTTTGCTTGCCTATTTCGTTGCCTATAAACTGAAATTTTTATTTTTTAAACAATATTTCTTTAGAATTCCAAAGTAATTTGTTTGGTTTGAGTGATATTATGTTATAAAATTGAATAATAATGGCCAATGCGATTCAAATTTTAAATTACAAAATTTCCTTTTTTTTTTGGAATACATTCTCCAAATGGAAAACTAAATTATAATATAATCATAATTGTAAATTACAAAATTTGATTTCTTGGATAGCCAAACAGAAATATAAATTACAATATCATAATAGCAAAAAAACTATTTCATACATGAAGAAATTAGTATTAGTAGGATTTTTTTTTTGTTATTTTTAAGGTTGTCTTGAAGGTGCCTACATATCAATTATTAAAATCAAACCACTGTAGTTCTAAGACAAATTTTTAAAAAACCTTTAGTGTGTTGGTCAATTTTAAATTAGGGAACAAAACCAACTTTATGTGATTATCCATGTAAATTTTTTAAGAAAAAGCCTTTCATCGAGTGCTAATTTAAAAAACCTAAGAGTAAATGCCTAACTTCCAAAAAAACATACCATTTCACTTTTTTCTTTAATTATAAAAATAATTTTTCTAGGTCACAAAACATTTTTAACTAAGGCAAAAAAAAGGGTTTATCGGTCTCACCTTACGTTGATATGTGTTGAGGAATGGAATTTTTGCGCATGAGCCTAAGCTTCTATTCAATTTGTTCTAGTTGCTGAAATACTCATCCTCTTTTATTGACATGATATGTGGCTCTTGTTCTCTATAGGTTGTCTTGTGCCAATTTTCGATGCATGCATCAATTTTTGATGCATGTGCTTGCTTTAACACTAATGACAAAAAGAGAGGTTCATCGATCATTAAGGATGAGGCTTACCATAGTGAATACTTCTTCAATGACCATTGTCGAGGTGGAAGCAGTGAGAACTTGATGGAGCAATGCATGATAGCATGGGATAACTCTTTGTGTACATCTTCTACCCATCTAAAATGTCAAAATCTCTTATGGTGTCACTATCGGGGAACTTGAAGTTGGTGACCATATAGTGTTGAAGCTCAAATTGTGACTGCTAGACCTTTGTTGTTTCAATTTCTAGGCTAACAACTATTTACCTGCAAATGAGTAATGATGTTGGGTAGGGGCTGGTGAGGGAAAAACTATTGTTTGGTTACCATACATGTATTGATAATGTATGAAGGGCTCTTCCAAGTCTGTTGTGGCTCTCATAACCTCCTCCTATGCGTGTACACTATACATGTATGGAAATTCATAAGTGAATCAATGTACTCATAATAAGTTTTGAGATATAGTTGTAGCACATCAGTTTAACAATGGGACTCCAAAAGGATAGCAACATGATAAATACAAGGAATATCCCTATAGTAGTGTAACGACTTATACATCATTTCATTTGCATAGTTGTAGAGGTTAAGGTCCATGTGCTCTTTTAATGAAATGACAAGAATGTTGATGGATTCCATCATGAAGAAATGCATATTAGGCCTATAAACTTGGGAAAAAGTTTTAATAACATCATGGAAAATCTTTTGAACCTTAAGCAACTGGATACATATATCCTAGTCACTCTAGTGAATTTCAACTTCTGGTAAGTTATAAATTGCAAAGTTACACAAAAGTTCATTATAAGGTATGGTGCTTTGCAACATCTCATGAGTTGAATCCCAATAGTGATGAATATCCATTTTAAATTTTCTTGATCTCTTCTTGTTTTCATTACAAAAGTTCCTCCATATTTTGTATAGAGATGACCTTTTGGCTATTAGTTTGACTATGTTCTTTATTGGGGAAACCTTATCCTATAAAGTTACAATGTTATTCTTGACACAAAAATTTAAAACATAACATGCACATCTAATATGAAAAAAATATTCCACCTAGTGTTGGTTGATAAAAGCTTTTTAGATTCCTATTGAGGTAGTGTTTGCACTACCATTGTCAAATTCAATTGAGAAAATTTTATTGACTAAATTGTACTCATGTGAAATAACAGTTATAATTTTATATGTATTTTAGGCCATGTAGTGCTCATTAAGTACTCTTAACACTAATAATCTTTTACACAATTGTTAAATATTGTCGATCTAGTGATAAGTTATGCTTATATATGAATTGTTAAAGAATTGGTCAGTTTGTAATCAATACATATTGATATGAATATATCTAGGGAAGCAACGCATTTTCTGATAGAGCTCTTAGGTGCCTTATTCAATGTATTTCGACTAACCTTGCATGCATTAGGATTGAACGTCTCTTACTTGTATTTACTTTGCTATGGGGATGCACTTACATTGAACGATAGGTGCATGTTTATGAGGTACTACGGGAGATTGTACTTATACTTCTCCTTATTGTACTGCATTAGAGTATTGTAACCTTTGTTGAATTTTCATGCGTAGTGTGCTTTGCAATAATTACAGAACACCCATAAGTTCCCTCGTTGGTCTACACTTATATGAAAATGTTTAGTAAACATATTAGATTTATTGAGTCTAAGGAGCTTACCAAATTGCTGACCCATCAGTAGCTCCTCCATCTTTAGAATTATTTGAATATCATCATCTTCCTTGTCAAAGATGGCTATAGGGGCACCCTTATGTGCAGGTTGAAATTTGGGTGGAGGTGTAAGCTCAACATCTAACATCTTGTCATGTAATCTCTCCTTTGAGTAGTTGTACTCCGAGTACACTAGTATGTCATTAATATCATCATCTTCCTTTCTCGCTTGATGGGGAAGCTTTCTTCTTTTGGAAGAGGAATCTTAGAATAAAAAACAACCTATGGTGACTTCTTTTTTTTTTTTTTTAAATAATGAAAGAGCAAAAAACTTACATACTAAAAAAATCATAATGAATGCAGCAAAAAAATGGGAAAGGGAAAATATAAAGATTTTAGATACTATATAATTTACATTAAATGAACGAATTATTATTTTTTTTAATAATAGAACCATATAAATTTTAGTGAACTAGAATTTTAGAAATAAAAAAAAGTTCAAATGAGCAAAATACATAGTATTGAGTTAGAGAGCAAATTATAGAGAGCATATCATGAAGGTAGTATGTATGTATAAATAAG
This sequence comes from Lumnitzera littorea, assembly GCA_024138015.1. Lineage (NCBI taxonomy): Eukaryota > Viridiplantae > Streptophyta > Magnoliopsida > Myrtales > Combretaceae > Lumnitzera > Lumnitzera littorea. The sequence continues at coordinate 82,186,087 of JAMXBB010000003.1, forward strand.
ATTTGTGGATTTTAGAAGGAGTGTGTGCATTAATTTATAAGCGAGTTTATGTAAACTAAAATCTATATTTTGAATTTAAACATTCAAATTTGAATATCATCTGAATTTTTCTACATGAATTGTGATTTCTCTAGCATCGATCAATTTGTTGCAAAGGTTGGAAATTTGTAGCATAAAATATGTTGCACTATACACCACTCTGCATAACTTGTCATTCATTCCTACAAATTTACATATGAGAGTGAAAGTTTGAAACTAAAAGAGAAAAGTAAAAGGAAGACATGGGAATTAAGATGGGGAGTAGCGAATAAAGGCTACTTATTGCAACTGAAATGATGGATTTCTTTTTTTAAATTAAAGGGCTGAACTATTGGTTCAACTAATAGTTTGGCCAGTTAGTTTGTTAGCCTACTAAACCGGTGAGTTTAGCTTGGTGAACTGCTTGGGCTCTTAAAGCCTTATGGTTCAACCATTGGTTTACGTTCGCTTATAGCGGGCCTAAGTCAGTTCTTGATTCAAAACCGGCTTTTGGATAGGTTTAGTAGATATGAGCAGCATTTAGTTTTATGCCTCATTTACTCAAGGGGGGATTGAATTCCCTCTTAGTCCTTATTACGCCGTTCACTTTGTATTTTATCTTGAAATTGCAATTCGATAAGAATCTTGAATTCCTTATTTTAACCAAAACACGACTCCTTACAAAATTTCATATTTTTTCTAAATATGATCTCATTCCAATTTGACTACTATAGCTATGACAACCACTGCTGTTATTGCCAACTACCATTACTACTGTAGCCACCAACCCCTACCACTACGATTACCCCTACCAACCCTTACCATCGACTACTGTCACTATTGCCATCATTACCGCTACCTACCATCATTATCATCGCCACCTCCTATTACTTTACTTTAGGGTTGGTTGAGAAAGAAGATGGACTGAGGGTGATCTAATTATTAAAGTTTTATTATATGTTTATTCCTATCTTTTATTTTGCTTAGTAATCTAACTAAATAAAGTAATAGGCATTACACTTTTATTACATTTCTTGAGAATTGCAATTCCAACCTCCCTTATTTCCATTAAGTGAAGTAAACAAGCCATTAGTGTTTTATAATTAGCTAGGTTATTTTTATTTTCTTAATATGTAAAAGAGAAACAATAGTATTAGTTTTTTTATATATTAATATTATTTAATTATTATTATAAGGTAGGTTTAAGATACCATAAAACTTGTACCTTATATATTTTAAAGTATAGGTTTTAGGGTAGAACATGGTGCTTTAACTTCTTATCCGTACCTTCTAATTCATACTCTAATGGGCATAAGTTTTAGAAAATTACTACTTGAAATCTACCTTGTGACCCTCATTACTCATTTAGAACCTATCCAACGAAGCAAGATTCAAGTAAGTACTGGTACAATAAGGTTACTTGCCTACCCCTATTTGGATGTAAATAATCTACATTAGGTTGTCCAATTTAAGCCATAGAAGGAAGCAGGCTCAGAAATATATTGGCTAATTCATTGTTTTATTACGTAATTCCCATGCTTCTAATCTATTCTTCACATATATAAAACTTTTATTTTCTTATAAAGCAAAATAAGAATCCCAATGATTAATGACATCATATTTTCCTAATTTATAATATTAATAACTAATTAATATTTATCACTCTATTGCTTTATAGTTTAAATTATGTAAATTATATTTGCTGGACTAAGTGAGTCGAATATATGATAATACATTAAATAATATTAATTATAATAGTTTAATTAACTTACATAGCAGTTATATGTAATATTGTTAAAGTTGAACCATATTTTGAATAGTATAAGTTTATGATTTTGATTTTCCTTTTTCATTTTAAAAAGGAAGATGATGACCCATTTGAAGAATGGTTGTTTACTTTTAAGGAAAATTACAAATAATCTCCCTAAACTTTGATTAACGTTCAGATAGATCCTTTAAACTTTCAAAGTATGGTTTTTGATCTCCTAAATTTTGATAAATTGGTAAAATAGAGATATTTCATTTTTTAGTTAAAAAAAATCACACTATGGTCAAATTTTAGGGGGTCTTAAAACACATTTTGATAAGTTTAGGGACTGTTTGTACCCTACACTTTAAAAGTTTTGGGAGGTCAATCTACACCTAAGTAATAGTTTAGGGGAGTTATTTGCATTTTATCCCTTACTTTTATTTAGATTGGTTTTGGTTTTGCAGTGTAATGTAAAAGAAGCTTCATCATGAGTTTCACAAATTCCTTTAGTAATAATATAATATGCGATAATATTAAACTATTGAAGTACATTATATAATTAATAGGTTGGGTTGTATCGTTAATGGGTTTGAAGAAAACCTTATAGCAGCGAATTTGGTAAAAGGGTAAAAACCCTATAGGGCTTTGAGACTGGTTCTAGAAAACCCTATAAAGTAGCGGGTCAAGTTCAGGTTTAGCAAAACCTTCTTAAACCCACCTTAGTGGCATCCCCATTAGCTTGTGATACTAAAGATTTATATTGGCTCAATGTCATAATTTATACCTCAACTTTGTCAATGTTTGCAATTATTTGTCTAAAGCTTTGATTTGCCTAATTATACACTAAATTAAAAATTTAGTTGTCACCATTTACATCTTAATTAACTCAAATTCACATCATTAGTCAATTAGCACAATTTGCCAATAAAGTGATCGCTCACAGCCTTAAAGGGGTTATGTGACCCTTAATAGGTGGATAGAAATCACCCTTTATATAATAGTGGGTTGCGACTCACTTCAAAAATTTGGGTCATTAGCCTATTGATGGCCATGGCCAACCATATATGACTATAGGGAGGTTACGTAACCTCCCTAAAGTTGTGTTTGGCTACCTCATTGGCTGATCATGCTGACTTAATTAATGGTGTTAACTAGAATCAATTGAGGTATAGATGGTAACAACTAAATTTTTAATTGGGTATATAATTAAATGAGTCTAAACATCAGGCATATATTGTAGAAAGTGGCAAAGTTAAGATATAAACCATGATATTGTCCAAATTTTTATTTTTATTTTTAGAAATTGTGTTAATATTAGAAACATGGTAAAGTTTTTAAGAAAGACCCACATATCACAAGTTGATTGGAAGGTATTGGTATTTTCTTAGGGAGAATAAATAAAATAATTTTTCCCTTTAAAGAAAATTTCGATCAAGTGAAATTTATTATGAAAAATTCAAAATTTATGAGCATAAATTTTCAAAATTTTGTCATGTTTGCCATTCTTGGAGCAACATACTTATCCCTTAAGATAAGACTAATTTATTGGGTCAAACTGTCCTATTGCTCGGTCCTAAGGCCATCTTCTTTCCTGATTCCTTAGCATAGCATTTTAGGTACAAAGGACCTCAGCACAGTGCTTCAGTATTGGGTAAGGTTTCTTCAGGTTGATTAGGTCTTATTTGGAGGACCTCTAATTTATTTAAATACGCCCCCTTTTGGCCTTACTTTTGATCTATCCATGGCTTTGATATTCATTAATTAGGCTACAGTATTACAAATAAGATTAAAGAAACCCCCTAATAGTATTGGTGGAGTTAAGAGGGACATAAGATAATGTGCTAAGGGTACCTCTTAAACCTTTAAGAGAGTACCTCTATAGTAATTCCTATTAGTGTAATATAGATCTAAAAGGTGAAACTATAAGGACATCACAAGGGTGTGGGTGGGGGGTGGTGCTGTGGAAGGGGGAGGGCGGTTTAATATCCTAAGTGATTATCCCATATTGGTTTGACCAAATAGTAATATTAGTATATAAGGTTAAGATAGTGAACACTAATTAGCACCTTTTGGTTAAATGGTCGAAAAGATTGGTTAAAGTTTAGGGTATCCATGTGTCACATTAATATTTCAAAGAATGTTTTCACTTTATTTCTAGGTTTCTTAATAAAAAATCCTTAAGATTTATTTATATTATTTATGATGTAATGCTCCACTTTATAGGTGTTTGCTTACCTACTCAATAGCTTATAACATTTAAACTTGATACCTAAAAAGGTAGGCCATTACGACATCCTTAAAATAATGATAAGGCTAAACCAAAATTCAATCTAAACTTGTTACCAAGATAATTTAATATCAACTTCGATCACAAGATTTCATATGATCAATCATGCCTAAGGCGCTTATAGAGCGCTTCACTCGTGACCAAATCTCATATATTGTCTACCAAAAGGGCATATTTTCACCCATCATTTCAAATCTAAATAAAATAAAAAATAACCATTACCATTGAAATTAATTGACCTTGAGACACTTCCATACCCGTTTAAGTTTAAATCTTCAAAAGATGTTGAATTCACTTATAATAAGTTTGTAGCACATAGGAGCAATATTCACATGCTAACCTTACGCTTAAATTGAATCACAACTACACATTTATAACTCAAAGACAAAGCTATAGCTTTTCAAATGCCATTAAACGCTCTCAAAATGTCCTTAAGTCTTCTTCAAAACTTTAGTATCAATACCTATACTTGAGGTTAGTAAACATTAATCCCTTAGTTACTTATAAGATAAAGTGAGTATAAAAAGAATAGGCAAACATAACATATTCATAGAGATTAAATCTAAACAGCAAGCAATACAATGCAAATGAAGTACAACTATTGCTAATGCAACATTATCACTCACTAAGCTACCTCATTGAGATAATCTCATCAAAACATTTACATATACTTGGAATGTTTCAATATTGTTCTTCTACTAATGCAACATTATCACTTATTAAGCTATCTTATTGAGATAGTCTCACCAAAACATTCACTTATAGCTTAGAATGTTTCAATATCATTCCTCTCTAGCTTTAGCTTGAATCATTTGATTAACCTTTAGTGTTAATGTTTACTTTTTTAATTAAAAAAATTAAGTTTACAATTTAAAAGTCAGTACTCATTCCTTCCATTACCTTTCACTAGTTACAAACAAATAAACTTGGGGGCCCAATCTCATTAGATCACTCATTACAAGTTTGATTTGAGAATTGTACCACAAAATTATCAAGTCAATTGACCACAATCTTATTGAGTTAACACACAGATCATACCATGAACTCATTGAGTGGATTCACAAATCTTATCACAAACTTAACAAGGTGATCGAATGATAAATCCACATACTTAGCGGGCAGTAAACAAAACTTAAACCTTTTTAAAAAACTCTTAGTTATCACTCAAAACTCGACATTGTACATGGAGTTTGTAGATTAAAACATATGCTAGATGTAAGTGCTATGCATTGTGAAACTACAAATATTCAACATAACAGCACCGGTATTTCATAATCATGTAATGCATTCTTAATACCAACTCACATATTAATTACCTAGGAAGTAACCATAACCTCAAGTTAATTATTCAGCTTAATACTAACAAATAAACCATATATTCTCTATCCCATCATTAGGATAACATAAACTATTAATTAAGCATTGTAATCTTAGTAGTAAAACACTTAAGATTAATAATAAATCACAAATACTTGTCAAAATCCTCCTAAGCTAACATGTGGTCTACATTATCGGCCACAGTGCAATATATAATAGTCAAATTAGAAAGCATATTCACCTGGCTTAAGCAACCCTTTTGCTCTAGGTGTTCTAGCTTACCTATTATATAGACATAATTCCTTATATCAATATATGACAAAAGCATAAACATTGTAAACTTACTGTTTCATGTTCCACTTTGCTTTGTACTCTTGGATAAAGTGTTGGATGCCTCCTAAATTCTTAACCAATCCATTAGCAATTGACTCTAAGGAGATTACTATTTCTTGATAACCTCTTACTGTAGCTCACTTGGCTTATGTGTATGTATATTATTCTTACCATCTTTGTATGTGATACGGAGATAGGAAATAAGACCTATCCAATAGGAATCAATAGTAAATTGCTTAAATGTGCAATCTATAAGTTATCATAGTTTCCATGTTTTCATTTACAATATAGGTTTCGTATGCCTTGATATCCCATGTCATTAGCTCTAGATACATAAGTACTGCACCATTCTTCCAAATTCTTACATACATTAAATAAATAATTATATTATACATCCATATTGATGCTATCTTTCTAGTATTTATAACTAGTTTATACCCTTTTAGATGTAATATGGCTTATTATCGCTAGTTATTAAAATCTTGTAATTGAAGATTATATAAAGTTGTAAGAAACAAGTGACATGATCTAGGTTTACATCATTGGAACCATCTTATTGTTAACTATCCTAAATTCCATATTGGAAGTTCTATAATTTCAAATTTCCAATCAACAAATCAAACAAAAAATTGGTAGCTAAAGAGCATAACATACAGTATATTTTCTGCAAGAATATAATTGAAAAGGTAAGAAGATGGATTCGTAGTCTAACTACATACCTTATTTTAAGAAATTTGAATCCAAACAACATATTTCCATAAGACCGCTTTCATGTAAAAATGCTACTTCCTTTTTATTATTTCAATCCTTGCCATCACCTCAAAGGCCAAACATTATACATTGGTTTATCTAACTCCCTCCCATTGGATTTGTGTCTACTTCCCTATTGTCACAAATTGATAAAAAAGAGTACATAGACATTCAATTATTTCATTTTATCGAAGCAAAAAATCCCAGCTTTCATAGTTATATTTCTATTATTCTTTCTGTTGATAGACCATTTTGGGCTTAGGCTCCCAAAGTTTAGTCTAAGCACAGAACAAGAGCCATAAGCTACTCGGGTGCACCAAGCAGACCCTTTGTGCACATAGCCTGATATGGATTCATGGATGAACACATGGACCTAATATCATGTGTATTCAAGGGTTGGGTTTGGGTTATGAGATGGCTTGAAAAGTAAACGATAGTCAAAGGATGAGTAGGGGCTCTTGTGCACCGACGTTGGCTATGACACACTGATACCTCATACGACCTTAGGATGCACTTGATATGACATACAAGTGTGGCTAGAGATTACTTGCCACTAGTCTTTGCTTAAAGGGCTAGACAGTTGTTGATAGCAATTTTCATCCACTTGGTTTGACAAGTGTTGGTATAACTTCGCTTACTCATCCATTCGGCTATCAATAGGCCAAGTAATCTATATTCTCAGTACATCGCCAAGTAATTGATACTGTTAGCATTCTACCGAGAGACATAAATTTATTCTTGATTTGAATTCAAGTTCATGGCATGAACAGTTATCTCGAGTATGGTTATATTATATAACCGCCTGCTCTCCCTACATTTCAAGGGGGGTGTCTATTTAAGAAGCTTCCATGTGTCTTGATAGTTATTTCGATAATTGCTCCTTTAGACACGACAGTCTCCTATAAATATGGGAAATAAACTCTGTAAGAGACATCGAATAGCTTTTAACTACTTACTTTACTTTCCCCATCCTTGCTTACTGACTTAAGAATCAGAGTGGCTGCATTGGATTGGCTTTGGTATTAAGTGACTTCTTGTCTTTGTAGAACATTTCCAATACCTAAAAATTACCTTCAACATTTATCACCATCTGCTTTTTCCTAAACACACCCACGTGGTTAAAATTAGATCGACCAATAGTGCAGGTATTGGCAATTCCTCCTAACACATTGAGGAGGGGAGTCGGTATACTAATGAGCAACGACTGGCTAGACTCGAGTAACTTTGCCTCAATTTAGCTAAGGAAAACCATGAATTAAACAAAAAACATGAAAAGATCCTTAACCTTCTTCACAACAACATTCATCCAAATTAGAATAAAGAGTATGGTGATCACGATGTCGAGAATGGCAATGATTCAATTTATTCACTTGAGTTGCCGAAAAAGCAAGCTGAGGCTGTGATGGGACCTTCAGCTCCTACATTAAAAATGAACAACAAAGGTAAGCAACTGCAGCAAGTGCACTATGCAGGACCTTCACATGTCAGCATCCTTGCTACAACGGGCAAGCAATTTCAAATCAAGAAAAGTCCCTTTGTTCTTGAGATTTGGGAGGAAGTGATACCTTAGCACATCAAATTGCCATAGTTTGAAAATTATGATTGGATGAAGGATCCTGAAGACTACTTGGAATATTACCGTACATTGGCTAAGTTGCATAATTTGAGTAATGTAGTGGCCTATTAAGCTTTTCCCTCAACTTTGATGAATGTAGCTGTCACGTGGTTGAAACATTTGAAACCAAACACCATTTCTTATTTTGATGAACTAGAAGAAGTGTTTCTTCAACACTTCCTTGTAAGCAAACTTCCTATTAAGGATTCCTCAATCCTTAACACAATCAAATGAAGATCAAATGAGTCAATTAGAGACTACCTGACCATGTTTATGGCTGAGATGGTTCAAATCCTAGAATTGGATATGAGTGTGGCCTTTAACGTTGTAATTGATGAAGTTATGCCCCATGGAGACTTCTTCATGTCTTTTGCAAAGAACAAATTGAAAACTTTCATTGAGTTTAAGGCTAAAGCCACCTCATGCATTCAACAAGAGGATAACATAAAGGCCCAGCGAGAGGCCAATCGAAATAGAGGAGATAGGAAAAATGACTAGAGAAAAAGTGCAAAGGACAAACTCGACACATATGATGATCAAAGTTAGAATGATGAAAGAAAGAGACCAATGATTTTGATATTTTCATCCCATACACCCGTTAATCGTCTAATTTTAGACATATCAATGGAGGTATGTGGGTAGAGACGCGTACTGTAGTGGTAAGAAAGAATGAGAGGAAATCCTTCAAGGAGAAATTCCAATAAGTACTATGACGTCCACCGTGACAAAGGTCATAACACAGATGAGTGCATCCAGCTCAAGAATGCGATTGAAGATGTGATTTAACATGGGCATTAGTGAAAATTCCTAATGTATGATACCGAAAATATCAAGAGACCATCTTAGAGGAGATGTGAGGAACATAAGAATGACATTCGACTAACTGTGCCTAGGAGAGATGCAAGGGATGCGAGTTCCAGTAGAGCACCTAATAGAGTGATTAATACCATTGTTGGTAGACCTACTATTGGCTAGTTAAGCTCTTTGAGCTTGACTAACACAAAAAATTTCGTTTGTAACATTTAAAGCAAGAAGGTCAGGATGAACAACACAATTTCTTTTCAATAGGAAGATTTTGAGGGCATTCGGAGGCCGCACGATGACACACTTGTTATCAATGCAAGAGTTACTAACTTCAAGTTCAAGAAAATTTTTGTTGACATAGGAAGTTTGGCAGATGTCATTTTTTAACATGCGTTTGACTAGATGAGATCCAAGATCAAAGCATAGCTAAGACCTTATAAGAATAAATTCTATGCCTTCAACAATCAACCTATCTAAGTAGCTAGAGTAATCTCTTTGCCGATATAAATCGATGATGACAAGCATGTCATAGAGGATAAAGTGGACTTCCTCATCGTCAAATGTTGGTCCCCACATAACATGATAATGGGATGACATTGTACCTTCAACTACACATCTTAAAGCCAAGTTCCCTACTCTCACGAGAGTTGGCATGTGCAAAAGGGATTAAAAGTTGGCAAGGTCCTTATATTTTAGGGCCTTAAGATAAGAAGAGGTATTTTAGGTAGAAACTTGTCTAGAAGGCAAGTTGGTCGGTATTGAGAATGCTGAGAGTGATATTGAGGAAATTTCTCTAGGAGATGACCCTAAGAAAACAATAAGGATAGGGAAACCCCCGTCAGCAAATATTTGACAAAGTTTGATTAACTTGTAAGCTAACGCTGACATGTTTGCATAGTCTCCTTTAGACATGCCAGGTATCCCGAGAGAAGTTATGGTACATAAGCTCCAGATTGACTCGAGTATGAAGGTGGTCCAATAGAAGAAAAGGCATTTTGTATCGAGAGACAAGCAATAATAAAAGAATAAATTTAGAAGTTATTAAAGGAAGGATTTATCTGGGAAGAGCCTTATTTGATTTAGCTAGCCAATTGTGTGTTAGTCAAGAAGTCTAATGGCAAGTAGCGAATATGTATAGACTTTATGGATCTCAATAAGGCTTGTCTTAAGGATTATTTCCTACTGCCAAAAATCAATTAGATGGTAAATGCAACCACTGGACATGCATTACTTTCTTTTATGGATGCTTTCTCTGGTTACAACCAAATCAAGATGGATAAGGAAGATAGAGTCTATATGTCTTTTGTTACTAATTTTGGAACATATTGTTACACGGTAATGCCATTTGGGCTGAAAAATGCCAGTGCAACCTACTAAAGACTTGTTACCAAGATGTTCAAACCTCAGATTCATAGAAACGTTGAAGTGTATGTCAATGACATGATTATGAAGAGTGTGAAGGAGGATCGACATCTGGTTGATCTTAAGGAAACATTTGCTACACTAAGGAGCTATAACATGAAACTCAACCTACAGAAGTATGTCTTTGGTGCAATGTTAGGAAAAATTTTTGGATACATGGTTACTCGGCGTGGTATTGAGGCCAACCTGAGAAAGATTGAGATGATAAGGAAAATGAAATCCCCTTGTACAGTCAAGGAAGTGTAGGAACTCATCGGGCGAATAGCTATCCTTAATAGATTTGTGTTGAGAAGTGTGGATAGGTGCATAGAATTCTTTAAAATCTTAAAGAATCCAAAAGAATTCAAATGGTCCAATGATTACGAAAGAGCTTTCAACTATCTCAAAGAATTCCATAAGACACCACTAATACACTCGACACCCATCTTAGGAGAGAGTCTATATTTATGTTTGTCAATCAGTTGTCGAGCTCTTTCTTCTATATTGGTTCGAATTGACGGCAAAGATCATTAACTCATTTATTATGTGAGTCATGTTTTGCAAGGGCTAGAGCTTCGATACATAAAAATTGAGAAATTTGTTTTAGTAGTGGTTCTCTTGGTAAGAAAGTTGAAGACATATTTTGAGGTTCATCAGATCATAGTGCTTACTTATTAGCTATTGTGGCAAGCATTGCAATGGCCTGACTCCTCTAAGAGGATGATGAAATATGTCTTAGAGCTAAGAGTCCATGGTGTACAGTACAAACTTAGAACGGCATTAAAGGCTCAAGTGCTGGTAGATTTTATAGTCGAATATATTGGTGAGGAAGATTGTATAGAGGTTGCCGATAAACTTATTTGGTTCCTTTATGTATATGGTTCTTCAACGAGAGAAGGAAGTGGTGCAAGCCTTGTTCTTTAAGTTCTCTACAATGTCAATGTTCATTATGCTTCAAAATTCAAATTCCCGGCTAGCAACAATGTAGCAGAGTATGAAGCTTTGATTGCTAGACTAAAACTGTCAAAAGAGATTGGTGCTGGGAAACTTGAAGTGTTCTCTGATTCACAATTGGTAGCGAATCAAGTCACGGGAAGTAATGTGGCAAGGGAAGAAGAGATGAGTATGTACCTGTTGGTGGTATGAATGCTCATAGAAGAATTTCAATCTTTTTCCATCCATAAGATTTCGAGAAGTAAGAATATTGCTACCAACAAGTTGTCAAAATTAGTTAGTATGGCATTCTCGGACTTAAGTGACAAACCTTTTATCGAATTTCTTCTATAGAAAAGTTTATCCTCTCTTTTGCAGAGTTGTGAATTGGGTCCTTACTCAAAAGAAGAATCTTGGATAGATCTCTTAATAGATTATTTGAGAGACAATATTCTCCCTAACGATAAGAAAGGAGAATGAAGATTGGTTTATCAAGCCATGAATTATACGCTGATTGATGGTCAACTAAGCAAACGTGGCATATCACAACCCTATCCTCAATGCCTCCTTTTGAGAGATGCCTAGAGGGTGTTATCTGAATTGTATGGTGGTGTATGTTATAACTACGTAAAAGCACAAACACTGTATGTTCGAGCATTGCAACTTAGCTATTATTAGCTGACCATGAGGGAAGATGTAAAGGAAGTTGTCCAGCACTGTCCTTGGTGCTAGAAGCATGAGTCACCAAGTCATGCACCTACAATTGAGTTATGTAGATTATCTAACCCTTGGCCTTTTGCCCAATGGGGGTTGTATATTCTCGGACCCTTTTCGAAATTTATTGCCTAGCGACAATTCATCATTGTTGCCTTAGATTACTTTACCAAATAGGCAGAGGCCAAGGTAGTGGCCAAGATCATCGAGTAGAAAGTGGAAGCATTTGATAGACGTTCTTCATCTTCTCCTAGATCCTCCGCATGAGCTTTATCATTACCCTTCATAATTATCTCAGCAACTGCTTCGTCATCATCGTCTTCGTCGGCACTATTGACTTTGTCGTCAACATTGGTGAAGTCAAGGTAGGAGAGATTGTAATTAGGGTAAAGCTTTAGGATCTCATCTCTTGTCGCTTAGACCTTTTCCAATAGCTTCTTTTATAGAAGTCTCTCATACTACTAACTAAGAATGACTATATCGAAAGCCTCTTCTACTAATGGTCCTCTCCTTATAGTCTCCTCCAACTCGGCAATGCAGCTTTGTAAGTTCGAGTTGTTGGTCTCCAACTCTTTAACATGCATTCTGAGCTTATCTTCCTCATCACTCATCGAACAAAGAGTTCGGCCTAGCCTTTAGCACTCTTCTTTCTTCTTCTGCAACTCCTCCTTTAGGCCTTCAGAGTCTGTGTATCGTTCTTCAATCTTAGCCTTTAAGCTCGAGACTTCACTGGTAGTGAAGGTATGTGCCAATTTTTTAGCATCAAGGTCTCCCTAGAACTTTTTTGCCTCCATCTCGGCCCTTATCCTTACATTCTTAGTAGCAGTAGTTTGGGCTTTAGATGCATTATATGCATCCTCGAATTTTTACAATAATTTCATTTAATATGATGAGTATTGAAGTGACTCAATAGAATACATGAAGATTATTATGGATCTCACCTTCTTAGTTTCCTTATTGGCCTCATCTAAAGCCATCAAAATGTAGTTGCTTATCTGAAAAAGAAAAGGAATATTAGCAATTGAGTAAATTCAATAGTTAAAAAATACATATGGATACTTACGTCTTACAACTTGGTAGTGATATGGGCCTTATTGCAACTACCGACCCTGTTGATATCCTTTTTAGCCATTTCTTTGTCCTTTAAAAGAATAATTCCTTCCATTAAGGCTAAAGAGTTTGTCCTGTCTCTTAGGGTTGAGTCGGTATCCAAAATGTTATGGCTCTAACATGAGACGAAGTATTCGCTAACTTACTTATTGGCCATGAATTCGGCACTGCTAATGTTGAGAGCTTTGGATCGCATTGCCTCCTTCATCCTTTCGTCCAAACCCTTACACCTTTTGGTAGGTAGTTGGCTGGCAAGTTCCTTCCTCGGTCTGTTATTAGCACTTGGCCCCACTACAACCACCAATGACGACCCTTTAGCAGTAGTGACATCTTCAATCTCATTGCATGGTTGTGTCTCTTGTGTAAACCCCAAAGCTAAGCCAATTTACCGTAGGATTGATTTTAGAACTCAAGGTTTAGGGCGATCGGTTAAAAGATCCGATCAAACCTAAATTATAAACTATTGAGAAGAATATTAGTAAAAAATGACCCCGTAAACTTAAATTTAAGAAAATAAGTAATAAAATAAGAGACTATAAAATTTTCAAATTTTAAGCATAATAATTGTTAATTACCGAAAAGGCGAAAAGTGTAATATAATAACTAATAAATTACTAAAGATAGATTATATGTATACTAAAAATTTTAGAATGACCAAAATAATAATTAGGAATGTTCACGTGTACCCTACATATATTTACGTGTAGATAAAAATACGCGAAATTACCTAAATTGGCCAAAAACTAAGCAAATAATTAAAGAAAATTATAAAATAATTGTGGAAAAATCAGAAAAAAATCAAAAGGGTGTGGAATGATGCAAGGTTGGTCGTGGCAAATCAGAATCTGAAAAAGAAAAATCAACCAATTAAATTAGAACAACATAAAAGCAAAAAATTTAGGGATAAAGCACTTGTCTTGTCCAAATTAATGCACAATAAATCCCCTAAAACCCTATAAATAGCAGGAAAAATCCAGGAACTCATTTGGACAGTTAGAAATTAGAGAAAATTAGGGAGAGTAAAAAATTGAGAGAAAAATTCGATTTAGAAAAAAATTAGAAAAAAACTGTACAATTAGGGTTTTTAAAAGGAAACCCCACCAGACGAGGAGCTGGAAGTGGACGGCCACCATCACCACATGGTGGTGGTAGCGCCCAGGCCGGCCGATAAGGCTACGGCGGCCCGCGGTGGCCGGAGCCACCCAAACTGGTGAGTTTAATTTCCAGCCCGATTCTTGTGTAATTTTGTAAAAATAGTAAATATTATTATAAAATTATGCATTTTGTTATTCTGGGATATTTTTGTATGTAGTTTGTAGGAAAAATATTATTTTGATGAAAACATGCCCTGTAATATATGGTCCTTAAGAAATCATGCAAAACCGAGCATGTTTCGATTTAGAAATAAATGGCCTTAGGAGTGTAGTTTCAAGCCTAAAATTTTTGTATAGATTACTCAGATGATATAGAACAGTGATATGAAGCCCTTTTTTAAAAATTAATTTTCAAAATTTTTAGGCCCTAAAATGAGGCATAAAATGGGTAATTTAAGGTTAATTAAGTAATTAAATTATTAATTACTGACTTAGTGAATAAGTAGATGTTTTAGAATGTTAAGATCTGATGGAGTATGATACTTATAGCATTTAGGGTGTTAGATGTAATTATTAGGTTAATTATGTAGTAAATTAGTAATAGAAAAACATAGTAAATTATAAGTTAATTTTGTAAATTAGGATAATTAGGTGTAAAACCTAACCTAGGATGAATTTAGACATTTAGAAGTGATAATTGATGTTAGAGATGGTAATTAAGGTGATAGAAATATTAGAAGTGCATTATGTACATAAAAGGTAACAATATATAATATGTGATTTTTAGAAATATTATAATAAAAATTGATATTTTGAGAATAATAAAAATGCACAATAAATCTGATAGGAAACTTGAATTTATGGAATTATATGAAAAATGTAAAAATTTATCACATTAGGAGTGAATTCGGTATACTAATATGGATTTAAGTGTACCGAGTAAAATAAACACTGACTAAGGGTAATGATGGTATTTAGGAGATCGGGAAGTAATATGATTAATTTCACATTATGGATTGAAATGGATTTCTAGGGTTGGAATCTAAAACATTACTTAGAAATCGAACTAAAAACCTAATTTAGAAATCGAAGCGAAAACCGAACCTGAACTTAACCCCAAACTTAGAATAATTGTAAAAGACTTAATACCTAGATAATTAGGCATATTAAACCTTAAACAAAACCTAACAATAAGCATTATAAGATAAAACGAACCTATAATAGTTATATGAAAAGCTGAAACCACGTTTATGTTATAGGGATGATCGGTGATGGCCTGAGCAAATGGGACCTCGAGTGAGTAAGCGAGGAGTCAAGGTAAGTTGGGATTAATATGATGTTGTATTTTGGAGGCTTAAGATTATGCTTGGTTGTGCTTGTTAGATAGTTGAATGTGTGCATGTGCTTGATTATGGGTAATGCTATGATTCTGTTTGTTGTTCTGGCATATATTATATGATTTGTATGTAATGATTGATCACCTTAAACTGGACTTAATCAAATATACGACCAGTAATCATAATCGGACATGCATGCAACCCGTTAGGGGAACTTAGGACTCTCCGGCCAAATACCGACCCCTTCGGAAGGGATAGCGCAGGATTGCAAAATGGTCCCTTTTTCATCCTCAGTCGAACTAAGTGACAGGAGAGGAGGTTGCGGCGAGGGTGAAGACAGTGGTTCGAAGTTAGTCGCGGGAGGAGCAAGGTCTCCATTACACAAGCCTGGGTTTGGTCGTGAGCTGTTGCATTAACGGCAACTCTTCAACTCGGATTAGAGAGGGCGCAATTTCTCTAATCTCACGACGGGCCGGACAACGTCGTGCGATGGCATTTGCTTGCACATGCATTGCACCTAATAAGTGATTGAAAACCTTGTTGTGTATATGGTATAGTTTTAAGTCCTTCGTCCTAACTTACTGAGCTGTGGTTGCTCACATCCCTATAGACGTCGTGCAGGTGCTGGCCAAGAAGCGGCAACAACTACTCTAAAGCTAGCAACTGCTGGATCTTAGGGAGTGAGGAAAAACATGTGAAGAATAAACATATAATTTTAAGGTTTAAGCTTTTACTTTAGAACTTTTCATTTTTGAATAATGTAATAACTAGGAAATATATTATGGAGAAATATTATAAACCTTAATTGCAATAACTGTATTATAATATATATATATCTTTCCTCACTTTCTTAGATAAATGATTTATTTAAATTACAAACTGTTTCCTTCAAAGCGGGTTAGTCGTAGACGCCTTGTGTAGATCAGGTCTAAGATAGCGGTTGTAAGGCTAACTTTTATCTTAGGATGGTTTACACGGCGGGGGCTGTTACGACTCTGCCGCTTCGGGGCGTGATATCTTGACCACCCTTTCTCAACTCAGCAGAAGGTTGAATATTTTCGACCGAAAGCTCCTTAGAATGAGCGACTTTAGTCGGCATTGTCTTCTTACCCTCCTTTTGCCTCTTAGCTTGTCAGGAGGTTTTCTTTTGTATCGCTACTTGGTTTACTGCGTTCTCCTTCACCATTTTCTTTATGGCAGCAGGCCAAGTAGTAGTTGCTGTGGTTGTCGCCCTCTTATTAGCTTTTAATTTCTTAGCTTTGGCTTGGGCTAGCAACTTGGCATGATTTACCTCATTCGCACTCATATCTATAATATGAGCAAATACGTTAATATTAACGTAAGGGAAAAGAATAAACTTACTTTCTTTATGCCACACAAGGCTTAAAGGAAATAATTCTCCCCCCAAGTCATGAGAACGGCTTTTCACTTATAGCTATACTCGGTATGGTGGTAACTCATTAGTGTACCTTCTTTTTTAGAAAAGATCGGCTCTCCACTTTCAAAACGCCATATAATTCTCTTAGCATTCTAGAAAAAAATTTTGCTCTTCCTCCTTTCTTGAATTTTCTTTACTGTAGTAGTGTCATTCAGCATCAGTTTTATATACATTGTGCAGATCGTCTTAGTCTATTGAGTTTAGAAGTCCAACTCCTCGTCAGACACTATCGATACCAATTTGTCATGCCACTTGTGGATCTTAGACTCTAACTCATCCATAAACTTATGCTTATACCTCGCAGCAGCAAAGTATCACTTGTTAGGTTGCCTCTTAATGATGAAGAAATACTAGAATAGTTAAGGTGTAGGCCTAACTTTGACTTCTTCACAAACTATCTCGAAAGTCGCTAGAAGCCATTATGTGTTTGGTGAGAACATACTTAGTGTGACTCAAAAGTAGTTGAAGAAGCCATTCACAAACACCGAGAAGGGGAAGTGTAAACCAAAATCCAAATATTTAAGGTATATGTGGAATTCATGCTCCCTTAGCAAACATACCCTTTCCTCCTCTCTCGACCTCCTAAGATTCCACATTCTAGGAAGGTCTTGCTAGTACTGGTTATATTTCATGATAAGAACTCTTTCGACATAACTCGCAGTTCCATCTGGAGAGTTGCAGAAGTAAGTTATGTTGTTGTATAGATATTTCACTGAGAATCTCCCTTCTTTGTCCTCAGGATAAGTATCCACTACTAGAGCATTCATCCAAGTGAGTTTGTCCCACCTTTCCTCAATGCTGTCGGTTGAGCTACTAGAGGAATATACCATCTCACTCTTTATTTGGGGAGGAGAAGTGGCCTCAGTTTTTGTCGGTTCAAAATTAGAGAGGATAAGTCGATGGACTATGTTATGAACCATACCTAAATGGTTATAAGAAATGATATCATAGAAGTTGAAGAATGTGAGAGTGCAGACGAGAAAGACAACAAAAATTTGGAGATGCAATTGGAGAAATGTATTTTGATTTTGAATAGTCCTTTAAATATAGACAACTCACCTTCGCAATTGCAAATTTGCTTTTGACAGCAATGATGTGTTGACTTGATAGTGGCACGGATTGTTGACGCATGTTTTGAGATAGAAATCAGATAGTTGACAACTTTTTGACAGTTATTAGGCTTGTGGCATAATGATGACTGAGGCAATAGGTGTCCTGCCTCCTACATTTTGGTTTCTTAAACAGGTGGGAAATTGACAATTGCTACTTTTCGATTGGGATGCGATCTATCTTGCTTCCTACCTCGCTTAGGATCTAAAGAACTACTTGGCCTTTAGTGCATTATATATCACTCCCTTTGTCGAATTCTTGAACATAGGAGTTAGGGGACAAATGTTGATAGTCAGTTTTCATCTACCTGGTTTGACAAGTGTTGGTATAACTTCGCTTACTCATTTGTTTGGCTATCGATAGGCTGGGTAATTTATATTCTCCACACATTGCCAAGTAATTGACACTCTCAGCATTCTACCGAGTGACACAAATCTGTTCTTGATTTGAATGTAAGTTCATGGCGTGAATAGTTATCATAAGTATGGTTATATTATATAACCGCTTGCTTTCCTTACATTTCAAGGGAGGTGTTTAATTAAGAAGCTTCTACGTATCTCGACGGTTATTCCGATAATTGCTCCTTTAGACATAATAGTTTCCTATAAATAAGGGAAAGAAACTCTATAAGAGATGTTAGATAACTCTTAACTACTTATTTTACTTTCCCTATCTCTATTTACTGACTTAGCCATCAAAGTGGCAGCATTGGACTAGCCTCAGTACCAAGTGATTTTCTTGTCTTTTAAGACATTTCCAATACCTAGAAATCACCTATAACATGAGTAGCTTGAGAGTAAGCAGCAGAACACTTAGCTTAAGTAAGTATGTTTGAAAAATTTAATATGATAATTGTTGTAGCTATTACGATGTACAAGTATTTATATGACCCAATTATGGTAAATCTTAAGTGAGAGTAAATTATAAAAGAGATTCCTATTAGTAAAGGAAAAAGAGAATAATTTACAGGGGTATCAATGTAATCATGCAAAAAGAATATTCGTTGGCAATAAGGCTAGTATGGATGTTAGAAAAGGATAATGCACATGTAATTTGCTCATTTTGTAGTCCCAATAACACTACTATCCGAGTAGGGGTGAATTTCAATTAGGCAAGGTCAGTGTCGGCAGCTCAGTAGTGAGGATAGTTAGGATTGGATTGAAGTTAACTCAGGGGTGACTCATTTTCAAGTCAACCTTGGATGATAAGCTCTTAACAATTTTTAGCTTGGCCTTGACATTGGTAAAGTTGGCCATTTCTTGGCTCGATGCTTGGATTGGTGTGTTTTGTGGAGGGGTCAGCTCAACATGTTGGTTAGTCACCTCAGTAGCTTCCTGAATGATGTAGAGAGCGAAGTAACTCAACAAGTTGGATTGAGGAATGCATTTCTCCTCGGCACTTAGTTCACCTCGAATAGCTTAGCAAGCCAACTGGGTAAGTCCACGAGCTTGGGAGCATGTGATTGGTCCATGATCCCTATCATAACTAGCCCATGAAGTAGGCTCAACTCGACCCCGAATAACTTGCTTAGGATTCCCTAAGCAATTGATCAACTTAAGCACCTCACTCCTACTTAGATTTCCTATTGATCAGCATACTGCTTGCTCGACCACTAGAGCACCTTGAAGCCGTTTGACACTTAAATAAGGTTATACTCAGCCAAGGTTACCTCCCTCTTTACAGACGTATAGTAGAGGACCAATGGGCGGCTCAAAGTCTTGCGAGTGCCTTTCTACAGCAATGCCTTTGTCATTTTCCTCTCCCTCTTTCTTGATTAATTACCTCTTGACATTTGTAGTATGGTTAGCGCACCTAGTATTCCTAGACATGTTAGCATCCTAGGTTTCAAATGTAGTTGCTAGCATGTTCATGGTTGATCAACATGCAAAGCCATTCTATCCCCCCTATGGTGTAAGTCTCCTATAGATAATGAGTATAACCAAACCCCAAGTCAACATGTATCCTTGGTAGGTAAGCTCTTTGTCCTATAAATAAGGTAAGGAGCCAAAGGTGTGGGATCTTCTCTTTTCGTTGGGAACTCTCCTTAGTCTAAGCATCTCGAGCACTCATACAAATTCCTCTTAAACACACAAATAACTCAATACTCATAAACCCTTTCTTTATCCTTATAACTTCCATACCCTGTCATTGCTAACTTAAGTATCGAAGGGCCCTTGTGGACAAATCCATAAGGGGCTTCTTGTAGGTCAATCGTGAATAAGGAGCATTTAGTACTTGGAATTATCTACATCTGATCATTCTAGTTGCTTTAACAACTAACATTTTGGCACCTACCAATACTGACTAATCCACCCAAGATGGAAAAAGCAAGAATGCTAATCCTCAAGCATTTCACTAAGTTAATGGTGATAGGTCACCACCACCACCTTTGTGATGTACACTCACTCCAGTAGCTCTAAGCACATAAGCCTATGAAATGCAGCAACTCAGGGTAATGTTCCATTAAGTACTAAAAGAAAGTTGAAGGACTCAAGAATCCAATGTCACCCTTCATTGGGAGGTAGCTGCTTTGAAAAAAGCACAACAAAAGCGCCATTAAGATGGGGCGATGATTAGCTCATCTACATAAAAATACAAATGAAGTAGAAGACCCACTATGAACCCCATGTGTCTACGTGAGTAGGTTTAACACGATCACCATCCTTACAAGGATTTACGTGATTGCTTGAACAAGAATCATGTAATGCTAAGTGAGTGCTCTGGTACGAGTAGAGTACCCTATGGTGATGTCTTCAGAATGATCCTGGAAGCCTCTTGAGGACATGAAAGTCCAATAGGTAGAGTCCTCAGTCCGTGGTTCCTAACCAACCACAATGGGCAGATTATTTGTATCAGTTATACTCGAGGAAACCCTCCTTTAAGGTGTCACCCTTCAACACTTGAGCACATACGATGGATTAGGTGACCTCGACAATCACTTCGTATACTTCCATACAATGATGAGCCATCATAATTTATTGGATGCCATCAAATGCAAGGCCTTCCTTAGTACACTCAAGATGTTCATGCTCTTGTAGTTCAATAGTTTACTAGATAGCTTGATTAGCTACTTTGATAAGCTAGAAACAAAGTTTCAACAGCACTTCCTCGGTTTGAAGGTACTATACAAGGACTCTTCCATGTTGTATAACGTCAAGCAACGGCCCAACTAGACGCTACAAGGCTAGTTGGAGCGATTTTACCTAGCAAAGCTCCAAGTCTTGAAGTTGGATACAAGGGTTGCAATCCAAGCCCTCGTTATAGGAGTCAACCATAATGGGAAGCTATTTGAAGCCATCTCACTCAACCAAGTTGAATCACTTAATGAGTTCATGCGCATGATAGAGAGGTTCAGAAGGAGACTGTATAGGCAAGGTTGGAGATCGATAGTAACAAAAGTAGCTCAAACAAAGACTACTTCAACCCAAGAGATGTCAAGCTACCCTCCTCTACAGATACCTCATTTTTGATATTGTTAGGATTCTTTCTTATAGGGATAAATTTAAAAAGAAAATATTAAAAGAAAAAAAAAATAAAAAATAGAGTGTCAAGTTGTATTAAGTTAAGTTGAGTCGAGATGAGTTGTCTTGGGTTGGATCGGATAATGGTGTGCGTTCAATTTAATAAATTTTGAGTCTTAAATAGTTGGGCTTCATTAAAATATTTTTTAGTTTGGTCTAATATAAAATGGATTTTTATCTAATTTATATTAAGCTAAATAAACTTAGGAATTATTAAATGGGCTAGCGGGTATTTTGGGCTAAATTGAAAGGACTGCATTGGGCCTAAGGAAGAAAGCCTAAATAAATAAAAAAGGGTTTTTAGAAATTGGATTGAATCTTCAATGAATCCAAATTGAGTTTTATCGTATCATTGTATATTAGATTTGTTAAGATTAAATCTATTATAAAAAAGATCCAAATTAATGGCTTATAAATAGTGGACAATGGAGGCTAAAAAATACATGTTTTCGCAAACCCTGACATAACATCACTACACTCTACCTTCCCTCACTCATGACCAGCCCCTACATTACTATACTTACTCTCTCACGAGCATTCACATTCACCACATAAACACTCCACACATCTCATTGCTGCACCAATTACACTCCACACCACAATACATTCATCGCCTACACATTGCCTTACTCACTAACACAAGCATACACTTGTTGCCTCATTCACTGATACACTGTCTAGCATTCTACGCTACAACACATTCACCACATATGATCACATACATGCCTGTACACTTGCCAATCACCCGATCTCACACATGCTAGCATGCTCACTTCCCTCACATAGATACCCTCGTCGATCGCTTGATCTCATAGGCATGCCATCTACTGATCACTACTGCACACTTGGTCATCGATCACCCATTAATGCACTACTGAATATGATCCACTACTGCACTATCGTACATGATCATGCATTACACTTCTGTCACTACTATACATGATCATACATATGCACGAGTACACACAATTAGATTTTATACACATACATACATATACACATGAAGTAGATTTCACATATGATCATGATCAATTCATGTCCACACATGCCGACTAGTATACACACGAAGACAATCTATGTAATCTAGACAATCACGATATGAACCACATGAACACGCTGATCACATACGATATGACCCATTTAGGTAATAAAAAAATTATTTTCTTTAATTATTTATTTTTTATTAGTTAATTAATTTATTTTAATATTGTGTTTTTTTAGTGCATATTTTTTTTAATAATTGTGACATTTTGCAATTTTTTAATACATTTAATTAGATTGCATTTTTTGAAAGGTAGCATATTTTTTCTTTGAGATTTGTATCTTTGGAGAAGATACGTATCTAAGATAGGTATCTTAGTATATCTTGCATATAGGATTTTGAAAAGATCAATTTTAACTCATAGTGATTTTTTCAAAAGAAAATAATAAAAAAATCTTAACTGGAGTTTTTTAAAAAAGATTTAGTTAGTTAGGTGTTTTTTTTTTAAATGGATTTGCGAAATTAGATCTTTTAAGGATTTTTTAAAAAATAATAATTTGATAACTAACATAAATTTAGTTCAATTTCTTCAAAAAAAAAAAAAAGATCCAACCATTAAATCGTTTTGAAAAAAAAAAAAACTATGTTGGTTTAATTTCAACTAGTGGGTATGTAGGTACCTTCGAAGCAATCATTATAAAAACAAAAATTTTTTTTTTTCTTTTTCTTGAAAATCCCTAATAAAAATATCATTAAAATTCATGTTAATTATATCTTTGTATATTTGTATATATTTTAGTATTTTTAGACAAATTATAAAAATAAAACCCATTAATTTTTTTTTTACAATGACATAATCTTAATAGATTAGCTCTTGAACTTATATTTTTTGGTTTAATTTTCTAAAAAAAAAATAATTTGTAGAATATATTAGTAGCTAAATTAGAGTTTTCCCACTCAGAAACCTTAATTTCACTTTTTATTAGTTTAACTGGTTGGCGACTCCAATATTATTTTTCAAAATATTTTTTAAAGAAAAATGTTTTCTTAATTTAATGTCAAGTAATTTATATTAAGTAGGCTTGGCTTAGTACAAGTTAAATTAAGAAAATCGAAATAAGGCTCGACATCCTCCTCAAAAGAACGTTGAGAGAGGTAGAAGTAGAAGTTTGTCAATTACGTAAACTACTCTTCTGAATCGTCCTCTTTGATGAGGTGCTTTGTGAAGTCTAGGGATAACTTCCCCAATCCCCTCAAGAAAGAGAAACATTGAAGGTTGTGTAATCAAGTAGTTTATGTGATTATCACCGAGTCTACATGTACAATATTAATGAGTGTCAACACTTAAGGAACATGGTTGAAGGCCATATTGACCATCTTATCACAGATGAAAGAAACCATGTCCAATGACCCACTTAGTATCGTCAGATTAAGTAACCACAACAACAACAACAACAACAACAGTAGCAACAATAATAGCAACAAAGGGAAGACCCCTTTGATGAGTAGCAAAGTTAACACCTTCTTTAGGTTTCATAGGAGCTACCTCCTTGTTAGTCGAGTATGAAGTTCTCCTTGTTTGAAGGAAGAAGCTAAATATTAACACTACAGTTAGTTTCTCCATGGAGGATAAGGAAGGTATTGAGTACCTATAAACCCTATGAAATTTTGATAACCAAAAGTAGAATCAGATGAAAGAGTCCTTTGATAGTAATACGCTAGAACCCCCCCAAAAATGATAATAATGCCTAAGTAAAGGAATCAAATCGTAAGTGTTCGATCAAAACCTTAATTGAAGTAAGCTCTAAAAACCTAACTAAACAAGTACGAACCCTAATACTTGAAAAAACCTAGAATGATGCCAAAACCTTAAAATGATCATCTAACCCTAAATAAGTGATTAAAAACCTTATTGTTACCAATAAACACTAATAATAAGGTTAAATTGATCAATACAAGTGATTGGTAGTACTAATCGATTCAAACCCTAACTTTTAAGCTCATATGCGGATCAAATTACTATAAACGAGCACTAAACCCTAAGTACACGTGTAGGGCATTTAGAATAGCTAAAGTATACTATCAAAGTCCAACAAAACCTTAAACACATCCTAATTGCACTTAACTAGCCTAATCATGGCTAATCACCACCAATTACTCTAATCAAACCCTAATCTTTAACAAACCCCATTACATTTTGATTAGCAACAAGTCAAACAAAATTAATGATCAAAAGACAAACTTTTAATCCCCTTTTAAAATATCTTAGACCCTAAGGGGACAAGATCTTGCCTAAATTAGCAAAAAGGCATACAAGGTACATGGTTCTCATTTTGTACCTTGTCCTTGATTTCTCAAACAATTAAGGCTTGTCCCCCTTGCCTCCCTTCACTTCCATGACCTATCATCCCCATTTCCTACCCTCATTTTTGTTTTCTCAAACCCTAAACACACTCATAAACACTCTTAGAAGTCCAAACACACAAAACACCCATTCCTCTTCTTCCTCTTCTCCATTACATTGACCATCATAGCTTCACCACCACCATTCCAAATCACTCCAAACTAAGTCTTATGCTACACCTACACCCCAAGCTAACTAATTGACACATATACCCACCCTTACACACACGAAGGCTCATGGCACACTCATCTCTAGAGGACCCTCTTACACTTTGCTTCGGTAAGCACTTAGGTTAGGTTTTCCTTAGCTTTCTTATAAGATGAGGCTAGATACTAATGTTTTCTTTGTTGAAACTTATTTTACAGCAACTCTATAGAAGTTCTAAGGGTTTTAAGAAGGTCAACAAAGGTAAGTACAACAAAAACCACCTTTAGTAGAAGTTATAACACAAATAGGCTAAGTCGTGTAGAGTAGTATAATTGTTAGTAGGAGATCATCAAGTAAGATAATGAAACCCCTATTCCCCATGCATGCAGCTCCTTATATATTCTCTCACACACATTTTCACACACTTTTATAAAGTGATTAAGGTTTAGATTAGTAGAAACATAGGTTATTTAAGTCAAAACACCATAAAAATCAAATGTTACATGAAAATGGAAACTTTAGCCTTAGAAACCACTCTTGGCTGCCACTTTCATTGTACTACCAGATCTGAAACTTTTTTTTTAGTAGCTTAATAGCATGTTTATTTAGTGTTAAGTATGGTTTATGACTTAGTTAATCAAGTTAAGTAAGCTAAAGTATGGTTAAGGCCCTAAACTAGCTTAATTAGTGATTATAGGCTTAAGAATGGTGTTAATAACCTAAGAACCATAATGGAAAGATTTGTAACCATATTAAAAATGGGCTAAACTTAAGTCTAATGTTGAGCTTAAGTCTAAAAAAACAAGTGGACTTGAGCCTAAGACTCTAAATAGTGAACTAGACACAAAAAGCCTAAAAGAACCAACTTAGGAGCCTATGTAACTAGATGACGAAATCTAAACCTTAAGATAAAAGGCTTAGAAAGAGTTATTTAAGAGACCCACTAGACCTAAAGGCCCATCTAAGATTCTGCCCATAGGCCCTTTAGTGATTTAAAGCCTTAAACTTAGTAAGAAGGCCCATTTGGACATATAAAAGTATCACCAAGGTCTACATTAAAATTTTAAAGTATTGAGCAGAAAATTCCCATTTAAAATACTTAAAAGAAGCCCAAAATTATTAAATACGAAGCCCAAAGTTAAAAAACCAAGCCTATAAACCCCACGAATTTAGCTTTCTAAGTATAGAAACAAACGTCCAAACTGTAGATGATTTCCTGAACTTAAAAGAGCTAGTGAGATTTAAAATTGATTAAAATCTCAATCCAAAACCTAAAGTGGATGCGAAAAACCTTAAATCATCAATTGAACCCCTAATTGCATACGAAGACCCTAAAACCTCGAACCTCATCAAAACCCTAAGATAACAATCGAAGATTTAATCGTGTAAGAATATATGAAACCCTAAATGTGTAAAAACATTAGAGATTGTGCCCTAAAGTAATAAAAAACCCAAAAACTATAACTTTAAGGATATAAAAGTACTAATTCACCATAATTTACCCTAAAACTCTAAGTGATAATATATCCTCCATATTTTGCCATTTCATCGGTAAACGACTAAAGATAACCCTTAATTATGCATAAACATTTAGAATACTTAAGTGATTCCTTAGAAACTAAGATATTGCATTCTAGATCACATTCATCTTCTAAGTATATAAGTAGGTTAGTATTACATAGAGTTAAAGGTTTAGTTGAGGCTTAGGTTAAATGTAGTAAACCTTAATACCCTAAATGATAGTTTTCATCTTAATTATATTAAGTAGCTTACCAAATGGTGTATATAGGATATAAATACCTAATGGAAGATCTCGTTATCTATTTTTACTAATCAATTCACTAAATTTCTTATTTCCTTTCATTTCCTTAATCTTTCTCCAAATTTTTCCTAATTAGTTCATTATGTACACAAAAGGGTCTTTTTTTTTTTAAAGTTAACCAAGGTCAAAATGTTAACTAAGTCAACACATGTTGACTAAAGTCAACATTTAGAAAAGTCAACAAAAGTATCTTTTTCATTTGGAAAAAAATATCTTCCTTCTCATGATTTCTTTTCTTTTCTTTTCTTTTGGTTTTTCCCTTCTTTTTATTTTTGTGCCATCCATTACTTCCTCCTCCTAGACCCCACTCCTTTTCCTTTTCAAAAACAAAATAACACAAAACAAAATCCCTTTCTTCTTCTCCTTCCCAACCGTATCTTCCCCTTCCCTTTTTGCTCTTCTTTCCTTTTCAACTTTTCAACCATTTCATCCATAGTTAAGGGCAACTTAAGGTATGCTATTATGTTCTTATGTCTTACTTCATTCTCTTTACTAGTTGGAAGGAGAAAAGGTTAGGTTATGTGTTGTATTTATATATATGTTGATTTAGGCTTAAAGTTTCAATCTTTACATATGGAAGTATAGAATCCTTTAGGCAATGGAAGAAGATGCATGTGTATATGTATTTGAGTAGGTGTACATAAGGGTATGCTAGAGATATACGTATATAAATACCTTTGTACATAAGTATTCATTATGTACATAACCTCAATTAGGACATCTACTAACTATACATACATATACCATGTTAAATATACCCTTAAAATACAAAAAGAATGAAATTGTGAAGATTTCTTAAGAGGGTAAATAAGGCATACGAAAATATGTATAAAAATACGTATACTACCGTATGTATATATGGGTATATGTACAAGTATAAATACGGTATAAGTATAAGTATATGTATAAGTATACTAGTGTACATATAAGGAGAGGAAAGGTATAAGTATATGTACATTATGTATAAGTGTACATAAAACACATAATCATGAGATAAGGCTTAGGTAAGCAAAGAATGATGTAAGCAATGATGTCATCAAAGAATTACATAAGCCATGACATGAGCAAATGATGATATAAGCAATGATACAAGCAATTGATGACATAAGCGATGATATAAGCATAAGCTTATAAAAGAAGAACATAAGTATGTACTTGTACTTAGGATCCAAAACTTTAAACCCTAATACCCTTCCTAAATTAAATCAAACTTAATCAAGGACATAAATTAGTAATACCAATGTAAAAGTCCCTAAGTATAAGAATAAATGGCTAATTAAATCATTAACTACTAAAATGGAACATAAAACTAGCCAATAGGAATAATTAAACTTTAATAAGATAAAATTTTAATAAATTTAGCCCATATCGTAAAACACGGGTCTTAACGTCTAAAACAGACATCACAATGTGAACGTACGTTTGAAAATGATGAAAAACGACTATAAGTTCGCAAATATGGG
Organism: Lumnitzera littorea; assembly: GCA_024138015.1. Classification (NCBI taxonomy): domain Eukaryota; kingdom Viridiplantae; phylum Streptophyta; class Magnoliopsida; order Myrtales; family Combretaceae; genus Lumnitzera; species Lumnitzera littorea. The sequence continues at coordinate 82,214,437 of JAMXBB010000003.1, forward strand.
AATCATAATGAAAAAGTTACAAAATACATAAAGGAAGTCTCATACCTTACTAATATAAGAAAATAGTTACAATTAATCTCATGGAGTATGGTAACCCTATATACGCTATACTCGGGTTATATTGGGGGAAACTAGATAAATTACAATAGACTTTTAGTTAACTGATAACTCTTATTTTAAACATATTTTATATGGTGATTTTATAGTATTTCCCTTACATTTTTGGTTTTCTTTAAAGAAATTGATACTTAATTGAGTAAAATTTTGATTTCAAGGTTTGAACACGTTCTAGGATTGAAAACGAAGAAAAGGAATCAAGTTTCACTCAATTTGGAGTTCAAATGAAGAAGTTATGAAGTCTTGAAGTTACACAGTCTGGGACATGACCATGTCCCCAGGCTGTGTCCATGCAAGAAAATTTACCAAGGTCAGAAAGTTACACGACCTGGGGACACGGCCATGTCCCAGGCTGTGTCTGGTGACGAAAACGGAAACCTTACAATACATTATAAAAGGACATATTAGGGTTTCACAGGACATATTAGGGTTTCACAAGACATAAGAGACACTAGAGAAGAGAAGAGACTTGAGGAGAAGAAAAGAAAAAGGCGAAAGCAACACCAACTTCAAGATTAGAGAGATTGTTCATCAACCAAAGGGGTTTTTCATGTTTTATTTTATGTTTTTGATGGAACTCGTTTTTAGATTCATTATGATAGCTTAGAATTCGTGTATTTAGGATTATGGAACCTAGGGTTTCATGTGACTCTTGGGTTGATTTATAATTTTCAATAAAGTTTTTATCTTTTCTTGATTCAATTATGTTGTTTAATTGTTGATTGATATTTCTAGAGTATCAATTTATGATATTATGCATGATGATTGAGAAATTGCATGTGTAATTAGATCTTGGCATAATTGGAGAGAATTACATGTATACTTAGAGATAAGATATGTGTTTCTTCCAGAAAGTTGATTGTTTGTGTGGGAATTCATTATACATTAATACAATTCTAAGTTATATTACTAAGTGAAGAGATTTCGGTAAATAATTAGGATTAGGGTTAATATGCTTGAGAAAGGTATTAACTTTAATTGTGAATCCCTCCGGTCAAGAATAATAGAAATTGAATTGAATATATTTTAAGCGGTCACATGTTAAACACTAGGGGAAATAATTCCTAAATACGTTATTAACTTCTTGAAGTCGTTCTTAGTTTTATTGCTTTTTAAATTGTTTAATCAAGTTTCATAATTAGTTTAGTTTGTTAATTTCAGTATTTTTAATTCATTCAACTCATCACAATTTTCCGGTTAGATAATAGAGCTAAGGTTAATATTAGTACTCGAAGTCTCTGAGGGATCGACTCGGACTCACATCCGCTATGTTAAAATTGATAGGTGCACTTGCCTGATATCATTAACTAAGGAGTCTGACTTTTTAGAATACTTATAAGTTTTACCATTTTGATTTAGGCGTTTGATATCGATTCCTGGAAACCCTAAAGGCTTAGATAATGAGCAATAATCCAGGTGAGGGAGTTCTAATAACCTGCTACTTGGTTGTGCGTGTGACTTGTATAATGTTTTGCTGCTTGCTATTGCTTGTATGTTTGAATGACTGTTCTGTTTATATGTCATCATCTGTGTGATCACCTTTTTAAATTGATAAATATAAATATCTGACCCAAATAACTGGTTCTACTCGTCGCATGTCTATGACTTAGTAAAGGTATGAATGGAGAGTGCTAGCTTTGCAAAAATCTTAAGAAAAGTCTTTTTGGAAAAAGCTTTTCTATCCTTAAACAAATTTTTGCATGATCTTTGTAAGGGCTTGTGGAGCCATAAATAATATTTTTAACATTAAGGCAAAGTTAGCATGGGTTCTCCACCTGATAGCGAGAGGACTCGCTTTATTGTGCTTGTAAGGCTTTGGTTAATTTTGGTTGCGAAAGGACTCGCATGTTTGTGCCCGAGGGGCCTTAGAGGGTGGATAGTCTTAGTTTGGACCCCCCCTATTTGGATTGAAACTCTTTTCTCGGCTAGGGTAATAGTCGAGTTTTGCCTAGAGGGGTGGTGCCTTTAGGTAGCTTCATGTGGGTAAGCTGAGGTGCCCTATACGGGTAAGTACAGGGGATAATCAAAGTGTAGATGACATAATTCTACACCTTCCATAGTTCTGGACTCCTATGGATGTGTTGCTTGCATTCATTGCGCTTAAATTCATTATGTATGTAGATAGCTTGCTTGCATGTATGATAATAATGTGTGATAACTTGCTTGAACGGTAGTGGTGAGGGTCGAACTCACTAAGCTGTTTTATGCTTATTCCCCCTTAGTTTCCTTTGCAGGTTTACTTATGATGGGATTGGGATATGTCTCGAGCGCTGAGTGTGAGATAAAGATATGTACATTAGTATTAGAAGTAGTTGAGTACTTTTTAGATGATACATAGACATTCTTTGTAGAAAATATTTATTTATTAAAACTTACTATAATATAATTTTTCTTGTATCTATTTTTTCATATAATGCTAGTATATCCTGTTTTATTATTTGGTAGGGGATACTGATTCTCTGTAGTTCTGAGGAATTGTGGGATATCGAATACCCATAGTTATTTATATTTGTATTCTACAGTAAATTAATTACTTAAAAATCAGTAACCTTAGTGATTAATCATTTAGAGTCTTGCAATCTTTGACTTGCAAGGAGGTTTTCATAACATGGGTGCACACATGTTATAGAAATTTTAGATAATCCTACTAGGCCCCCTTTAAGGTCCTGACAAAACCTAAGACCCAAAACTAGGCCCAAACCTTAAAGTGACCTAACTCACCATTTGAGTCCATGACCTTATAAGGCCTAAACTGAAACCTTGATAACCTAGAAACTTAAAAACAACTTCACCAAATGAAAGAACATTTGAAAATGACTATAAGATAATCGAAAATGGAGTTAAAATGAAGAAGATATGCCCAAATTACGAAAACAACTAACTCTAGGATAATGAGTGGCAAGCCTAATTAATTGGTGCAAATAGAATACTCATAAAACTTAATTATTTCCTTCAGGGGATGAGGAGTTTAACTTGGACACAATAGAGGAATACTAAGATTGTTGAGCATCATGGCTGAGTGAGTATACTGTCCCCTACTTTGTTTATTTGTGCTTGTAGTTAGCAAAATACCTAATTATATCGAATAACTAAAATTGTTGCATATTGGGGAAAATGAGAAATTGTATGTGTTTGATGTGGTTGACCTTGTTTGCAGAAATATCTTAAGTTGATAAGAATATTATATGCTTGCTGCATTGAGCTTAGGGTCTTAGAGTGTCTATATATAATGGTTGGTCACCTATGAATAGGACTAATAAACACTTGACCCTTAATTAAATCGATCATGCATCACATCTTATAACATGATAATAAGGGTGTCAGCATTTTACAGTAGAATGGGGGATCATGCCTAGAGGATCCATAATGTAAATTTTGTATTGAAAATTGTTATTGTACGGCATATTTCGTATGGCATGTTCTTACTTCGACCTTTGGGAACTACTTGGCTTTGGGGAGTGCTGCCTTCTACTTGAGGCCATGCCGTATCTACTGCTGAGGGTAATATTGATGACAAGAGACTTCGAATTGGACGGGGATACCTGGATCTTGATGTACCAAAATACTTCTTAACCTGCGCAATAGTAGGCCACAAAACCGTACTATATACAGTTACCGGTAGACTATATATACTGTTGTATTGCATATGTTTGACCATGCATTCATACGCTTGTTTAATAACTTGCTTGATATTACTTGCTATAGAGTAGGTAGGTTACTCACTAAGCAGTTGAGCTTAACCCCCTTATAGTTTATTGTTGTAGCAGCACTTGTAGCTGGAGTTAAGCCGTGGGATGCCTGAAGTCAGTAGCACCGGCTTGTGATTATGGGATATTAATAAGATGGGAGCTTGAGTGAACCCTTTATTTATTATTGGACTTTCTTTGTTCTTAGTTATTAAGTATTTTTATAGCTTATTGAGTAGCTTAGACTACCTATGAAGATTTATCTAAGTACTATATGACTAATTTAAGGGAAACCTGATATTCCTACTTATCTATGTTATGTTAGTGATTATTTGGATAGTTTAACTTTAATTTATATATTTTGTTATTACTTAATACTAGTTATTGGGAGAAGGTTGTAGTTGTGAATGCCTTATGTAGTATGTTGAAGGCCCTTGATCAAGGTGATCTTGAATCTTCACATATTACATGGCGGTATTATCATGACTCAACCCCCCTTGAGGTTATGATAGTACCCATATATCAATGGATTGGTCATAAATGAAGAGATTGGGTTTTTCGATGTCCCTAAGACATTCATCGATAGTGCCAGTTTAGCAAATATTCTCTTTTATCGTGCTTATGAGCAAATGAAAGACCAACTTGAGAAGCCCTTACAACCATATAGATAGAGCCTCACTAATGCATCTTCGGGGTAGGACATACAGAGAAGCACCACAACTAAGTTAACTAAAAGTAAACAAAGAAAAAGCTAGCAAAGTTAGGGCAGCTGCTTAATGGATATGATGCATCACTTGATCCTACATTACCTACAATCTGTCGAATATCACATATTGGTCTGAATTGAAGGGTCACTGACCACTACTCCTTACTAATGGAAATAAATAAGAGTTGAGGGATAATGACAACACTAAGATTGCTCAAAAGAAACTCAAATAATATTCTGATAGTGAAGATTGATTGTTTGCATACAAGAAGTGGGGGTTTATATATTTGTCTACTTGGGCTATTTTGTACGTATAAAAAGACAAGAGGGTATTCTTACAGTTAGGTTACATAATACATACTAAAAAGGGTAAAAGAGAGATATAATATTTAATACAAAAAAGTAAAGAATCCTTTTAGAAAGTTATACCAGAAGACACATGTCGCTTAATGGCTAGATGTTAGAAATATGGTATAAGGTAGTGAAAATGAAAGAAGAAAGGCTGCAGTCAAGGGCTTACTCGATCTGGATCAGGTCAGAACCTAGTCAGTCTTGTTATAAAGTGGTCAGCATGAGTTGGGGTTAGGTGCTTATGATCAGCTCGGATAATCTTGGAAATGCCTTCTCGGATGTCTTGTCATAGCATAGCTATTGAGTAGGAGTAGGTCTGGCACTTGTGAGGTCTAACAATCAGGTCGGTAGGTGATTAGTTTTATATAGGAATCTCTATCTTAGATATGACTTTGAGCTAGCATCTTTTGAGTGAGTCCTTGGAGTCCTTTAGCTCAGCTATGTGTAATTGGTCCAGGGGGTTGATTCCTATCATCTGCTTAGGGGTCGGAGATATTTGTCTTCAAATCAAGAGTAGTCTCTGGTTATCCTCCATGGGCATTTGTAGGGCCTTCTTCTGGTTAGTGCAGAATTAGGTTGGATTTATTAAAGGTAGAGGAAATACTGAACGCATCAGTTAACTTGATCTAGTAGGCATTGCGGTTAACTTTCCTTAGGACTTTGAAAGGACCATCAGCTCGAGGGATAGCTTGTTTTGTTGCAAGTTTGGGAATTGCTTTTGGTTGAGGTGAATCCATACCAAGTCCCCTGGTTAGAAAGAAACCGTTTGGCGGCCTTGGCTACTAATGTCTCATTGTTTATGATTGAACTTAGTGATCTTCTTAGTTATAAACTAGTGTAGCTCTTGAAATTCTTAAGCTTGGTTAACTTTAGATTAACTCTCTTTAGTGGCTGTGAGGGTATTGATCATATCTAGAGGGATAGTAGGATTGAGGCCATAAATGGCCTCAAATAGGATCTTCCAAATGGTACTGTAGACAGTTTAGTTGTATGCAAATTCCACAACTGGTAGACATATATCCCAATCCCTCAAGTTCTTTCCTACAACAGCTCTGAGTAGATTTCTTAACGTCTTATTCACCACTTCAGTTTGGCCATCAATTTGAAGGTGGCTACTGGAGTTGAATATAAGTTTAGTTCTAAGTCTTCTCTAAAGAGTATTCCAAAAATAGCTCAAAAATTTCATATTTTGATTTGAAACAATTGTCTTCGACACTCTATGTAGTTAGATAACCTCCTGCAAAAACACATTAGCAATGTATAAAGCATCATTAGTTCAATGGTATGAAATGAAGTGTGCTATTTTACTGAAGCAATCCACCATAATAAATATGGAATCTTTTCCTCTAGATGTTTAGGGTAACCTTAAGACAAAGTCCATGTTGAGGTTTGCCAAAGGTAAGGTTGGCATCAACAAGGGCATGTACTCTCCATGAGGCTCTCTCTTCCCCTTAGCTCATTTGTACACCTCACAACTTTCAACTACTTTATGGATATCCTTAGCCAAACTGTAATACTCTAGGATTTTGAGCCTATACGATTACCCTAAGATTTGAGCCACTAGATTTAAGACGTCGGGCTATGTTATTCATTTAAATTCAAACTTCATAATAAGGTTAGAAAAATTAGACTAAGTAATTTAAGTAAAGTCAATTTTTAAAAATAAGCTATATAAAAATATTAATTTAAGAAAACATTAATTTATCACTAAAGTTAACAAATATTGAAAACGTGAAATTCGAGTATTTAGACATAGTGAGATATTAGAGATAAGTTATTTAACTCATAAAAGTAATAAACAAAGTTGAATTATATGTAATATACATGTATTAACATAGAATATGCATTATTCGTATTAAGTATACATATATAATAAGAAATTATTATTAAAATAAGGTATATTAATATAAAAAGATGGAAAATTAATAAAAAAAAAAATTGAAAGGATGAGTCATCATACCTTTGTGGTAGCCTAGGATTAATTTGGATGATGAGTCAAAAGCTATGAAAATGAGGAAATGGCATCTCATGTATTGAAAATTCAAAAAAATGACATGTGTAAGCCACATGTCTAATTTTTATAAATTCTAATCCATTTGTAAAATATATATAGGGCATGTACACTTCAAAAAACAACATTTTGCTAGTATGAAAATATAAGATAAATACTCAAGAAATTTTCGAAACAAATTAGAAAAAAATAAGAAAATTAGAGCAAAAACAAGGTATAGAATTTGATCAAGCCGATTCAATAAGCTATTGGTATCCACTTGTGGTGCCCATTTGAGGTCAAGGAAAGCACCACTAGAGGAGATATTCCAATAAGGTTGGGTGGTTTGATTTAAGTGAACCAAATTTCCTGCTGAAACTTTGTAATTTTTTAGAAAAATCAAATGATGTTATTTAATTATGAAACTTGGTTTTCTGAAGTTATTTTATGTGTAGATTAATTTTGTAATTTTATTTTAGTGAAATAATTATTGGAAATATAAGGTCCTTAAGAAATGACTATTTGGACGAAAATTTAATTAAATTTTAGAAATATTAAATAATGTCCTTTCAAGTTGAAAATTTGTACGTGATATACTTAATATATGTTTTTAATTGTAGTAATAAGAATTTTTGAAAAAAATCATGTTTACTATTTATTATAATTATTTTGGATAAAATTGGCAATTTCACTGTTTTAGTGAATTAATTAGTTTTTAACAAAATCAAAGTATGAGCCCTATGTATTATGATTTTTGGATGTTCATAATGATGTTTAGGACACTTGAATATTATCTTGTAATTAAATTCACTTGTTCACTTAATTTTCGCTAATTTTGAGTTAAAATCGCTATTTTCATAAATATATATAATAGCTAGTTTAGTATAATTCATAATCAATAATTAAACTACATATTTTCATGAGTATATAGGATTTTTTGTGGAATGAATCGAGGTCGGATATTATTTATTATATATTTTCATAATATAAACCTATATATTAGCTTAATATATGAAATAGTAATTAGTACTTATGTGATATTTGTTAAATATGTAAAGGATTAGTATTTTTGAGTACATAATGAATTCTGACCAGCTTAGGGAATGAGGAATTTTAGGATTTTTAATTTAGATTTAGGGTTTATTTGAGTTCATTATGAAGTTATAATAACATACGGCCGAATCGATAATACGAAAGGGTATTTTTGGACATTTGGCAATATTGATTAGTTATGATTCTTAAGATATCTTAATATTACTCAGAATAACGATTGCGATGATATAAAGTTTATTAAAATTGGACAAGAAATGATTAAGATACAATCAAATTAAGCTTGGAAATGCAATAGTGGGAACACATAAGAAGTTAGTATTGATCGTGTAGTTAACTTAGGGTCTATGTGTATTTTTCTAGGTGTGATAGGTGAAGAATGACTACATCTTGAAGCTTAGGATTTTACGGTACTATCGAGCTCGAGTAAGTAGATATTTTTGTTTTCATGCAAGTAGACCTGTGTCTACTTGACTTAAAGTTAGTTGTGTTGTGGATTATAATGATGTATTGGATTGATTGGATACTTGATTCTATTGAATGTATGTTGAAAAGGTGAAATGTTTTCTTGTGTATGACTGATTCATCAATATGTATTCTATTTGGAAAACTCAAAAACTGAATTGTTCTTTAGGGTATTTGCCCAAGCGAACCCTATGCGAAAGAATGTAATATAAAGTTGAGAAACAAAGCTAAAGTTAAGATAGTTGAATTGGTTATAATGTGGAACTTGAGATTCATGCCTGATATTGGACTATTGTACTGTTTATTACATTCATGGCATGGCACGAAAGGACCTATGGGTCAAGTTTCTAAAAGCTTGAAAACTGTTGAGTTGGCTTTTGAGTATATAGACTACATTGCTCAACTTATTTTGGCTACATTGTGTAGCCGACTATGTATTGGATTTTCAAACCACAGTAGGTGGTTTTTGTTAGGGGTCCTACTCTTAGGCAACTCCTTGTTGCTTTAGGTTTTTGGACATTGTATCTAGATGCTTAGGTATGTCGACTAATTAGATAAAGAATTGGAAAAGTATGGGATATCGGTACTGATGCATGTCATGTGCATGAGCATAGCATGGATTTTTTACATAAACAGTTTGTATTAATAACATGGGTTATGAGATTGAATGTCCTATAGTACTGATCTTTGTGAATGTATGTTATGTGTCTTCTATGTTTTGTTTTATTCACTTTCACTTAGTTTATAGAGAGCTAAGGGGATACTTGTGTATCTTCAAGTTATGAAGAGAATTGACAAGCCAACACTAGCTAGGGGAAAAGTCTTTTAAGAGCACTTAAGATGGAGTCAGCTACTTTTGAAGAAGTATTGCAGTATTTTGTTCTTATTTCTATAAAGGATCTATACATATGAAAAAAAAGTACTATATTTTAGGTTTGGTTAAGTTTGACAAATGCAATTTTTTGTATAAACAGGTGTTAAGATGAACTCCATTGTAATACTCTTTTGTTATAAATAGAACTTGTGTTGAGTATAAATAGGTATTCTTGTGTGATGGTACATCTTGTGTTATGCTAGGATGTGACAAACCTGGCCAGTAAAAGTTTTCCTTCAATAGGTTGGTTGTTTTAGTCTCCCCAAAATGACTAGATAACCTTCTACTATGAGCTTCCCTGACGAACAGCTTACACATAGAATAGTTTGGTATACACAACCTTTAATCCTTGAATAGATAGCTATCCTTAAGATAATATCCTCCAATAACTACTCCTTTTTAGTACTGCTTAACAACAAGACCAAAGTGAGGGTCATTATCATACTGCTCAGTAATAAGTGAAAATCTCAATAATTTTGTTTGTAAAATGGTTAGCAAGGTTTGTTGTCACAACAGGGCATTGGGGACCACATTTGTGCTTCCCTTCTTGTGCTGGATCACATAAGAAAATCCTTCCATAAACTCTAACTAGTTGGCTTATCTTTTCGAGAGTTTGTTCTAGCTTGCAAGGTGCTTCAAGGATTCATGGTTGATGTAAATAACAAACTCCTAAAGTAGTGGATGGTGTTGCTAAACAGTGAGGGCTCGATAGAGAGAGTATAACTCTTTCTTATACATGGAATAGTTCAGGGCAGGACCGTAAAGTTTTTCATTGTGGTAAGTAAAGAGTTGTTGCTCCTGCATGAGGGCGGTGCCAATTCCAACTCCTGAAGCATCACATTCTAACTCAAAGGGTTTGTCAAAGTTTGGTAATGATAAGACAGGTGCTGAGGTGAGCTTCTCCTTGATCTTCTTAAAGCTTTGTTCAGCTTGATCGTTTCACTGGAATCCATCACCCCTTTTTTGTCAACTTAGTCAAGGTGGTGGCGATTGTACTAAAGTCCTTAATAAATCGCCTATAGAAAGAAGATAGGACATGAAAACTTCGGACCTTAGTGATGTTCTTCGGTGTTGGCTACTCTAGAACAGCTTAGATGTTGTCCTTATCTACTCGAATTCCTTCCCCTAACACTACAAATGGAAGAAAAATCACTTCATCCTAGTAGAATGTACACTTCTTCAAATTTCCATATAACTTCTTAGTTCTCAAAATGTCAAATATTGCTTAGAGATGTTAAACATAGTTGTTCAGGTTGGCACTGTATACTAATATGTCATCAAAGTACATGACCACTCATCTTCCAATCAGGGGGTGCATCACATGGTTCATTAACTACATGAATGTGCTCGGTGCACTAATAAGTCCAAACAGCATCACCAACCATTCGTAGAGACCATGCTTAGTCTTAAAAGTAGTCTTCCACTCATCACCCAATCTCATATGAATTTGGTGGTAGCTACTTTGAGAATCAATCTTTGAAAATATTTTAGTGCCATAGAGCTCATCTAACATGTCATCGAGCTTCGGTATTGGATATCTATACTTAATAGTAATTCAATTGATTGATTGGTTGTTGATGTACATACGTCATTAACCGTCTTTCTTCGGAACGAGTAGAGCTGGTACTGCGCAAGGGCTTATGCTCTCCCTCACATATCCTTGCTCCATGAGCTCATCCGCCTATCTCTTCAGTTTAGTAGCTTGCTCAAGGTTCATTCTGTATGCAGGTCAATTTGGCATAACAATGCCTAGTTGTAGATCAATACAGTGCTTAATGATTCGGACTGGAGACAATCCTCTAAGCAGTTCTTCAGGAAACAAATTAGAGAACTCATTTAGTAGGCTTTAGATTTCATTAGGAATATCCTTTAAGTCTCTTATCTCTAATAATCTTTTGATCAATAAGAACATAGGTTCTTAAGCTTTTTTAGCAATTCAGAGCTCTCATTGGCTCATTACCAAGGCTTTCTTCTTATTAGCTTAGGTGAGCTGATTATGGATTTCATTTACTTGGGATGGGGTTACGGGTCGCTACATAACCTTCCTTCCATCCTTAACAAAGACATAAGTGTTCTCATACCTATCGTGAGTAATACGTCAGTCGAATAACCAAGTTCATCTAAGTAGTAGGTGTGAAGCTCTCATAGGGACGACATCGCATACTACTTCTTCCCTATACACACTCCCAATACTGAAAGATACAGTCACTTGTTTAGTTATGTATAAAGCACCCTTATTGTAAAGCCAATGTAGTTTATAAGGTCGGGGATGTTTTGAGGTTAGCAGTCCTAACCTTTGTACAAAGGAATGCACAACGACAATAGTACAACTTCCCCCATCCACAATGATTCAAAATTGGATCTTGATGGTATACTTGGTATGGAATAAATTCTCCCTCTAGTCCTTCTTAAAGTTTGGTAGGGAACTCAATACTCGTCTTAAGACTAGGGTCATTAATTCTCCCTGGTCGACATATATATAGGTCTCCTCTTCCTCCTCAACTTTGGGTTTTCCAACATCCTTTTCCTCTTTGGGCTTGCTCTCATCAGTGATATCCATTGCATTACCTTAAAGCACCATGACATATCGGTTTAGACACTCAGCAGCCATGTGTTTGAAGCCTAAGCATTTAAAGCACTTCACTTTGCTGGTCCTTCATTCGGAGGTTTGACCCTTCTCATGTGTCTTTAGGGTCAGCCTAGCCTCAGTTTGGCTTAGCTGACTGGCTTGGTTTTATTGGCTTGTTCAGCTATTATCAATTAAGTCATTCCTGTCCTCGGCTCAGTATGGCCTCTTTAGCTTAGCTTAAATAGGTCAGCGTGGTACTAGGGTTTGCGAGAATGTCAGTTCAGGTCGGCTTAGAACACTTCCCTTTTGCCTTTCAACCTTCTGTGCTATCTTAATCGCCTTTTCTAAGGTATAAAACCTCTACAATTTCATTATGTTGCGAATCTTATACTTGAGCCTAGAAATGAACCTCCATACTGTGCGGGCCTCTAGTTCTTCTACGTTGGCTCAGATCATAAGCATTTAGAACTCTCTTTCGTAGTCATCAATAGATCAGCCTTCTTGGTGAAGTTCTTATAACTTTATAAACTTATCTTGTAGGTAGGTCTCAAGTACAAATCTACCCCTTAACAAACTTTTCATCTCATCTCAAGTTCTAACACCTTGCCTTCCATCTCTTACTTTCGCTGTGTTCATATTTTTCCACCACATTGTAGCATACCCAGTAAACTCCAGTATAGCAAGTCGAACTTTGGCAACATTTGTATACCCATAACATTCAAACACCTTCTTGACCTTCTCTTCCCACTCTAAGTATTCATCTGCATCTCTACTTCCATTGAAGGGTAGGATTTGAATCTTGACATTATCTAGCCTTTAAGGAGCTTGGTGACCTTGTCCCTATGCTTAGTAATAGTCAACTTCTTCTTCTTCTTCCTTAAACTCTTCAACATCCAGCTCCTCATCATCTTTCTCAATCTCCTGCAACTCTAGTCTTCATCTAGTAGCTCAGTTTGCTACTCCTCCATCAAGTTGTGATTGAACTGGGCAATTAGTTTGTTTACCTTAGCTATAGTGTCTCTCAAGGGCATTTTCTTATAGGTTATGGTGCTATACACCTTGGAGTTGTTGTCTATTAACTTGTATTGTTGTGACTAGACTCTTAACAAGGTTGGTGAGTCTATCAAGTTTTTCATCAAACGACCTTAGAATATTACTACTATTATGACTATGACTAGGTTGAGCACTACTACTATGGTCACCAACAACACCCTAAACACTCGAATTTGACATGGTACAATACTTTTCGAATAGATTAACAACTTACTAACAATTTTAATACTCGATAATCACTCTAACAGAGTAGAAGTGAACTTGCTCTGTTTTTGTAATGAGAAATAGAGTAATAATGAAACTATGCTCACTTACATACAAACACACTCCAATAGCTATGGAAGGAATATAATAGCTACTAATAGCAAAATGAACTAAAACTTTACTGCAACTTCACATACTCTCCCACGAAACCATACTTTGATATTGTCAAGCTCTATTTCTGTTTTCTTAATTTAACCTATATTAAGCCCAGCCCGCTCAATATAAATTACTCGACATTAAACTAAGGAAATATTTTTCTTTAAAAAAATTTAAAAATTGGAGTCGGCAACCAGTTCAACTAGTAAAAAATGAAATTAGGGTTTTCGGGCGGGAAAACCTTAATTTGACCACTAGTCTGCGTATTTTCTAAAAAAACAATTTTTAGAAAATTAAACCAAAGAAGACCAAGTTCAAGGGCTAATATATTAAGACTAAGTTACCATGTAAAAACTAAAGAAAAATTGATTGGCTTTTATTTTTATAATTTTTCGAAAATGTTAAAAATATACCTAAATAAGCAAAAGATAACTAAAGTGATTTTTTATTATTTTTTTATTACGAATTTCTAATAAAAGGGAAAAAAATTTTATTTTTTATGTAGTTGCCCTGAAGGTGCCTACGTACCCGCTAATTGGGATTAAACTGACCGTAGTTCTCTTTTTTAAAAAATATTTAGTGGGTGAGTTATTTTTATTTTGAAAATTGAGCCAAGTTTACATTTATTTATCAATTTATTATTTAAAAAAAACCTAAGAAATCTAATTTTCTCAAATTAAAAAAAACCCTAACTAATTAAATCTTTTTGAAAAACTCGATTAAGATTTTTTATTTTTAAAACCATTACGTGTTAAATCATATCTTTTCTAAATCCTAACTATAAGATATGTTGAAGATGCAATCTAAATATGTATCTCATATATATTTTTTCCAAATCTCAATCATTAGATACGTATCTTGATGTGTTTATTAAAAAAAAAATGATTTTACTAAAAATGCAATTTTACTAAATTTTATTAAACATTGGAATTATCTAAAAATCAAGCAAACAATATGGAAATAATAAAAAAAACCTACACTAAAATGAAAAATTAATTAGTAAAAAAATTGAATTAAAATAAAATAAATAACAAAATAAAAATTTTTATCTACGAGTTGAGCCCCGTATGATTGGAGGGTAGATGAACACTGTTTTTAGATGGTCACAAGTGTGATCAAGGGCGTATTGATTGTTGTTTGCACTTATTATAAGCATGATTGAGTACGTATTGGTTGTTGTCTTTACTGATCATGGGTGTAATGGTTGGTGCGTTAATGCTGTGGTCGTGTATTTGTATGTGTAGGCTGTGTGAATTGGAGCATATGTCGTGTGTTTGTGTACAGCTTGTGGGATTGTGGCAATCAGGGATGTACAGTAATAGTTATGGTGAAGGGGACGTACTGGCATCTGGGGATGTTGATGAGTTATGGCTTCGACATGTAAACATGTGGTTCAATGTAGTTGTGAGTGAGGGGTGAGTGGTCTCTAACGTGTGTGAATGTGTTGTGTTTGGATTGATGGGGTGAGGACGTACAGCATTGTGAAGGTGCAGTCAGCTTGTATAGTGTGGGCAGATGTGTTGCTATGCTATTCAATGTATTGCAGTTCGATTAGTTGCTTGGATTGAGGATGGCTTTGTGAATTGGAATCGTAGTTGATGCAAGTGTTGGATAGTGATGGGGGTTTAAGTGAATGAATAATGGAGGTTATGATTCAGGCGAGTGAATTGTGGAGAAAATATATATATATATATATATATATATAAATCATCATTAACATTACCTGCTAATTTATAAATCCCAAAATAGAATATTTTGTATCGTTTTAAATATAAATTCGATTCTAACAAACTAAGATATAGAAGATATGATAACGATTTTTTGAAGATTTGACCTAGCTTCTAGAAACCTTATTTGGGCTTTCTATTTTCCAGGTCTGATCCAATCTAATTTGGTTTAGTCCAATAACTTATCTAATAAATCCTAAGTCTACTTTGGTCCAATATAAATTAGATAAAAAAAAGATCTATTTTAAATTAGACTAGGCCAAAATCATTTTAATAAAGCTTAACTCACATAACTTAATGATTTATTAAATTAATCAAACACTGTTATCTGATTTAATCTTAAATGATCTGACGCAATTCGGCTCAATACGAATTGACTCAATATGATTTGATTTGATATTACATGACTTGATACGATACGACTTGACTCGATTGGATTTGATTTGATTGGATTTGATTCGATACAATTTGACTCGACTCTCTTTTTTTTCCCTTTTTTCTTTTCTTCTTTTTTAATTTTCGTTTTTTTAATTTTTTATTTTTATTAACCTAGCTTAACTAAAATAAAAATGAAAAATGAAAAAAATGAGGTGTCTACAAATACTAGCGAAGTTGATGTGTCTCCAAGGTATGACATACGGAGAAGCACCACAATGAAGTGAATAGAAAGCAAACAGAGAAAAAGCTAGCAAATTCCAGGTAGCTATGGAATGGATATGATGCACCACTCAACCTTACTCAACCTACAATTCACCAGATTTGACACACTAATATGAATTGAAGGGTCAATCGCCATTACTCCTTACTAAAAGGAATAGATAAGAGGTGAAGGATAATGAGAACACTAAGGTTGCTTAAAGAAACTTGAATAATATTTTGATAGTGAAGATTGATTGTGTACGTACAAGTAAGTCCACTAGGGCTACTTTACATGTATGAAAAGATAAAAGGGTATTCTTACAATTAGGTTACATAATACATACTAAAAATGATAAAAGAGACAAAAAATATTTAGTACGAAAAAGTGAAGAATCCTTTTGGAAATTTGTGCCAAAAGATATGTTTCGCTTGGTGGCTGGATGTTATAAATATGGTACAAGGTCACGAAAAAGAGAGAAGAGGGGTTGTAGTCAAGGGTCGACTTGATTTAGATTAGGTCAAAGCCTAGTCAGTCTTGTTACAGAGTAGTTAGCTTGAGTTGAGGTCAGGTGCTTGTGATCGGCTTGAGAGATTAGCTTGGATAGTCTTAGAGTTACCTTCTTGAATGTGTTGTCATAGCAGAGCTACTAGGCAGGAATAGGTTTAGCACTCATGAGGGCTTGACAATTAGCTCGGCGGGTGATTAGTTCTAAATAGGAATCTCCATCTCGGATATAGCTTTGAGTTAGCATCCTTTAAGTGAGTCATTGGAGTCCTTTAGCTTAGCTGTGGGTGATTAGTCCAAGGGGTTGATTCCTATCACTTACTAACTTTGAAGGCAGCAGACTTATGTAAGCCAAGGGGCTCATTACCCTTCTAATTTGATTGAGTAATGATGAGCATGAGTCCCTATACAATGCTATGTTAGGACGACCTAGCATAACTAAGTTCGACATGCTAATAAGTCAAAGATGCCTCAAGACAAAGTTTCTTATACCAACTGGAGTCGGTAGGGTACAAGGAGACCAAAAATTATCTAGATCCCTTTACCTCAAAGCACAATCTCAAGACAACATGATGTACGTTGAGGTAAGCCAGGAGCAAAAGTTGGGCTCTTGAGAAAATCTGATCGAAGAGTTTGAGGAAATAAAGCTCGAGAGTATCCCTAGGTTAATAATATGGGTAAGGACATTGCTGCTCAAAGATAAAAGGGACTAACTTGTTGATTTCCTCTATACCAACGTTGATGCATTTGCATCTTCCCCTAAGGATATGCTAGGAATAATTGACATCCTTAAAGAGATGCACAACCACCATGTGGATCTAAAGGTGTGACTTGTTAAACAGAAGAAGAGGCATTTGGCACTTGATAAAGGCATATTTTTCATGTTTTAAAGTGGAAATTAAGATAGAATTATTATCAATTTTATAGAAATCATTAAAGATTGGTACTTAATTATTTTCATTTGGACATTTCAAGAATTAGAGGATTCAAAAGTGGAATTAAGGATGATTTAGAATTAGAGGATTCAAAAGTGGAATTAAGGATGATTTAGAGTAATTTTATGCAAAGGAACGAAGTTCGATTCAACACGTATAAGTAGGAAATGAAGGCATTTGGCTTAAAAGTTGGCCTACAACTTACACTGGTGGCCTTTGAAGTCAACGCCGCTAGCCCTTAATGGCTATGTCGTCGACCTAATGGCCGGCTTTACACTTACACCGCCGACCTTCACAAAAAAGAAACTTTATGCGAGTCAACCCTAATTTTTCTTATAAATAGTTTATGTTTCATCATTTGAGAGACTTTAGAACACACTTTCCTTAGATTTAGAGAGTCGTATAATAGTTTTTAGTTAGTTCTTGAAGAATTCTTCAAGAGAATCACTTGGATCATTGAGAAGAATTTGCTTTTGCTGTAGTGACCAATTTGAAGTTGCAATTGAAGATTATCTTTTTCAATACAGAATTGGTGACATCTATTTCAATTATTTTTATGCAATTCTGTTAATTACTGATGCTTTCAATTATGAATTTTCTTGCAATTTCAATTAGTATTTGTGTTTTTGTTTCCAAATCTATGGCTAGCTAAATTTATTTGTGAAAATTAACGAAACCTTAGATAACTAAGATGATGATTGTGTTTATGTTATAGGATTAAGAGATATATGGATGATTCATGATTGCAATTTCTATGATTTTGATTATAATTATTCAATTGATTATAATTGTTAGAAACCCTAATGATACGAGAGTTGATATAGGGTTTGTTATAAATTCTTAGTTGATTTGATTAATCAATGAGGAAGTAGACTTAATTGAATTAATTAGAAATTATCTAGAAATTAATGCGATGTTCAACGATTGATTATTCACTAAGACATTAGGGATATTTGATTTAGGACATTAGACAATCATAATATCGAGAGATATATGATTATAATTTAAAGTCTATTGTTAATTGGAAGATACAGAAGTTGACTAATTAATTAGGAGTTTAAATCTTTAAGTTTTAAGGTATAATAATTTCACTTGAATGACCATATAGCTATTAATTTATACAACATAACAACAATTTGATTGGCATAATCTAGGGTGGATTCTGTTTTCCCACAATTCTTAATCGATTGCTTAATTTTAGATTTTTCATAGTTATTTTCTTTTCAATAGTTTTAGAGTAATTATTAGATTAATTAATTTAATTTTGATTGCCTGAATATTGATAAGAACTAGCATAGGATTAGTAATTTCTTAGTCCTCGAGAAATCGATAACCTTACTATCTTTATATTACTTGATTTCGACCCAATATACTTGCTAGAGTATTCGTGATTTATATATATATATATTTTAAGCGAATCAGCACTCGAGCGATAGGTTATCATCGAGTAGAAGATGAAAAAGCCGCTATGAGTTGGTTTTGTTAAGGTGGAACACTACCCTATATGGTTAGCGAATATTGTACTCATGAAGAAGTCTAATAGGAAATGATGAATGTGTATAGATTATATCGACCTTAACAAGGCTTACCTAAAGAACTACTTCCCCTTGAACCAAATTGACCAACTCATTGACTCGACGTTAGACCATGCTATGCTTAGTTTTATGGACACTTACTTAAGCTATGACTAGATTCTCATGGCCCTAGAAGACGAGGTTCACACCTCATTTGTCATTGGCTTTAGCATGTATTGCTATAAAGTCATGCCCTTCGGCTTGAAACACACCGAGGCAACATACCATAGGTTAACGACAACCATCTTTAAGCCCTAGCTTTGACGAAATATTGAAGTTTACTTTAATGATATGATCATGAAGAGCAGGGAAAGGAGAGACCATATTTAGGACATGCATAAGACCTTCAAGGCTTTACATAAGTACTAAATGAAGCTTAACCCCAAAAATTGCATCTTTAGGGTTGATGTTGAAAACATGCATTCTAATTAAGTCAAATTAGGCTTAAGGAAGAATAGCTTATTCAACTTGAGTTTGCTATAGAGCCCATCTTCAAAATCATAGCCAAGGCCCAAGTTTAATCTTCACTAGTAGAGAAGCTATGGGCAAGGTCCTAAGGTTCATGGTTAACGAGTGCGGCATTAAGGCCAACGTGGATAAAATACAAGCTTTCCATAAAAAATAAGTTCCCTATACCATTAAATAAGTCTAATGACTCACGAGCAGAGTAACCGTACATAATCACTTCGTCTTCGGAAGCATTCATAAATATTTTGTGTTCTTCAAGCCTTTAAAGAACCCATCAGAATTCAAATGGACTAAGCAATGTCAAGTTGCCTTTGATAAGCTTAAGAAGTTCTTAGAAAGCCTAACTATCTTATCTAAGCCCATCCCCGGAGAGGAGCTTTACTTATATCTAATTGTTAATGATTGCATACTCTCCTCTATGCTTGTTCGGGAAGATGGATGGAGGCATAAGCTTATCTATTAGGTTTGCCACATTTTATAAGACTCCAAGACCAAGTATACTCAGGTGAAGAAATTTGCTTTGGTCATTGTGATCACATCAAGGAAGTTAAGGCCATACTTCTAAGCACATCTAATCATTGCTCTTACCAACCAACCATTACAGACCATCTTAGCAAAATCTAGATGCGTTAAGCTGGGTGGTGAAATATTCTTTGGAACTTAATGCTCATGGTATACAGTTTTAGTCGAGTTAGGCAATTAAGGAAATATTCTCCTGATTGGGCTATTGTTTTGGCTAGTTGCTCGGCGACATTCTTAGGTAGTCTCATGAATTCCTTTACGTACTGTAGGCCAGACTGACATTCTCCTTCGGAGGTCAAGTTAGTAATCATATCCAATGGTAAGCTCAAGTTGAGTTCGTAGATGACTTTGAAGGGTAATTTTCCTATCGAGCTATAGATGGAGTGATTCTAGGCAAACTCGATGATGAACAGGCATAAATCCTAGTTATGTAAATTCTTCCTAATAGTGGCTTGCGGTAGACTACTAAACATCCTATTTACCATTTTGCCTAATCATCTGTTTAAGGATGATAGGACATAGCATTAACTTTGTACCAAGTTTCTTTAACAAGGTTCACTAAAAGAAGATTGTGAACTTTGTATCTCGATCTAATTCTATGGACTCCATGAAGTTGTATGATCTCCTATAAAAAGATGTTAACAACATATAAAGCATCATCAATCCTATGACAACAAATGAAGTGGCTTGTTTTGCTAAATTGATCGACCATCACCATAATGGAGTCATGTTTTTGAGCTATTTAGGGTAGTTTAAGCATGAAATCTATGCTAAGGTTGATCCAAGGCCACGTAGGCATAGGTAAGGATGTCTACTCCCCATAGGGTTCCTTCCTTTAGCTCGTTTGCACACCTCTTATCATTCTAAGACCTTGTGCATGTCTTTCACCATCCTTGGCCAATAGAAGTGCTCTTTAAGTAGTTCACGTGTTCTCTTTTCCCAAAATGACTTGCCAGGCCTCCTACATGAGCTTTTCAAACTAGTAGAGTTCTATCGAAGCTATTTGGTACACATATATGTCTACCTTTCATTAGAAATCTTCGGTTTAGATAGAACCCATCTATGATACCTCCATAATTTCATTTGACCACTATGGGTCCAAACCATGGATCTTGCTCATATTGATTTAGGAGAGTACTAAATCCAAGTATCTAGGCTTATATAGTCGCAATAAGCACATGTCGATGTGATAAGGCATTAGCTACAGGTTAAAACTTCTTTTCTTGTATTCAATCACACAATAGAAAGTTTCTAAGAACTTTACCCCCTTAGCATGACATTAGGAAAGTTTCTGTTGACCTAGCAAATGATTATGGGACTTATGATCCGTATAGATGATTACTTCTTGAGGTAGCTAATAATGCTGCTAGTTTTAAAGAGCTTGAATAAGGGCATAGAATTCCTCATCGTATGTAGAATAGTTTAGTATAGCTCCACTGAGTTTTTCACTGAGGTACGCAACATGTTGGTGCTCTTGCATGAGAAGGCACTAATGCCCACTCCTAAGGCATCACATTCTAACTCAAAGACTTTATCAAAATCTAGTAATGCAAGCACTAGGATAAAAGACAAATTAGACTTGATCTCTTCAAAACTCCTTTGAGCTTTCTTTAACCATCTAAACTCGAAGTTCTTCCTGGTTATCTCAAGTAATAGGGTGGCTATAGTTTTGAAGTTCCGAATGAACCTTTAATAGAAAGAAGCTAAACCATAAAAGCTCCTCACATCTGTTGCACAGGTTAGTGTTAGCTAATCAAGGATAGCTTTAACCTTTCCATTATTAGTTTGGATACCTCCATCGAATACAACATACTAGAGAAATACAACTTCATTCTAATTGAACACACATTTCTTTAAATTATAGAATAGATGTTCAGCTCGAAGAATGTCAAGTATAGCTGTTAAGTGCTCGACATGAGATGAGAAGTTGGTACTATATATTAGAATGTCATCAAAATAAACTATGATACACTTAACAATTAATGATCTCAAGACATGATTCATGAGTCACATAAAAGTTCTCTATACATTTGTAAGTCTAAAAGGCATCACCAACTAAGACCGTGCTTCATTTTGAAAGCTATCTTCTACTCATCACTAGTCTCATTTAAATCTGATGGTAACCACTTTGTAGATAAACCTTTGAAAAGATTTGTGCTCCATATAGTTCATCTAACATGTCATCTAATTTAGGTGTTGGATACTTATATTTGATAATGATTTTGTAGATAACTTGGTTGTTGATACACATACACTAAGGGTGATCCTTCTTTAATATTATAATAGCTAACACAGCATAAAGGCTCACATTTTCTTTGACATATTCGCTATTAATTAACTCATCAACTTACTTCTTGAGCTCGGCTGCCTACTTGGGATTGAGCAAATAGGTAGGTTGGGTTAGTAGAGTTACTCTAGGCTAGAGATCGATATAGTGCTCAATACCTCTAATTAGGGGTAACCACTTGGGTAGCTCATTAGAAAACAAGTCGGCATATTCGTATAGTAGTGCTTACACATTGACTGGCAATGTTTCGACTTCTTTTAGCTTAAGTAGTCTCCTTACTAACAAAAACACATGGTCTCTTACCTTGGTTGTCTTAGAGAAAGGAGCTCGAGAGATTACTAAGGACTTCTTCTATAAGAACTAAGAGACCTTATCCTACGATTGCTGAACTTCCTTAGGGCTTATAGGAGTGAGTACAACCTTCTTACCGCCCTTTTGAAACATGTTAGTATTTCTGTATCTATCATGGAGTATCCTCAAATCAAATAACTAAGGTCGGCCAAGATGTATATGTGAAGCATACATTGGTAAGATGTCACATAGCACTTTATCCTTGTACTTATCTCCAATGGAGATCGATACCTTCACTTACTTGGTGAACTGGAGTCTACCTTTCTCATTTAGCTAGTGGATTTTGTAAGGTCGTAGGTGAGGATAGGTTGGTAACTTCAAGGCACATACTATTACTTGTGCTATCATATTAGTATAACTCCCTCCATCAATGATTAAGGCATCGAGATTACCATTCATACGGCAATTAGTATAGAAAAGATTTTCTCGTTGCTCATTCTCTTTTGTAGCAATAGTACTAAGAATTTTTTTGATGACCATGTTGAGGTATTGCTCAGGTTTAAGTCAGGTTAAGGTTTCAAGATCTTTTTGAAATTCACTTAACAACAGTTGTCTCTTCCTCACCTTTACTTACAATCTCTACCTCGATTTGTTGCACTATGTCCATCTTATAGTCATCATACATTGGTTTGGACATTGATTAGTTACATGCCCAAAACCTAAGCATTTGAAGCATTTAATTTCCCTTGTCTTCCATCTCGAGGTCTATCCAAGGTCCTTCTTGACTTTAAGCTCCTTAACCTTAGTCTTACCTCGGCTATCATCAGGTCGATTCAGATGTGGTCCTCGTGGATCTACCTCAAAACTATAGGGTAGTTTGCTTGAATTAGGTTGGCTCGACACAGTAAGACAACTGCTTGGTGGTCGGCTAAGCTGACTTCGCCTTTACTACTTGAGTCTCTGAGTGATTCGAATAGCTTAATCCAAAGTCTCAACTCTTTACACCTCTATTATATTCCCAATCTTAGGTTGTAGTCTGGATAGGAATCTAACATTAGTCCTAGATTTTCACTTGTCAACATCACATTGAATCATCAATGGTTGAAACTCTTGCACATACTCATCTATAGTTTGATTACCTTCCTTGAGCTCTTGAAGCTATCAGAAAGTGTCTCGCTCATAGTGCTTGGGAGCAAATCTATTCCTTAAAACTTGCTTCATCTCATTCTAAGTTCTTATCTCACATTGAGTTCGCTAACGTGTGGTGATATAGATTCTGTGGATGAACACATAGACCTAATATCATACGTAACTAAAAGAGGTGGGTCCAAGCCTCAAGATGGCTTGAAAATTAAATGATAGTTGATGATTTAGTAATCACGCGCACAAACTCTATGGATATGATGCATCATAGAACTATACACAAACCTAAGCTAGTACCTAATACGATGCATGAACACTAGGCTTAGGGTTGCTCACCATAATCCTTCTAAAGGGATTGATAAGAGAGGGTAGAGAAAAGCTTTCCAATAGAAAAGACTCAAGGGTTTTTCATTAATATCTAAAGTCTACCAAAAACCCTATACAAGTGTTCTATTTATACAAAGTAATAAAGTTGTAAATAAAAATGACTAAAGGATGCCTTAGTGGCATTCTTGTAATTACAAATAGAACATGAGGATAACTTAGGGAAAATATAAGAAATAGGAAATCCAAATAACATAAGTAAAATAGATAGTCGGATGAGATTTTTGGGTAAGGGGCTGATGTTTTGATTCTGAAGAGCTATGGGAGACCTTGGAGCTTTGATTTGGGTAGACCTAAGCTTTTGGATGATCTATCTTGTTCGAGGTCAATCTGATATGACCGTAGCTAACCTGACATGGCCATAGCTGACCTCGTATGGCTGGGCTGACTTAATATAGCAATGACTAACTTGACATGACAGTAGCCAACCTCGCATGGTTGGGTTGATTTGACATTGACATAGCCGACTTGTTTTTTAGCTAACTAACCAAACCGAGCAAAACTAGCTGAGCCAACTTGGGTGAGCATATCAATCTTGATAGTGTAGAGGGACGGGTAAGGCAGGACAATCCTATAGAGTGGACAAGTTGGTAGCGTAAAGGATGTTGGCAAAGTAGGACAAAACCATTTAGATTAGAGTAGAGCACACCTAGAGTAAACTTGGAAGGGCAGAGTAGACTCGACCAGAGTAGGGCAGGGTGAATCTAGTATAGTAAGGAATACGGCAAAACAAGGCACAAGTAGTAGGCTAGGATAGAAATTGCGGAGTACATCGAGTCTTTTGATATTGCCATAGTTCATAGATAGGTTTGCGAGAGAGTTTGGTTAGGATAGAGTAAGGCGCATTCAACATTACAGGGTAGACACAATAAAGCAGGGTAAGTTGTTCAGCATTGATGGAGCTTATAAATAGGTTACCCATTTGCGTGGTGCTCGTGTATAGGCCTCCCATATAGTTTGAAATCAAGCATGTCACTGGATTGCTATCTAGAATCCTATCATTTGGTTTATACCTTCTTCCACCACATTGCTGTATACCTAAAAAATTCCAAAGCAGCCATATGAATGCACACTACATCCCCATAATTGTAGAAATCAAATATTTTCTTAATCTTTTCTTCCTAGTCCTTGTATTCATTGGCACTACTTTTACTAGAGAAGCTTGGAACTTGAATCGTAATATTCTTAATTCCTTTAGGTGCTTGAACTTCTCACTCATTAAAGTCATGAAACTATTTATCCTCTTCTTCTTCTTCTTCTTCAACTTCCTTTAACTTAAGTCTCCATCGAATGAGTCCTTTAACTCAGTTGGGTTGCACTTGTAGTGCACTCATAGCATTAGGAGCTTGGATTTCTGTACCTTACCCTTTTGCTATATCTCGCATGCCTTGACCATACTCATCATTTCTATCTTAAGGTTGTGCATCCATGAACCTTTGTATAGTCATAGCCAAGTGGTAACAATGGTGGTGAGGTATTGAATCTATTTGTCAGTACTTCAAAGAGTTTGTTGCTCAATATAACCACGTCTAAGTGCATCACTCTCAACATCACCTATCTCCCCTTGTACACTTAGATTTGTCATTTTCATAGCAAAATCTGAGTAACCAACAAGAGATTCCACATAACACTACTAAATACTAATTTGCAAAATGTTGTAATAATCGGCTCTATTTAACTATAGTGAGAATAAAGTAAAATAGAATATGTGTAACATGTATAAGAAAGTCTTTTAATGCCATTAGTTAGCTCTTGATCGTAACCTTAAGCTTTGATACTAGGATAATATGATGTGTTTAGGAGCTAAGTTATCACTAAGGCTTACTGTAGCAATAGAGACAGGTCCTTTGAGAAATGGCAATGGAGAAAGGGTAGAACTCTCAGTAGCTTCATGAAGCTATGACTCATCAATGAGCATAACATGACTTAGCCTTGGCTTGATATGATGCATAAGCAAAGGACTAAGATCCACTCATCACTAACCTTGAGCTACTAGTAAGATTAAATAAGAATGTAAGAGTTGTAACTTGAAGAGACTTTCTCATAAGAAATGGGATAAGGGAATATTCATTAATAAAAAACTAATTGATTTTGGCTATAATGGATAGGGAACAATTTATAGTAAGTCCTTAAGACAACAAAGGAAAGAACAAAATTATAAAAAAGGGTAATACAAAATAAAGATACCTAATATAAGCTAATAGAGGTAAATAAGACAAAAAAAGAAAAACAAAAAGGAATATAATACAATGTTAGAAAAAGGTTCAACTAGGTGGCATGCTATTGTAGGGTTTGTACACTGGGATAATGTTGTGCTAAAACTGGTCTATTGGATAGGTCAGCTGATCGGGTCAATAATTGGAGCTTAACAATCTAAAGGTCGGACATAAGAGTTCAAGCCAGGAGTTGGTATCAAGGTCCTAATTATAGATTAAGGTTCAGTTGAGTTGATCTTGTAAAGAATTCAACCATGGGCTATCATAGTACAGCAACTCATCTTGGGCAAGCTAAGAAGATTAGGCTCTCTTTATAAGACCTTATAGTCCTTTGAAACGAGCTCGGGTAAGAGGTCCTAAGGTTGGTAGTCCATCAATATCAATAGAAGCATGTCTTGAAACTTAAATATATTTATTCATTTCAAGCTCTTACAAGGCTTAGGTAGTTGGCATCCTGACCCCTCATACAAACGAAAGAAAAGACTATGATTAGAAAGAGAGAAAAACTCTAAGGTCTTAACTAGACTCTTGCTTAAACCATAGTGCTCGGGGAAGATTCTTATTTTATATGTGTAGTTTCAAGACGAATTCTTCATTTATTAGATAGGCTAACATCTGTACTTAGAAGACTCAACTAGCTTTCGAGGAAGATTCTTATTCGTTCTGGATTAAGGAAGTCTCTAAGATCTCTTATACCTTCTTAGGTTTGGCTCCTCCACCTTTAATGAAGTTTCTTGTAGTTGCTAAATGTTGTAGTAAGCTTGCAATATTGAGTACCACAGTAGCTACATACGATTTTCTACTAAAGCAATCTTGTGCACTTGAGCATTCCTTGCAATAATGGTGCCACCATAGTTGGAGGAAGTATCCAAATATATCTTCAACTTCCCAAACTAGCCCATTTAAATGGCGAATCTAACTGAATAGTGCTTGTATACCCCTTGATCAATATTCGATAACCCTCATCCACCATGGTGAAGATGTCTACACCCTTCAATGAATACTCAAAGACCTCCTTTAGTTATGGTGAGGGCATTGATTGAACTCGTGCATTCACCTTGAAATCCTAATCCTCTTCAATTTGGATATGCTTTGACTATGATTGCCTTAAGGAAAGGACCAATCCCTAAGAACCTTAGGGGATTTTGGAAGAATCTCATAATGAATTATAGAAACAATGTGTAGGCTTTTAAGTGAGAGTAAGGAAGCCAACACCCTATGATAGGGATTACGAAGCAATCACGTGCTCTCGAACTTGTAGGCTTGCTTAGTTGGATCGCTGAGCTTTCCGAAGTGAATTGAGCACTGAGGAGCAATGCATTCTTTAGTCCAATTTATCGAGTTACTTTGCTCTCCACCTCGTTCAGGAAGCTATCGAGATGACCAAGCAACATGCTAAGCTAAACCCTTCGTAAAACATACCAATACAAGCATTAAGCTAGGAAATAGCTAACCTCACCAGTGCTAAGATCAAGCTAACAATTGTTAGGAGTCGATCATCCGAAGCTAACTTGAAAATGAGTCACCCTTGAGTCAACCTCGGTCTAGTGCCAACTATCCGTGCTACTGAGCTGCTAATGTTGACCTTAATTGATTGGAATTTGTCTGTGCTTATATAACAGTGTTATTGGGACCACAAAATGAGCAAATTATGTGCACATTGTCCTTTTTTGACATTCCTTCTAGCCTTACTACCAACAGATATTCTTTTTGAACAATTACATTGATACCCCTATAAATTATTCTCTTTTTCCTTTATTAGTAGGGATCTTTTTCGTAATTTACTCTCACTTAGGGTTTACCCTAATTGAGTTATGTAAATACTTATACATTGTAATAGCCGCAACAATTATTAGATTAAATTTTTTAGACATACTCTTTTGAGCTAAGTGTTCTGCTACTTACTCTCGAGCTACTTTTATCTAGCCCTTTAAGCATGGATTAGTGGTAAGTGACCTCTAGCCATACTTGTATGTCATATCAAGTGTGTCCTAAACTCATATGGGGCATCGGTGTATCATATCTAATGCCAGTACATGGGAACTCTTACTTATCCTTTGACTATCATTTACTTTTTTAGCCATTTTGCAGCTTGGACACACCCCTTGGTTATGCTTGATATTAGGTTTATATGTTCATCTATGAATCCATATCATCTTATCATCTTGAGAAGAGTTCTATGCTCTGTTTTCCCTTGTTTCCTATACATAAAAATAAAGTGTGGTTGTTTTTTTATGTGCTGTGTATAGTTGTCATAGTAGTGGGACTTGTAGTTATTGATCTGCTATTGTCATTCATGGAGAGAACTCTGAGTGGTGCTTTAAACATCCATTTGCAGGATGCCTTCAAAAGACTGTAGGAGCTGAGGCAAGGAAGGTTAAATGTAGACACTTATGTTAAGGAATTCCAAATGTTAATGATTCGATGTGAAGTTGTGGAGCGAGAGGACCAAATTGTATCTTGATTCATTAGTGGACTCCTAGAGGCTAGAAAGGCGCTGAATAGGAAGGTTTTGACCACTTGTCAACTGACTTGGTAGAAGTTGATTTGTTTTGAGCAAACTTATGTGAACGGAATCAAGTAAGGTTGTTGAGGTCTATCTTGCTCAGACTACCCGAGTAGAAGAGAAGGAACCCCTAAGGAAGTTTGAGAAGGGTTAGAGTTTAGGGAGGAAGACGAGTGAGATCAAGTGTTTTAAGTGCCAAGGCTTTAGACACATGACTGCTCAGTATTTGAACAGAAGAACTATGGTGATCCGAGGTGAAGTGCCAATTGTTGAAGTCGACAGTACTAATGAGGAAGTAGAGGAGATAAAAGAGGACTGCTTGAGAAGGAAGTTATGTGTAGTGGGGAAGGCAACTTTATGTTGACCACTCTTGTGTTGAGGAAGATAATGAGTGTTAATCCTGTACTTGACGACTAATAGAGGGAAAATCTCTTCCATATTGAATGTAAGGTGAATGAGTCTTTGTATGTGTTGATCGTTGATAATGAGAGTTGTACTAATGTAGCCTTTACATTTATGGTCCAGCAATTAAAATTGCCAACTAAGCCTCACCAAAAGCTTCATAAGCTTTATTGGCTTAGTGAAAGGAGAGCCTTGCAAATGAACAAATAGGTATCTGTGCCGATTTGCATTGGTAATTACCAAGATGAAGTACTTTGTGATGTACTACCCATGAGTACATCCTATATTCTACTTAGATGACCGTAGATGTTTGATCGAGCAATTATACATGTTTTGCATCCAACTTGAATGCAAAGTAGAATAAAATTATCCATATGAGTTAACCCAAGGACTTGAGAAAATCTTACTGAAACTTCTTACCTCATGTAACATACCTAAGACCATCGTAGTAGCTTCTACATCATTCTTCTCGTAGAAGAGTAGAGCATGCATCCTAGAGTCCACTAGCATTTATTTAAGTCACTTCTCTCAGTAGGGGGAATGTTTTGGCTCATTCTCCTCAATTTCAATCTCCAAATGTTGACATCTTATGAAGTGGCCTCAAAATATTCTTGTTGTAATTGTTGCTACTTATACCTAGGGCATCTCATCATACTAGCTCTCGAACCCTCATCAATTGGCTCATTAATGGCTTAAGGCTATCGCACTTGCAAACCTCAAATAGAGATCCTTATAACCCCCTTCCTGAGCCCCTTGCATACACTCGGGCACCTTGCCCCAAGTTACCTATAGAGGGATCTCTTCCTTAGCATCCCTATCCTTAGGGTCAAGGTGCCTGGTTGACTTGTTCCTAATGAGCCTCGCCCATTCAGTAGGAAATGGATCCACTTCGATGGTCTTGATATGGAAGAATTTATCCTTCCACTTCTTTATCTTTGATTTTAGATTAATGCATACTTTATACCGTTCCCTACAAGTTGTTATGTAGACTTAGCCATCCTAGGTGCTTTTCAGCTGAAAGAAGAACCTTAGCTTAGCTATTGATCTTTGTAGATTAAAGAGGAGGATTTCCTAGAATGCAGTAGTTTCTCCTATGTATTGTGGTCTAATGACCTCGACTATATCTAAAAATAGTTGAAGCAATCCAATGGGAACTCTAAGAAAGGCAACTGCAATCCCAACTTGAACAGCTTTGCATACATGTAGAACAACCTCTCTCCCTTGAGGTCATACGCCTTCTCATCAACCATAGGCCTCTCTACTTACTAACTATAGGTCGCCTTAATAGCTCGATACACCTTGTTGAAAGCCTTATTGTCATGGTTGTACCCCATATAGTCCATTACGAGGTCATTTAAATTGCTCGCTCGTAGCTCCACTACGAGTAATCTCTCCTCATTATTCAGAGTATACCTTTCTCGATGTCTCCATGCCACCATCTCCTTCTCTCCTCTTACCTTATTAAAACACAGCTACCATTACTACTGTTCGTCGTATCCACTAATGTTTAGGGGAAAGTAGGTCAGTGTCCTCCTCTAACATAGCTTGGTATCCTTCATTGACCATGGCAGACACGGATATGTTTGTGTACTCACCATGAAACTCGTAGCCCCTTTATTTAGCCTTGATTGCCTCGCACAAGAAAAGTGAAAGCTTAGAAAAGATTAGAGCATGAAATTTGGAAATAGCTTGAGTATGAAGGAAAGTTTTGGTATAGTTTCAACACATTTTCATGCAAAAGTGGAAAACGAGACCCCTGAAGTCTCCTTATATTGAGGAGTGAGAGGGTAGACAAACAAACTCTAATCATTAGCATATGGATTGCCATAATAATCATCCATGTGTCACCAATTCATGTTCAATAGCCTAGATTCTTCACTACGTGGATTGCCGATGTAGCTACACACACTTATCTCTTATGCACTTTACATTACCCAAAGCATCATAATTGTGACTC
This sequence comes from Lumnitzera littorea, assembly GCA_024138015.1. Classification (NCBI taxonomy): domain Eukaryota; kingdom Viridiplantae; phylum Streptophyta; class Magnoliopsida; order Myrtales; family Combretaceae; genus Lumnitzera; species Lumnitzera littorea. The sequence continues at coordinate 82,245,214 of JAMXBB010000003.1, forward strand.
GAATAGACTAGGGGGCACATCAATCAACCTAACGGTTATTTGTTGCTTGAGCTCTTAGCTGGATGACATTTGTCATGTCAAGTGTCACGTTTCCTACCTGAGGTGCTTGTTAACCCTACTAGTTGAAGCCAATTGGTGACACCTCGGGCTTGAGCCTTTGATGCTTGGAGTGGTCTATTGCCCTTACTAACTTGACACTAAGGAGGGGTAAGGGGGAGGGGTTGCAAATGTTGATAGGTCATTTTAGGCTTAGGCTCCCAAAGCCTAGTCCAAGCATAAACTAAGGTCTATAAGTTGTCACGCCCCGAAGCGGCAGAGTCGTAACAGTCCCGCCGTGTAAACCACCCTAAGATAGAAGTTGGCCTCACAACCGCTATCCTAGACCTGATCTACACAAGGCGTCCACAACTAACCCGCTTTGAAGTAGACAATTTGTAATTTAAATAAATCATTTATCTAAGAAAGTGAGGAAATATATATATGCTGTAATTCAGCTAATGAAATTAAGGTTTACAATATTTCTCCGCAATATATTTCCTAGTTGTTACATTATTCAAAATGAAAAGTAATTCTAAAATAAAAACTTAAACCTTAAAATATGTGTTTATTCTTCACATGTTTTTCCTCACTCCCCAGGATCTAGCAGTTGCTAGCTTCAGAGTAATTGGTTGCCGCTTCTTAGCCAGCACCTGCACGATGTCTATAGGGATGTGAGCAACCACAGCTCAGTAAGTAGGGACGGAGGACTTAAAACTATACCATACATACAACAAGGTTTTCAATCACTTATTAAATGCAATGCATGTGCAAGCAAATGCCATCGCACGACGTTGTCCGGCCCGTCGTGAGATTAGAGAAATTGCGCCCGCTCTAATCCGGGTTGAGGAGTTACCGTTAATGCAACAGCTCACGACCAAACCCAGGCTTGTGTAATGGAGACCTTGCTCCTCCTGCGACTACCTTCGAACCACTGTCTTCATCCCTGCCGCGACCTCCTCTCCTGTCACTTAGTTCGACTGAGGATGAAGAAGGGACCATTTTGCAATCCTGCGCTATCCCTTCCGAAGGGGTCGGTATTTGGCCGGAGAGTCCTAAATCCCCTAACGGGTTGCCATGCATGTTCGATTATGATTACTGGTCGTACATTTGATTAAGTCCAATTTAGAGCGATCAATCATTACATACAATTCATACAATATGTGCTAAAGCAGCAAACAGAATCATAGCATCACCCATAATCAAGCACATGCACGCATTCAACTATCTAACAAGCACAACCAAGCATAATCTTAAGCCTCCAAAATACAGCATCGTATTAATCCCAACTTACCTCGACTCCTCGCTCGCTCACTCGAGGTCCGATTTGCTCAGGCCATCGCCGATTATTCCTATAACACGAACGTGGTTTCAGCTTTTCATATAACTGTTATAGGTTCGTTTTATCCTATAATGCTTATTGTTAGGTTTTGTTTACGGTTTAATATGCCTAATTATCTAGGTATTAAGTCTTTTATAATTATTCCAGGTTTAGGTTTAGGTTTAGGTTCGATTTTCGCATCGATTTCTGAATCAGGTTTTTAGTTCGATTTTTAAGTAATGTTTTAGATTCCAACCCTAAAAATCCGTTTCAACCTATAATGTGAAATTAATCACATTACTTCCCGATCTCCTATATACCATTATTACCCCTAGTCAGTATTTTATTCCATCCGGTACACTTAAATCCCTATTTGTGTACCGAATTTACTCCTAATGTGAGAAATTTTTACATTTTTCATATAATTACATAAATTCAAGTTTCTTATCAGATTTATTATATATTCCTATTATTTATATAATATCAATTTTTATCCTAATATTTTCTATTTATTATATTTTCAAAAATTACACATTATGCATTATTACATATTATGCACATAATGCATTTCTAATATTTCTATTACCCTAATTACCATCTCTAACATAAATTATCACTTCAAAATGTCTAAATTCATCCTAGATCAGGTTTTACACCTAATTATTCTAATTTACAAAATTAACTCATAATTTACTATGTTTTTCTATTACTAATTTACTACATAATTAACCTAATAATTACATCTAACACCCTAAATGCTATAAGTATCATACTCCATCAGATCTTAACATCCTAAAACATGTAATTATTCACTAAATCAGAAATTAATCATTTAATTACATAATTAACCCTAAATTACCCATTTTATGCCTCTTTTTAGAGCCTAAAAATTATCTAAAAATTTCGAAAATTAATTTTTGAAAAAGGGCTTCATAGCACTGTCCTATGTCACATGAGCATCCTACAGAAAAATTTTGAGCCCCAAACTACATCCCTAAGCCTATTTAATTTTCGGTTTAATCATGCTCGGTTTTGAACAATTTGTTAAGGACCCTATATTTCCAGACATAATTAAACTAAATCAATATTTTTTCCTAAATCTACATACAATAAAACCTCAGAATAACAAGTTTCATAATTTTCTGGGCAAAATAACTAATTTTACAAAATTATACAAGAATCGGGCTGGAATTTGGACTCACCGGTTTAGGTGGCTCCGGCCACCGCGGGCCGCCGTGGCCTTGTCGGCCGGCCTGGGCGCTGCCACCACCGTGTGGTGGTGGTGGCCGTCCACTCCCAGCTCCTCGTTTGGTGTGGGTTCCCTTTAAAACCCATAACTGCACAGTTTTTCTTATTTTTTTTATTTTTCTGGATTTTCTCTCGAATTTTTGACTCTCCCTAATTTTCTCACTTTCCAAACTATCCAAATGAGCTCTGTAAATTTTTTCCCTATTTATAGACATTTGCTGTAATTAATATGCATTAATTTGATGGGATTTTGCCCATTTCCTTGATTTTAGGCTTTTAGTTTGGCAAAATCTTATTGGCTAATTTTTTTTTCTTTTCAGCCACGACCTGATCTAGTTGCAGACCTCTCCTTCTGATTTTTTTATAATTATTTTGTATTTTTCTTTAATTATTTACTTAATTTTCGGCCTATTTTAGCAATTACGCGTATTTTTATCTACACGTAAATACATGTAGGGTACACGTGAACATTCCTAAATATTATTTTGGTCATTCTAAAATTTTTAGTATACATATAATCTATCTCTACTAATTTATTAGTTATTATATTACACTTTTTGCCTTTGCGGTAATTAGCAGTTATTATGCTTAAAATTTGAAAATTTTATAGTCTCCTATTTTACTACTCACTTTCTTAAATTTAAGTTTACAGGGTCATTTTTACTGGTATCTTGTTAAATAGTTTATAATTTGGGTGTGATCGGATCCTTTAGCCGATCGCCCTAAACCTTGGGTTCTAAGTTTAATCTTACGGTTACTTGGCTGAACTTTGAGGCTTAACTTTAGGGCTTACATAAGTTGCTTAAGTGCATCTAGTAGACCCTTTATGCACATAATTAGCCCATTAAGCAAGCTTAACTCAACCTCAAATAACCGGCTTAAGATTCCTCAAGCACTCTATCAATTTGAGCACCTTACCCCTACTTAGGTTGCTTATCGTTCAACATACCGGTTGTTCGGTCATGTGGGCACCTTGAAGCCTTTTGATACCTCATTACAGTTTCACTTGGCCAAGGCCACTTCACTCCTCACGAGCGTACAGTGGAGGACCAATGGGCAGCTTGGAGCTCTACAAGTGCCTTTCCTAGGTAGTGCCTTTATCCTTTTCTCCTCTCTTTCTCCTTATTAATTACATCATGACATCCATGGTATAGTTAGCATACCCCACAATTATGGATATATTAGCATTCTAGGTTTTAAATGTAGCTACCAACATGTTTATGGTCAACCTACACGTAGAGTCAATTCGCCTCCCCTACAGTATATGTCTCCTACAGAGAGTGAGTATGACCAAACCTTAGGTCAATATGTACCCCTGGTAGGTAAGCTCCTTGATGCGAAACCATAGTCAAGAATAGACAAGGTTGGTTATTAGGGTAAGCCCGAGCTTGTAAAAAACTGGAAAGGTGCAAAAATAGTATGAAAAGTAAAACACAAGCAAATCCATGGATAGCTCTATAGGATATGATGCACCAATGGAACTTTCAAAAACTTACAATATAACTTGATATGACGCACAAGGTGGCCCGATGAGGTTACCCGCTACTTAGCCTTGCTTAAGGGTTATAATAAGAGTGAAGAAAGTAAACAAGTTAACGAGAGCAATGTTTACAAGAAGTATATCTCATATATTGATGATGATAAGATAACTGTGACTACATGTACAATAGATATTTATACCCACAAAACTAAGGCAACCTACCTAAAATGGAAAAGACTAAAAATGGTATTATCTAAATGAAGTAATGTATAAGGAATAACAAGGATACAATTGAAAATACAACAAAATGAGCTTCTTAAATGAAAGGTTTTATCATAGGTTTTCTCGAATATGTGGCTCATTGTGGGTACATGGCTTTTTGGCAGAAAAGAAAATTTTATATGATCAATTTTGATTCTATTGAGTCGAGGTACCAAGTAGGGGTAGTAGGTCAGTTGTGTCAAGTCGAATAGATAAATCTTCCTAGGTGAATTCACTTTGGACACATTCAATATGGCTTAGATTCAGGGTGGCTGAGTTGATGGTTGGATAAGCCGAGTTGGTGTTTAGGTAGGGCTTAAGTAGGCAGATGGTGATGCTCAATGAATATGAAAGGGTTCGGCTCGGCTAGGGCATCAAGTTGGCACATTACAATAGCTCGGACTCCTTAGTGGTAGGTCATAAGGAAAGAATTCGCTTAGTTATACTTTTTAGCCCTCGACCTCAAGCTCAAGTTAAGGGTTCGATGGTCTAATTCCTATCATCTTATTGAGCTGATTAGGAATTAGGATCAAATCTAATTGGTCCTTATCTAAGTTCTCTTTGGGTTGGTAAGGGCTGAGGTCAGCAACATTAAACACATATGACACTCTAAAGTCTTTTAGAAGCTTAAGTTGGTATGCATTATCATTGATCTTTTAGAGTATTTTAAAGGGTCCTTTAGCTTGGTAGATAGTTTGTTCTTTTCCTTATTAGGGAATTTTTCCTTACTCAGGTACAACCACACTTGGTGTCAAGGCTAAAACTGCTTGGTCGTCCATCCCTTGCCTTTCTCCTTTAGTTTTTTGGCAGTTTAATCAATCTATTAGGTGACTCATTGATAGATTTACAGGATGGATTAGGCTTGGGTTCTTGCTTCTGGATCTTCTAGGTCAATGGGTAGCATTAGGGTGTGATTGAGGGGCAGTTCGGGGTTAAAACCATAGACGACTTCAAATGGGGCATGCCTAGTGATGGCGTGAATTGTCTTGTTATAAGAAAATTTGACCACAGGTAGGCAAACATCCTTGTCGGTTAAGTTCTTTCCTACTGCAACTCGGAGTAGTGATCCTAGGGTACAGTTGACCACCTTAGTTTGATAATTGATTTGGGGGTAGTAAGAGATGTTGAACATCAATTCGGTTCCCATTTGATGCTAAAGGGTTCTCTAGAAATAGCTCAAAAATTTTAGGTCTCGATCCAATACTACACTCCTCGGTACTTTGTGCAAGCAAACTATTTCCTGCAAAAATAAATAAGCAATAGCTAAAGCATTGTTAGTTTTGGTGTAAGGTACGAAATGTGCCACTTTGTTGAGCATATCCATGACAATTATGATAGAATCTTTGCTTCGAGTAGTTCAAGGTAATCCGAGTACAATGTCCATACTCAAGTTAACCCATGGTTTGGTTAGAATAGGCATAGTCATTGTTTTCCCTTGCTCTACTCAGCTTTTTGCTTTCTTATAGATGGTGCATCTCTCAATCACATGATGTACGTCATGCTTCATTCTAGGCTAAAAGAATCTATCATTCAACAACTCATACATTCTCTCCCTCCAAAGTGTCTAGGGAGTCCTCTACTATGGGCTTCTCCCATCAGAAGGTCTCTCATTGAATAGGTTGGCACATACTACTTGCTACCTTTAAACAAATAACATCTTCCACATGATACTCATCTACTACTTTTCCATCTTCATAGTTCTCATATATAAGGTAAAAATAAGGATCATTCAGATACTATTCTTTTATTCTAGAAAAACCTAACAATTTGGTTTGTAGCTTAGTGAAAAGAACATGTCTTCTTAATAGGGTATCGACAACTATATTGTTCTTGCCTTGCTTATACTTAATGACAAAGTTAAATTCCTCCAAGAACTTAATCCATTGGGCTTAGCATTTATAAAGTTTAGATTAGCTCTACAAATATCTTAAGGACTCATGATCTATGTATATGACAAACTCTTTTGGCAGAAGATAATGCTACATGTAAAAAGCTGGGATTAGGGCCAAAATCTCTTTATCATATACAAAATAGTTCAATTGCACTCCCTTGAGCTTCTCGCTATGATAAGTGATAAGTTGACCCTCTTGCATTAACATAGCTCCGATATTGACACCTGATGCATTGCATTTAAACTCAAATACTCTTTTAAAGTCTGGTAAAAACAAGACTAGGGTAAAGGTTAACCTTGTTTTTACTTCAGCAAAGCATCTCTCTTCTTTCTCTCCCCACTTGAACTCCACATTCTTCTTTGTAAGTTTAGTCAGAGGCATTACAATGGTATTGAATCCTTGGATAAAGTGTTAGTAGAATGATGCCAATCTATGAAAATTTCTTACCTCAGCATAGGAGGTCAAGGTTGGCTACTCAACAGCAGCTCATATCTTCTCTTCATTCACACTTAATTCTCTCCTACCAACTACATAACCTAGGAAGATCACTTCTTCCAAATAGAAACAACATTTCTTCAAGTTTTTGAATAACCTTTCTGCTCGAAGGACATAAAAAACAATGTAGAGGTAGTCAGTATGCATTGTGAGGTCAGCATTACAGACAAGGATATTGTCGAAATAGATGATAACAAATTTCCTGATTAGATCTCTCAAAACATGGTTAATTAGCCTCATGAAAGTGCTTTGGGGTGTTTGATAGCTCGAAAGGCATGATCATCCACTCATACAGGCCATGTTGGGTCTTAAAAGAAGTCTTCCTCTCATCCCCTTGTCTCATGTGGATTTGGTGGTACCTTAACTTTAGATCTACCCTATTGAATACTTTCTCACCACTTAATTCATCCAACATATTGTCTAGTCTCGGGATGGGGTATTTGTACTTGATCGTAATCTTATTGACAAGTTTGCTATTTATACATATATGCCAAGTTCCATCCTTTTTCGGCACTAAGAGCATTGGTACAGTACAAGGGATAAAACTCTCCCTTACATAACCCTTTTCCAGAAGTTCATTGACTTGTCTTTAGAGCTTAGAAGTCTACTTAAGATTCATTTGATAAGCTAGCTTGTTTGATAGGGTAGTGTCGGGTATCAAGTCAATACAGTGTTCAATGCCTTAAAGAAGGGGTAGTCTCTTGAGCAACTATTTAGGAAATGGGTTGGTATATTCATTCTATAGTTCCTTAACTTCCAAGGGTAGTTCACCCCACTCCTTTAATTTTAGTAATCGTTTGATCAACAAGAAGGTCAACGCATTGACTTTAATAGCCTCTTGGAGTTCCTCTACTCAACACCAAAGTGTTCTTTGATCCTCGAGCAAGTTTGGCATGCAAATTACTAAATTGACTTGGTGTCATGGGGTTCAACGTAATCTTTCTCCCATCTTTCTCAAACACATAGGTGTTTTTGAATCTATCATGTATAACTCTCCTATCAAAAAGCTATGGTTGGCCTAATAACATATGTGATGCATACGAGGGTAGTATGTCGTAATGAATTTTGTTGAAATAGTTTTCAATTGAGATTAGTAGCAACACTTGCTGAGTGACATATAGTGCTCCCTTCTTAGTTAGTTAATGTAATTTACATGGCTTTGAATGTGAAATGGCCAGTAGCTTAAGCTTCTTAACCAGGTCGATGGATGTTACATTGGTACAACTTCCACTATTTGTTATGAGTGCACATACCTGATCATTCACTTTGCAGGTGATGTGGAATAAGTTCTCCTTCTGCTCCTCCTCAGAAGAGGGTTCCAAACTCATCACACATTAGACAACTAGAGTTAATTTATCCAGGTCTTTGGCAAACATATCTTTCTCAATTAGGTCGGCAATAACATCAATCTCATCTCTTACTTCTTTCTCCTCCTTAGGTTCCTCATTTGTGCTTCTACTTCAATCTTCAGGATATCTCCCTTAATGATCATAGTTCTTTGGTTTGGATACTGAGCAACCATGTGCCCAAATCCTTGGTACTTAGAGCACTTGATCTAGCTAGTTTTCCTTCTAAATCCTTACCCCTTCTCATATGTTTTTGCAGACATGTTACCATTAGGTCGGCCCTTCTATTCGGCTCTAACATCTACCTTTCAGGTCGGCTCAGTACTTAACTAAGTTTGGTAAATTCCTTAGGTGGGTTAGCTTGATTGATCAGGTTGGCTCATTGGGGATTGAGTCAGCATTCTGCTATTCTATCTCTCTACTTACTAGGCTATTCGTATAGCCTCATCCATCGTAGTAAACTAATGAAGTTCTACAATATCTTGGATATTGCCTCTCAATCTAGTAAGGAATCTAGATACTAATTGGGCTGGTGGTTCATCTACTTTATAGCAAATCATGAGTATCTAGAATTCTTAAACATATTCATCAATATTTTAGCCTACTTACCTCACTCTTGAAGCCAAGCAAAAGTGTCTTGCAAATATGTACTCAATACAAACCTATTTCTAAGGATCCTCTTCATCTCAGGCTAAGTATTTACTTCTTCTTATCCTTTTCACCTTCTTATGATCTAGAAGTTCTTCCACTACATAGCAGTATATCTTGAGAATTCAACAGTGGTAGTCCTCACCTTATCTTGATTTTCATATTAGTAATAATCAAAGACATGCTCAACTTTCTCCTCTCAATCCAAATAATCATCTACAATCCCAAAACCATCGAAGCTAGTAATCTGAAGCTTTACATGGTCAGTAGCTCGAAGTGCTTAAGTTCACTCTCCTTTCTCATCATACTCTTCTTCTTCATCATTATCCATGTCTCTCAAGTCAATCCTTCATCATGCTTGTCCTCCTACTCTTCTACCTCGAACTTGTTGAGCTGAGTGAATTCTCTAGTAGGTTGAGCGATTTACGAAGTGTTTTGCACGGCCTTAATAGGTCGATGGGCCATTGCATAACTAGCTCTAGTTAAATCGGCTACGAGGTTGGCTACGAGGTTGGCTACTTCATTAAGTCTTTTGTCTATACTCATAAGGATGCCCTAGAGCTGTCAGCCATGGTGGACAACATAACTATTGTCATTCTTAATGCCAGTGTTAACACTTGGGTCAGTCATTTTCTTCGATAAACTTAGTAACAACTTAGATTCTAAGAAACAACAAATATGGTCCTTTATGTCAAACAAACAAACACACACTTGTCCCTTACGAAGGTTCAACTGATTTATAAACACAGCAACTCTTCTAAAGAACAATAAAACCAATTGGAACTTGCTTTGTTTTCAAGTGTTTGAAATAGGGCAAAACAGAGTATAGACGAAAGCAACTACTACACCCTTTAACTTATACAAACACTTCAGTGAATCTTTACACAATCTCAATACACTATTACAGCAAACACTACTTTACAAAAACGTAAACACAACTTGCCCAAATAGAAACCTATACTCTAATACTACGATGATGCGAAACCATAGTTGAGAATAAACAAGGCTGATCGCTAGGGTAGGTTTGAGCTTGTAGAAAAATAGAAAAAGGTGATGGAAAGGTGCAAAAACAATAGGAAAAATAAAACACAAGTAAGCTTATGAATAGCTCTAAAGGATATAATGCATCAATAGAACTTTTAAGGACTTATGACACGACTCAATATAACATACGAGGTGGTTTGGTGAGGTTGCTTGCTACTTAACTTTATTTAAGGATTAGAATAAGAGTGAAGTAAGTAAAAAAGTTAATGAGAGCAATGTTCACAAAAAAGTATATTCAATATATTGATGAAGATAAGATGATTACGGCTACATTTTTAGTAGGTATTTATATATGAAAAACTAAGACAAAGTGCCTAAAATGGAAAAAACTAAAAGGGGCATTATCTAAAAAAAGTAATGTACAAAGAATAATAAAAGTACAATTGAAAATACAACAAAATAAGCTTCTTGTACGGAGGGTTTTGTCACAAGGTTGCTCTTGCTTGTCATTGTGGGGGGATAACTTTCTAGTAGAAAAGATAATTTTGTATGATCAGTTTGGTTTCTTGGTTGTGTTGAGCTAAGTAGATAATTCTTTCAAGGTAAATTCACCTCGAAAACTTTCAGTATGGCTTGGATTCAAATTTGCTAATTTGTTGGTCAGATGAGTTAAGTTGATGTTCGAGTGGGGCTCAGGTTAGCAGCTGGTGACGCTCAATGAATACGAGAGGGTTCGACTTGACTAGGGCATCAGGTTAGCAAATTGTAGTAGCTCGGACTCCTTAGTGGTAGGTCATAAGGAAAGAATTTGCCTGGCTATACTTTTTAGCTCAAGAGCTCGTGTTGGAATTAAAAATCCGGTGGTCTGATTCCTATCACTTCTCGCCCTATAAATAGGGTGTTTTTCTCAGAACTTTCCTTAGTCTAAGTATCCTTAGCACCAAGGGGAATTCCTCTTAAACACACAAACACTTGAATACTCATATATCTTCTCTTTATCCTTATAACTTCCATAACTTTTCCTTACTAACTTAAATATCAAAAGATTCTCATAGACAAACCAATAGGAGACTCCTAGTAGGTTGATTTTGAGAAAAAAGCAATAAGCACTTGGAATTATCCGCATCTGATAATTCTAGTTAGTTCAGGAACTAACACTTTCTCCTGAGGTAAAGAGGATGGGATAAACAATCTACCTCGTTATTATCGGCCTAAAGAGATTCTAAAAGACTGCTAGCTGTCCCCTCAAAATTTATCTAACAACTTAGTTTTGTACATGTCCTCTCAAATTGGAAATCTACGACTCAATTTCCCTGTTGTGTGGTTTTCAACACACGTAATGGAGCAAGAAAGCTTAGGTGATATCATTTGTTAATATATAATAAAAGTAGTATTGTAAAGTATATGTTACAAACAATTATTGGCTAATGTTAATTCATAATTATGTGTCTAAGCTACTCTGGTACTTAGTGGACATGCATATATTCCCTCTTACCCATAGGCCAAATTAATTATATTTGGTATCTCATTAAAATCCCGAATTTTAGTAAATAACAAACTACACTGTTCAGTAAAAATAATTTTTTTGTTAAATTTTATTTTCACAAACATAATTTACAAGATCACTTCATATAATTTTCATGGCTTCATCGTAAAGTTCGCATTAAAATTGAAAACATCTCTCGAAACCCTGAATTCAAAAGCTTGAAGCCATACAGTATTATTATATGAGACTTGAAATACATAAATTTAAACTAACATAAGATTAAAAGTGAGAAAAAAGTAAAAAAGATAACTTTCTAGATGCTAGGCCAAGGACTTGAAAAATGAGTTCCTGCTAAGGACCCCTCTCCATCCTTAAGAACGTGTTGTTATCCTTTGAGTTGAAGCCAAGGATGAGGGAAGAGGATGGTCTTAATCCCTATTGGTTCACCATTGTAAGTTTAATGTTTCCCCAAGTTTAATTTGTCCTTAGCAGTAATTCCCCGATTCCAAAGTGAGAAGTAAGTCAGTTGAGCTTAAAAATCTACTTATGATATATATGATTAATTTTGAATAAAATGAGGTGGAATGGAATTAAAAGGCGTATATAGTAGTAATTATTAAAAATACTTTTAATTATTAAATTATATAATTAAATTAAATGTTAAATAATTTAATTTCATTAATAATAATGGAATCCGCATACTATACATAAGATTAGATCCAGTTAAAAGATAAGTTGCAATAATGTGAGATAGATTACATAAGATTCCAATATCAAAGTTGTTGCGTTAGTATAGTAGATCAAATATTCGCTTACATTATAATAATGATGAGTAATTCGACGTATATGAACCAGCACCGAATAAGTTAAATTTCAAATTCGAATTAAAAATAGATAAATCACATTGGAAAGTGTTATAATTACTATAATTTCATATGGTATTATACTATTACATCCAATAAGGTACGAATTCATTTTGCTCACAAAAAGCCAAAACACAATTTACATTTTGAAAAGCTGCAGTAGAGCAAACTTGGGATGGGATGGGATGGAAATGTTGGAATCAAGTCGTACCAGTACTTTTCCCTGTTTCATTACAGGAAGCTAAAAAAAATATTGAAAAAAAAGGACAAAATCCAAAAAAGATATCTTCATCATTCTATAATTTACCAAAGTTAAACCAATTACATCATCAAACGTAAAATTCAAATATAATGTTTAGTTTCTTTACATCAAGAGCATCCGTCTACTTCACTATGAAGGAATTCCAATGGTTAGGCCGTGGAAACTTTTGTGGCCAAAGCAACCAGAAATTCTCTGTAATCAGTCGGCACGATTATCTCGTTAATGGCATCCCTAAGCTCCACGTTGTACTTTTTCTTGAACGCCTTCAGAATTTCCTTCAAATCTATTTCGGCTCTGCTCACCATGACTCGCGTCAAGCCACCCGTGTCATTTGTTGTTCCTTTGATGGTTGTATATAAAAACTGCCAATAGGGTTAAAAAGCAAATATTGATTAAGTTCTTGGCAAAAGCCATTTCCTAAAGTATTTTACAACCGTAGATAAACCTCTATAATCCCAAAAATCCATCTTGTGTCCTCATGACTTTTCAAATTATCATATACTCCTTAAACCGTTACTAAAATCCTAAACTATTACTACTTATAGTTATTTTAATAATGGTTGTAATGTTTGAGTAAGAATATAAAAGTCACTTTGCATATCTTTTAAAATCATTAGAAAGCGAAGTTATAATTGAAAGTTTAAGATCCATCGGATCAATAGGTTGAGGATATATTTACATTCACCTCTTCTTTAATAACTTTTATTCCTATATACGGTCGGACTTATCTTAAGTTCAATTAATGTAAAGGGTTCCGAAATGCTTGAAATATATATTTTCCATATTCCGGAAAGCTTAGGACCAGTTGTGCTTAAAATAGTTGTGATGTTTGTTTCCTCTCTTTGTGTTATATGAGGTTGTACCCACGTGGCCCTTTCTTAATGTTGCAAAGCATATTAAGCATGATAATCCTTTTTTATCTTGTTTAGCTTCATATGGAAAAGAAAAATTGTATAAAAATGCATGTACTGACACATAATTTAATAATATCCCCAGAATGAAGTAACACTCACATAGGTTTAAAGGTATGCTAAAGTATGTTGGAAAATGTCTTTTGGAAAAAAAAAAAAAAATTGTAACCAGTAGATCTAGTTTTAGAAAATAAGAATTGAAAAAGAAAGAAAAAAAGGAATGGAGTAATTTTTTTGGTGTTCATGACAACCAAGGAAAATATAATTAGTTGGTTACCTTGGCATAGTACTTATGTGGATCTAATATACATTTCACAGTCATCTGAAGAGCATCCTCGAATTCTCTGCCAATTTTCTTCTTCAACGACTGCACCGCAATAACAAGAAACGCAAGAAGTTTTAATCTCACAGTTCCTAAGCAATAAAAGCCATAAGAATGTAGAGGTATTATTATTTAGAATGACATAAACATTTGGAAAAAAATTCACATACTTTTATTGTTATAAACAATCAAGATAATGGATTTTTTTTATGGTAAGCTAGATGTAATACTATATTAATATCAGAAAGACATAAATTCTTGATTATGATTTACTAATCCCTATTGTATGGATTCTGGTATTTAAAAAATCACATGAAACTCGATATTAAAATGATTGATATTGTATAACTAAAATGTATGACACATATAATATATTACTTTTTACCACATAAATAAAAGTGTTACCTAATTCCATCCTAATTGTCCCCACAAGTTAAAGAAGCATGTTTGTCATTTTTCATTTACCTTGGAGTAATTATGTCCATAAATATGGTTGTAGATGGAAAAAGTTAACTGCAATTGTGCAATGCTTCTCTTACTCATTATCTCCAACACCACAGGTTCATCTATAGCTCCTTGAGGACTTCCCTCCCCTGTTTCATACAATCTCCTTGCATCACACTTGGCTATATGTTGGCTCACATCTGCTTGATGGGCTTTGTGTGATGTTGCCAGTGCCACCAGTATCTAGAAGAAATTTATAGTTTCACTTTCAGTTACTGTCTATTTTCAATCCCTTCACTCAAAAACAAACAAAGGGAATAAAAAGGAAGGTTTGTTTTGCCAAAACCCCAAAAAATATTTAAAAAAAAAAAAAAGAAAAAGAAAATTACTAGACATCAACATTCGAGCTAGTATTTCTTTTTAGAGAGGGAAACATGAGTTAAAAAATAGAAAAATTCCATAAAATATCGGATTTCTCTCATATGACCCTAATTTATAAAGATTCTACATTTTAAATCCTTAAATTAATAAATTCTACGAAACCATCACTACAAAAACACGTGCAAGTGGACTATATGATATCCTTTGTTCTCTTTGACAGAGATTGATTACCAACATTATTGAATAAGGGTAAAGTAAAGTGCAGTGCAAACAAATGATGATTATGTTAATACATACCCTCTGGAAAGCATGAGTTGGGTCAATGTTAGTAATGTCTTGGTCCAAATGCCTCTTAAACTTGGTATGGTAAGCACGTCTGATCATCACCATATGACTCGACTTTCGTCCGACAAAAATCTCCACCAGGGCCTTGTAGTTAGGCTCCTCCTGCTGAATTATTGCTTGGCGTGCCACTATTGCATCCCGGTCGTGTGGATCTGCTACGAGCAACATCGACAACGCTTGGCATGCTTCTTTGGACAGTTTTTGTTCATGTTCTTGTACTAGACTCAGAACAAGATCTTCACCGTACATTTCTTTATAGGTTTCTCGTATTTGCGCGAGCTCGACTCGACCGCGCATGGCCAAAGCTCGAGCCACATGGTTAAGCTGGCCGCTCGAGTCGTGAATCTCTCTGCAGTCATTTTCGAAGCTGTAGGTTGGTGAGGTTAGGATTTTTGTGGCCATATTAACGTGGGAGAAGTGAAATTCTTTTAGTGTACTTGTACTTGGAGCCTTGAGGCATGAGGGGTTTTAATTATTTATAGAGGTGAAAAGTTGGGGGTCTATATCTATGTTTAGACATATTGGGGAACCAACACAATACTTTAGTTTGGTATGCTAAATGCACTCTTTTTATACTTTTTCAAAATTTCAATATATGTAATAGATAATGCTTTGATAGAAGGTTGGAATTGTTCTCTTTCTACATAAATTAGAACATCGAAATACTCAACTAGTCGCCTAAGGCATGTTATTCTATGACTCATGAAACAAATTCGTCTTATACGGTGGGACGCTAAAATGTGTGGAAGAAGTTAGGCTTTTAATACTTGAAATGTGATTGGAAAAGTCACGCCATCAAGACTATGTATCTATGTTTATTTATATGTGTGTGTGTGTAACACACATTTTTGTATCAATATCTTAAAAATTAATATTTGGATGGAGGCCCAAAAGAAAAAAATTGGACAATAAATTTCATCATTTATCTATTATATTAAAAGGTATGGATCTCATTTTAAAAATAATTAACGGTTTATTCCAGTAGATGAGTAATTTTGTTTTTTTTTTTTAATTTTGACAGTTCTTACGATAAATTAAGATATGGAAATCGAAAATGTTTTTATTTTTAATATATATTTTATTTTAATTCGTTTATTTTGTTGTGCATGATTATTTAATATTAATTTAAGTAATAACTATGTAGAGATTGTTTGGTTTTATTTCTCTATATTTCTTACTATTTCAGTATTACCCTTCTTTTAGGGGAAAATTCTGAATTTAACAAATTTCTCTCTCTCTCTCTCTCTCTCTCTCTCTCTTCATTAGTGCATGCATTCTCCTTAATTATTTGGAAAATGTTTTTCCTAGACTAATCAAATAGATGGGAAAAAGGAAAAAAAGAAAAAACTTAAACAGAGAAAAGGTAAATTTAGTATTGTATTTTTACTTTTTAGAATATTAGAATAAATAATGTTTTTCCAAATTTATTTATATCATTTAATCTAGAGCACTTAGATTTTGAATCATACCAAAATAAAATATCATAAGTGTAAATAAGAGAAGGCAAAAATGAACATACCTAAACAAAGAGATCTTACACGATACCTTATTTCTTTGGTATGATTTAGATCCCCTTTCGAATTGAACCGCTTTGAGTAGCGTAGGAGATGACGTGAATAACTTCCGAGCAATTGAGCCATATTAATGTGCCTTTTCCCTTTTTCCCCGTATACCATTCTCTTATAGTTCTATTTTTGATATTTTTTAGGATCATTCTCATTGACATGCTTTTACTTCTTAATTTAGTTCATTATCTCCTAATTTAAACAAAATATAATTTTTTTCACCATTTCAGAAGAGAAGTGTACAAAGAGTATACAAAAATGCTCGAGTTCAAGTAGGCTAAGCATGATGGAAAAGATAAAATAAATAAATATAGATGATGCAAAGTTGAATAAAGACTCTATATAAGTCAGCATAACCTTTTTCTCTTTTCTTTTTTTACAAACGACATCAGAAAAGAACCGCCATTATAGAATAACCGCATTTGAACACCCGAAGTCACCCATAATGTTTGTTAAGACCTTTTTATTTTTTGTTCATTAAATATAGGTGCATCTCTGGTGTGGTAAAGTAAGCTGAATTGGAGACACAACACAATTGTCTCTTTTTGGTTTTCTGTGAGGTGTAGCGCATTGGTGTTGTATGGAGAAAGGAGTGTTGAAAATGGAAGTGTTTTGTGTGTTGAGTAGAAAGTGATGGATGGCAGGGTGTATTATTGTGCATCTTCCATGTGATTTTTGTTTTTTAGCACAAACTAATGGGATTCCTAGCAGGCCATGACTCTGACCAACTCTACCTTTTGCCTTTTTCCTAGCCTTTTCAACACCTTTCTAACCGGGAAATTTTGATACAACAATTTAATGGAATAAACTGTGTTATTTGCACTAAATCAATCCATCTCATTCTGCACAAACACATTTCTTTCTCTTTCTGGTTTTCTCTCTCTCTCTCTCTCTCTTTTTTTTTTTTTTTTTCTAATTTTAAAATTTTCCGTTTGTTTTTTAATTAATGGAAAATAGGAATACCTAACTTGCTTTATGCCTGAGGCTGTACAGACCACATGATTGATTGGCTGAATTCGAGATTTCAAAAGCCATCTACATGAAGTGACAGTGTATATGTAGCTAAATAATATTTGTCTAAGTTGTTTTAAATGACTCGGACTCGATCATTATGGTACTTTATAATGGGTGTTTACCACAGTACCAAGCAGTCCACTTCTTTTTATATTTTGTAAGCACCATTCGCTGCTTAGGAAGCTTAATTAAGTCTCGCTTCTTGGCTCTTTCTTTATGTCCTTGTCTGACATTTATTACACCACATTGGACGTTGCCATTCTCACCCAGCAATATATTTTTCATTTTCTTTAAAGCTTAAGCCATTGAACAACGGCTATTCAATTTTTTTTAATTACTTATTTTCCTTTTTTTTTTCAATTTTTTTCATAATAATAAATATGATGTTATCATTGTAATATATTATAATAATAAATTAATTATTCACACTTTAAAAATCTTTAAGACATATTTTATGTATTACTTGAAAAATAATGATAATATGTGACCTATAAAATAATATAAAAGTGGTAAGTAATGTTAGTGAAATACTTCTTTATAAAATAGAAAGTTGTTTAAAACCAAATTGTTCAGAATGTTGGTGTAGTATTTTAAGCCTTCTTAAAGTATTAACTTATAGGAGCATCTTCATCAATGGTATTTGATATATTGATACAGAATCTTATGCTAAGCACCCCATGTGAAGTACATACAACCAATAAATTGCGTTCATTCCCACACATAAGTTCCCCTCTCAACAAACATTACTTGAAATTTTCATTTTTTTTTTAAATTGTTATGATAGGTCATAGAAATTTCATTTCATTTTCCAAAGTTTAAAATTAAAGGGTTTAAATATGGTTGTTGTTTGCAAAGCTAGGGGTGAGTGAGTATAAAATAAGTAGAGTATGAATTGACAACCGTACCTTATCTTGTATGTACAAGTTTCTAAATTTTCAAAGCGATACCTATCATGTGATTCTTTTGAACCATCCTGAAACACGTGTCTCATGATCTCTACACACACATTTGGTACATTGAAAATGGACCCGGAATAAAATCGTCATCTAAGGCTTCGTTTATTTCAAGGAAAATCTCTTGTAAATAGAAAGCATTTTTTTGAAAATGGTATGTTTTCTTGTGCTTGGTTGCCTTTATAAAAACATATCGAAAAGAATTTTCCATGGTTTGGTACGAATTTTGTTTAAAGTATAATCATACTTAAATATAGTATCGTTAGTTTATTATCATGACTTTATTACAAGTCTTTTATATAAAAGTATAATATATAGATTAATTTTTAACTTCCAGTATTATAACTTCCTTGGCTTATATTTTAAATTTTATCAACAAGTGCTTTTAGTTAATTTTTTTCATCACAATCCTTTTATATTTATAATAATATAGGTTGGTTCTAACAAAGATCTAATAGAAATTACTTTTAGAAAGTTAAGAAACTTGTCAAAAGTAGTTCAAAAAACAACTTTCCATTTTATAAAGTGCAAGTCATTTTCTTGAAAAACCTAAGGATTTTCCCTAATGTTTTTCTTTCTACTTAAAATGTCATTTTCAGTTTAACAAACAAAGGAAAATAAGGAAAATGTTTTCTAGAAAAGATCTTGTCCGAAAGAAATGAGACCTAAGTTCCATTCTTTTTTTCATATTTGGAGGCATTTGTAAAAGTCAGAATTACACTTCCTTAAAATAGATCATTTTGGCTTTAAAAGGAAATTTGATTATATCAAGGAGGCAAAATTGCAATTCTATTTTACCTTCATTTATGTACTCAAATAACAATTTTGACCTCATTAATGTATATTTATTACATCCATGAATGAAAGACATTTTTTAATAGATACCATCATATACCCATTTCTTCCTATTTTCAAATGTATTACGGCCAAACATTATATAGGAATGGAACCAATGATTCCATGATGCTTCCATACAGAGGAATGGAGCAAATCACTCCTTTGTGCTAAACATGACAATAAGATATATAGTATCATATGGAACCGATAAAATAAAAAAGTATCCATATTGAAAAAATGTATATAAAGCCTAAAGTTTCAATTTGTATGGGGAGTGAATTAAAATATGGAGATAAAAAGAAAAATTCAAACAATTATGAGAAGTTAGCATGCATACCTTTCTTGTAACAACAAAAATGTTAGTAATGGAAAGAAATAAAATAAAAGAGGCAAAAAAAATAACAGTAAAGACAAGGTTAGTAATGGTGAAAGGCATGGAGCAAGACAATAAAAAAAAAAAAGAAGAAAATTAAATGATTTAGATTTTAAAAGATGAGAATACCTAACTAGCTTTATGCTAGATGTTATGTGGACCACATGATTGACTAGCTACATTTGAGATTTTAAAAGCCACCTAAATGATTGATGGTGTAGCTTAAAAATGTTTTTGGATTCATTTAAATGGTTCAAATTCAATCTCTAAGATATGTTTATAAGGGTGCCAACCATGATGTTAAGTACCCCACTTTACTTTATATTTTATAAGCACAGTTCTACGTTTAGGAGTACCAAGTTGCTTAATTAGGCCTTACTTCTTGGCTCTCTCTTTATTTGGCATTTGCCCTGTCTCAACCTTTATTTAGGACCTTTAGCTGGGGCAAGAGGTGATAACAAGGAAGCTAGGGTAGAGGATAATGATGAGGAGAAAATGGATCCTTCTACTAGTGAGGCAATAGTAGACTCTATGCTTGGGTATGGAGTAGTGGAGCCTTTTAGTGGTAAGGTTATGGCTTCCCCATCTAAGCAAGGGACAATGGACCTTCTATGGATTCTTTGATTAACTGGGATTCCTAATGATGCCAATTGCTTTCTTTTTAAATGTCTTTTTCTAAGTTGGAATGATGATCTTTTTTTTGTAAGACCTTTTTGTATGATATGAAATTTGATTGGTTATTATATCTTCTTACTTGAGTTTCTTCATTTTTCTTTAAGATTTTGGCTATGTGTGAGGCACTTGTGGAAAGTATACTTTTAGGACTTAGCAATATGTACCCTTATAAGATCTTTTGTTGCTTTCCTTTGTTCTCTTAGGATTTGTTGGCCTAAGGAGGTCGGGATATTTGTGTGCAAAACTTGTCGACCTCAAGGTTTCTTTTGCTTAAAGAGGCCACGCCTTATGTAAGAGGTAGAACTATTGGATTGAAAAAGGTTAAATGCTTTTATCGGCCTAAAGAGGCTATGTCTTGAAAGGATTGAGCTTGTTGAACTAAAATGGTCAAGGTTGTTAGAGACCTATAGGCTTGAAGAGGCGGAGGTTGTAAAGCTACATGTCCTTAAAGGACGAAGCCTATTCACCTAAAAAGATTAGGCTCATTAAAGACTTATAGGCCTAAAGTAGATAGGTCTCTAAAGGATGGAGCATGTTAACCTAAAAAGGTTAGGCTCATTGAAGATTT
Organism: Lumnitzera littorea; assembly: GCA_024138015.1. Lineage (NCBI taxonomy): Eukaryota > Viridiplantae > Streptophyta > Magnoliopsida > Myrtales > Combretaceae > Lumnitzera > Lumnitzera littorea. The sequence goes on from JAMXBB010000003.1 coordinate 82,265,924, forward strand.
ATAAGCCTAAAAAGGTAGATCCTTAAAGGATGGAATCTATCGACTTTAAGAGGTTAAGCTTATAGGAGACCTATACGCTTGAAGAGGCTAGGTCTTTAAAGGATAAGGCTTATTGAACTAAAAGGATTAGGCTTGTTGGTAACCTATAAGCATGAAGAGGCTAAGTCATTAAAGGATAGAGCTTGTCAACTTGAAAAGGATAGGCTAATTGGAGACTTATAAGCCTAAAGAGGCCATATCTTTAAAGAATGGAGCCTGTTGACCTAAAGAGGTTAGGCTTGTTGGTAAGGGTAGGTCAATGTTGATAGTATCTTGTAAGAAACACTATGTAAGTCGTCGGTTTATTTGTTGTGGTTAGTAGGCGGAGGTAGCTACATAATGAGGTCATCATCATCTCCTTGTTTTGTATTTTAACATTAGGTTAGGGGTAGGAATGTTGTAGAATGAGTTATGATAGCCATAAGTAGTGGTAGCCTAAAAGTGTTGGGTTGGAAGAGAACATATTGTATTGTTAGAATATTATTGGTGATGATGGCTTCAATGTGTCACTTACATTTTAGGTGCTAAAATGTTAGTGATGGTTTTTATCTAGATGAGCTTATTAAGAACCTCATTGGTCTTTGAACACAAAAACACTTCAGACTTAAATTAGTCGTAAGTAAGGGTAAGCATATAAATGTAATATACAAGAAAAATGTTTTAAAAAATAAGGGTACTTTAGGAATTTCAAGAAGTTACTAAACCCTACACTTCTAACCTACTTACTTTCTTCTCTAAAACCTTAATAGCTACCAAATAAAGTATAATCTCCTCTTTTATGTAGAAAACTAAGGCTCCCTATCAAAACCTAACCAAGAGTAGCAAGTACTAGTGTAATTAAGGTAAAGTTCTTGGAGATTAAGTATAGAAAATTTGTGCTAAGTCTTCTAATGTCTTAAATCTTCCTTGTCCTTATTGATTTCACCTAGTTACTAAGAGTTTCAAGTGGAGGTTTTTTATTATCATCAAGTAGCAGCTCATCTAAGTGAATAAGGTAAGTTAAATGGAGGATTTAGTAAGTTAGGTTTGATTCTCATTTGAAGAATTTCTTTGAAGGAGATAGACTTAAGTTTACATTAAGGTTTTAATGAGAAATCAAATGTTTTACAAATTAAAGGTGGTTTCTAACTTCATTTTTGCAAGTCTCATCAAGTGTTTGTGTTTTTGCAAGTAAGTTCTTGGACTCTTACTCTTAGTTTTGGGATTCCTGTAGAGATTTCTATCTTTTGGACTGAAATTATTAGAGTTCATAGTTGAGATTTAGTGTAGAAATCATTGGATTGTTGAGCCTTAAGATTCCCTTAAAGGTGCATGAGTTTCCAGTTGAGGAGTTAGAAATTTTGGTATAAGGATGAGGTGACCTGTTATGCAATTTTGCAAAATAGGAGCAAGGCATATGGACGCCTTGCAACTTACCATTCGAACACTAAGCTACTGTAAGTGGTAGAAGCGTAATGTCCAGATGCCATTCTCTATAGCTTGCAAACGCCATGCTATGTCTAGAACTCCTTTGTTTTCTAAGCCACTTTTTTATCATTTCTAACCTTAACTAACTCCTTGTCTAGCCTTTTATCTACTAAAAGTCTTGATCTTTAATCGGAAAATTGGAGTATAGATGCACTTCTAAGTAGACCAAATATGAAGACAAAAAGGAAAAGATTTGAAATATCAATATATCTTATTGGAGTTTTCGGTAGATTAAGTTGAATAAATAGCTATTGATAGGGCCGTATCAAGAATAGATAGGGTTGGTCGTATTGGAGGTAGGTCTAAGCTTACTAAAAGCTTGAAATGGAAGGTGACGAAGTGTACAAAACAAGAACAGGAAAAGTAAACAAGTAAATACCAATGAATGATTCTAAGTATATGCGTATCAAAGAACCTCTATAGACTTACAAAACTAGCTTGATATAACACATGAATAGTTTAGTAAGGTCACTTGCCACCAATTTTTACTCAAGGGTTAGGATAAGCTAGGAAGAAAGGAGTAAGCATAGTAGCTCACAAAGGTAAATGTAGTATATTCAATATCAGATGCCTCTTACGGCTATAATGTATAAAGGTATTTATACCCATGATCTAGGTAACTTGCCAAAAGCAGAAAAGACTGAAAGGGCATTGCCTAAAAGAAGTAAAATACAAGAAATGATTAAGAGTACAAAAGAGAATGTAGATGCAAGAAGCTTCGGTGGTTATTTCTATCATGTAGGGATATGGGACACGTGGTGGCTAGCTATTAGAGGGGCACTTATAGAATTTGACAAATAAGTGTAGCTATACTAAGTAAGGCCAAGATGATTAGTGGATGCCGAGCTAACCTAGGAGTACTTCAAGATTGGATCACCTTAAGCTTGATCCTAGGAGCTTAGAATAGGTATGGCTGAGCTAATGCTACTAGATGAGCATTCCTTAGGTTGACCCTTAAAGATCATAGTTACACAAGGGAGAGCTTTGCTTGGTAGGGGTAGTAGGTTAGTAGTTAGAAGTGGCCTGAACCCTCTAAGTGTAGGTTGGAGTGAGAGAATACGCTTAGCCATGCTCTAAGCCCTTAAGCTCGAGCTTAGGTCAGAGGCTCAATGGTCTAATTCCTATCATCCTTATAGAGCTGATTGGGATTTGGGATCAAATTCGACTAGTCTTCATTCAATTCTTCTTCAATTTGGTAAGGTCTGAGGTCAGTAATGTTAAATACGTATACTTTGAAGTCTTCTAGTAGCTTTAACTGGTATGTATTGTCATTTATCTTCTAAAGTATCCTAAAAGGTCCTTCAGCTCGGGTAGATAACTTGTTCTTCCTTTTGTTAAGAAATCTTTCCTTGCTTAAGTGTAGCTATACTTGATCGTTGGGTTGAAATTGCTTAGTCTTCTATCCTTTGCCTTTCTCTCTTAACTTCTTGGCAGCTCAATTAATGTATCGAGTAACTCATTGGTAGATTTGTTGTAAGGATTAAGCTATGCTCCTTACATCGAGGTCTTTTTGGTCAGTTGTTAATAATAGGGTTGAAACCGTAGACAACTTCAAAAGGGGCATGTCTAGTGGTGGTGTATATTGCTCTGTTGTAAGCAAGCTCTACCACAAGTAAGCAAACATCCTAGTCAGTTAAGTTCTTTCCTATTAATGCTCAAAGCAATGATCCTAGGTTATGGTTGATGACCTCCACTTGATCGTTGATCTGTGGGTAACAAGAAGTATTAAACAATAGCTTGGTTCCCATTTAATGCTAAAGAGTTCTCTAAAAATGGCTTAAAAGCTTTAGTTTTCTATCTGACACCACACTTCTCGGCACTCCATGCAAGCGAACTATTTCCTGTAAAAATAAAGAAGTAATAGCTGAAACATCATTAGTCTTGGTGTAAGGCACCAAGTGTGCCATCTTACTAAATTTGTCTACAATAACTATCATAGAATCTTTGCCTTGAGCAGTTTAGGGTAATTCAAGGATAAAATCCATACCTAAATCAGCCCATGGTTTGGTGAGACAGGTAAAGGCATTACTTCCCCTTGTTTAGCTCGGCTCTTTGCCTTCTTGTAGGTCATACATCCTTCAATCACACGATGTACGTTACGTCTCATTTTAGCATAGAAAAATCTTGCATTCAACAGCTCATACATCCTCTTTTCTCTAAAATGTTTAGAGAACCTACCAAAATGAGCTTCTCTCACCAGTAATTGCCTCAAAGAATAAGTTAGTAGACATAACTTGCCACCTCAAAACAAGTAGCTATCTTCGATATGATATTCATTAATTGTTCTTCCATCTCCACAATACTTGTATATCAGGCCAAAATGAAGGTCATGTTGGTATTGCACTTCAATGCTCGTAAAACTTAAAAGTTTGGTTTGCAGTTGGGTAAGAAGAACATGCCTTCTTGATAAGGCACTAGCAACCACATTATTCTTGCCTTGCTTGTACTTTATGAAAAAATTGAATACTTTTAGGAACTTGATCCATCAAGCTTGTCTTTTCGAGAGCTTTGATTAACTCCATAAGTATCTCAAGAATTCATGATCAATGCATATGACAAATTCTTTTGGCTAAAGATTGTGTTGCCCTACTTGAAGAGCTTGGATTAATGTTAGGAGTTCTTTATCATACACAAAGTAGTTCAATTGTGCTCTTCTAAGCTTCTCACTGTGATAGGGAATAGGTTAGCCTTTTGGCATTAGCATAGCTTCGATGCCAATGGATCACATTTTAGCTCTAATACTTTCTAAAAATCAAGCCGAGTTAAGACTAGCACAAAGGTTAATTCTCTTTCACCTTAACAAAACTCCTCTCTTCTTTCTCTTTACACTTGAACTCTACATCCTTCTTTGTCAACTCGGTAAAGGGGCACAACTATTGAACTAAAGCCTTGAAAAAAATGGCATTAGAAGAAAGCTAATCCATGGAAACTCTTAACTTTGGCATAAGAAGATGGGGTTGGCAAATCAACAATAACTCAAATTTTCTCTTCATCAACTATTAATCCTCCTCTACTAACTACATACCCTAGGAAGATTACCTCTTCTGGATAGAAACAACACTTGTTTAGATTTCTAAAAAATTTCTTTATTCGGAAGATATAAAAAACAACTCAAAGATGGTTAATTTAACTTGCTAGGTTAACATTGTATATGAGGATGCCATTGAAGTAGATTACGATGTATCTTTCAATCAAGTCTCTTATAACTTAGTTCATCAATTGCATAAAAGTGCTTGGGAAGTTTGATAGCCTAAAAGGCATCACCATTGACTCATACAATCTATGTTGAGTTTTAAAGGTAGTTTTCCATTCATTACCTTATCTTGTATGAATTTGGTGATAACCTGACTTTAAGTTGATCTTGCTGAATACTCTAGCAATACTCAGTTCGTCTAACATATCATCTAGCCTCGAAATAGGGTACATGTACTTGATCACAATCTTATTCATAGCTCTACTATCTACATACATTTGGCAAGTACCATCCTTCTTTAGCATTAGTAATGCAGGTACAACATAAAGGATGAGACTCTCTCTTATGTACCCCTTCTCTAACAGTTTGTTGACTTGTCTATGGAGCTTGGCAATTTAGTCGAGATTCATTTGATAAAGCAAGCTTGTTTGGTAGAGTAGCTGATACGAGGCAAGTGCACCTATCAATTTTAATATAGCGGATGTGAGTTCAAGTCGATCCCTTAGAGATTTTGAGTATTAATATTAACTTTAGCTTTATTATCTAACCAGAAAATTATGATAAATTGAATGAATTAAAAATACTGAAATTAACAACTAAACTACTTATGAGACTTAATTATGCAAATTAGAAAGCAATAAACTACGAACGACTTCAAGTATGCAATGATGTATTTAGGAATTATTTCCCCTAGTGTTTAACATGTAACCTCTTTAAAATATATCAAATTCAATTTCTATTATTCTTGACCGGAGGGATTCACAATTAAAGCTAATATTTTTCTCAAGCATATTAACCCTAATCCTAAATTATTTACCGGAATCTCTTCACTTAGTAATATAACTTAGAATTGCATTAATGTATAATGAATTCCCACACAAACAATCAACTTTCCGGAAGAAACATGTATCTTATCTCTAAGTATACATGTAATTCTCTCCAATTATGCTAAGATCTAATTATACATGCAATTTCTCAATCAACATGCATAATATCATATATTGACACTCTAGAATTATCAATCAACAATTAAACAACATAATTGAATCAAGAAAAGATAGAAACTTCATTGAAATTATAATTCAACTTAAGGGTTACATGAAACCCTAGGTTCCATAATCGTAAATACTTGAATTCTAAGCTATCATAACGAATCTAAAAACGAGTTCCATCAAAAATATAAAATAAAGCATAAAAACCCCTCTTGATTTGATGAACAATCTCTCTAATCTTGAAATCGATGTTGTTCTTGCTTCTTGATTGATGTTCTCCTCAAGTCTCCTCTCGTCTCTTGTGTTTCTTCGTTTTTGTAATGTCTCTTCTCTTTTGAAACCCTAAGATATCCTTTTATATATGTATTGCAAAGATTCTGTTTTCGTCACCAGACACGGCCTGGGATATGGCCATGTCCCCAGGTCGTGTAACTTTCTGCATTAAGGTAAAATTTTCTGCACAACTTCAAAACTTCATAACTTCTTCGTTTGAACTCGGAATTGAGTGAAACTTGATTCCTTTTCTTCGTTTTCGATCCTAGAATGCGTTTAAACCCTGAAATCAACATTTTACTCAATTAAGTATCAATTTCTTTAAAGAAAACAAAAAATGTGAGAGAAATGCTATAAAATCACCATATGAAATATGTTTAAAATCAGAGTTATCAAATTTCCTCACACTTGAGCATTTGCTTGTCCTCAAGGAAATAAATCAAAACAAAACTTTCGGGACAAGAAACACTAAACAAAATTTATCACTGTTTAGGAAACCTGTGAACGAATACACTTGACCCGAAGAAAGGTAAGAAAATCATTCTCAACTAACTTGCAATAATAAAGTCAACCAATTTCATCTGACCATATTCGAATGCTCCAACAATACTTAATACTAGAATTCATTAGTTAATTTATGAAAATCAAAGTTTAACCGAGCCATTTAACCAAGGATTCTTAAACTAAAAATTAGATTTAACATCTCGCCAACCGAGAAAGAGTCATAAAAATTTTATCCATTTGACTAAAATGTATACAATTCTCTCTTCCATCTCACTAAGCACCATAATCTAAAACAAACACATTTACATCCACTCTTCCTCTGATCATCCTCCTAGTTCATACTTTTGTTGAGAGGTCTTTTGAATTTACTTTATTTAATGCACAATTATGTTGGTAGCGGGAAAGAATCTCGCTCTTTTGACTGACCAAGACCGATCCATACCAACTTATTTCTTATATTGATAACGGGAAAGAACCTTGCTCTTCTGATGGACCAAGGCCGATCCATATCAATTTTTTCATTTGAATTGGCATTGGGGCTCAATCTCGCTCTTCTGACGGATCAAGACGAATTCGTACCAATTTTTTTCTATTCATACACTTATTATTACTTTTGACCTCCAATCACTATGATTTTTCAAGGGTTTCTCAAAAGAAGAATTTCATTTGTTTGTTTATTAAAAATTATAACACTCTTAAAAATTTCTAAGAGAAAGGTATACATAAAAGTAAATTTTAAAAATAACCATGACTAACTCTCAACTAGTGATGTTGCTCCATTCTCAAGTCTTAAAATCCTAAGCTAAATAATTCGTAACTTTGCCTTCCAAAATTTGACTAATCAATTCTAGTAAAGTATCATAAGATCAATAATAATCAAGATGACGTAATTGATTTGGCTTAATACCAGTTAATCACCTATTGTAAGTTAACTTAAAATGTAATTGGGTCAAATATGAATAATTGGTTTCCTAAACAGTAACAAATTCATATATATCCCTTCCCCACACTTAATAATGTACATTGTCCCCAATGTACCACAAAAAAATCATAGCAGCAAGAAAAAGCAGCACAGGGAAAAAGGAAACATATGTAATGAAAGGAAACTAATACTTCCCTACCAATCGAAAAGAAGTGCAAAATGAAGAAGCAGCATCATTATATATAACAGAGTTCACAAGTCTTGATCAATAAAAGAGAACACAAAAAATTTGGAACTAAGAAGAGTGATCAGAATCCGTCTCCTCAGCCTCCTCATCAGATGGTGCCTCAACTATCGTAGCATCATCATCGTCATCACCGTCCTCATCATCCTCATCATCTGAATCACTTTCTCCAGCCTCTTCGTCGTCACCACCCTCATCCGCCTCTTCCTTACTACTCTCATCATCCTCTTCCTTTTCTTCACTCTCCTCTTCATTGGTAGCCGGCGCTTTCATTTTAAGAAATTCTTCCATTTTATCCTGTTGGAGATGAAGTTTATCCATACTCTCTCGTATATAACGAACCTTAGACAGCAACAAATCAAATTTATCTTCAAAGCTGGCTGAAGACGTTTGGCCTCGAGATGTGCTGCTGCAAGAGCGTCGACCTTGACTTCTTGATGGTAGGAGGTTCATGAGGCGGAAGGAATTGAGGCGCATAGGAGTGACTTAGCTAATGAAAGTAAGTGAGGGCCAAGCAACAACCTTAGTCCTCATAGCCTGCACCAGTAATGTAATATAAGGGCCACAACAAATATGCCCTTTCTTCCGAGTAGTGGTGGCTTGGTGGCTGAAGAGTTCGGCGATTTCGATGGCTAGATTGATGGGGTGTTTATGGATGACACTATAAAGATAGAGGCAATCCTTGTTGGACACCACCCTGGTGTTAAGGCCTCTGCCAGTCAATGTATATGAAAAGAGCTAGTGAAGAATCCGATATTCAGGCCTGACTAATTGAGAGGCCTTACTCCTGACTGGATCATAGGCATCGCCAACCATAATCTCATTCCAAAATGACCCTGCTGTGATGCCACGAGGAAAACGACACGAGAGACTTTGAAATTCTTCTGTCCGTGTATATCGCTCGGCATATAAACCAAGATATCTGCCCAATTGAGCAATGGACATGTGGAATGGATGGCCACTCAAGGTGAAGTATAATTTACGTTTTGGGCCCATGCTAATAGTACTGTCTTTATCTAGTTTATAAGTGCACAAAAATTCTAGAGTCAGCTCTTTATAAATTGGAGCTTTAAAGGATAACAAGCGCTCCCAAACGGTACCATCCAAGAGCTCCTTCATTTCGGTGGTGAGCTCTAGTTGAGCGAGAACATCCCAATCCAACCGAAGGGTCTCGCTAAAGGACTTAGACTGAAGCAATTGATAGCGTTGTACTTGGTAGTCCTCCTTAAATTGGAGCATTAGGTGCTCCATAGGGGGAAGAGTCGCCAGTAGTTCAACAATTGTGCCGGATTGTGACGAAGAGGATGCCGTAAATTTGGATTTTCGGCGAACGGAAAGCTTAGATCGATTAGCCATTTGAATACCTGAAAAGAGTCAACAATCCAAATCAAACACAAACATCCATATCGCACATATTTGAAGAAAACAGAAAAATAGGAAGAACAATGGGGAAGAATGTGAAAAGAATGCTCATTGGGGCATTTCAACAAACATATGGAGTGCAGCTAGAAAACGAGGTGGTGGAAAAGAAATGAGTGGCATACACTTCCAACGAATTCCACTACACAAGAATTAACGAGGAAAAACAAGCGTCTATACATATAAGAGACGCGAAATGACCTAGAATAATGATCGCTCATTGCTAACCCTAACTAGCATGAATGAAGAATGACAAGCAAATTAACCAATAAAATTTGGAATGGACAGAGCATAATGAAATCTAACTAGATGAGGCATCATTATAACATATGAGATCAAGAAACTTAAAGTAATGATGCATAGCATGGATGAATAATCAAAAGAAATCAGCAGGCCAGAAACAATATGCATAAAAGGAAGAACATACATAACCCAATTGCTGTAGCATAAGGAAGAGAAAGGAAAATTAAGGGGGAAAAACTTATTTGGATCAAAATGCGGAACACAGGAATTGTGGAGAGAAGAGGGAGAATGAGAGAAAATGTAAGAGAGATATGTTTGATTGTGAGTGTGTGAGAGGGTGTGTTTAATTTAAATTAACTGGTTGTGTGCAAAATCGTGTTATTTTGGGTCGATACAGGCTGGGACACGATCGTGTCCCTTGCCTGTGTAACATTCTGTTCCATCGTGTCTATCCTAGACGCACACGGGCTGGGACACGACCGTGTCCTCTGCCCGTGTGACTTTTGCTTCCTGTGTATGAAAACTGGATGGACACGGGCTGGGACACGACCGTATCCCACGCCCCCACGCCCGTGTGACTATTTATTCATGAGTGAGAATTCTGGGCGGATACAGGTTGGGACACGACCGTATCCCACGCCCGTGTAACTTTCTGTGCCCCTGGAGTAGGATCGAAGTCTGGGCGAACACGGGCTGGGACACGACCGTGTAACTTTCTGTGGGTGGACAGTTTTGAACGTCTGGATGGACACGGGCTGGGACACGACATTGTCCCTCGCCCGTGTGATAAAATTTTTTTTTTTGAATTAAATTTAAAGATAAAGGAAACTTAGAAATAATAAAACTAAAGAGAAAAGGCAAAAATAAAGCTAAAAGGGGAAAGGCTATGATGCTAAATTGAAAGAAAAAGAAAAGAAGCAAAGCAAAGTTAGATTGAACGGAAAATAAAATGAAGAAAACTTAAAGAACTAAAGTATAAATAGAGTTAGACATGGGTTGCCTCTCAAGAAGCGCTTTAGTTAACATCGATAGCTCGACGGGATACGTCTTCTCATGTTAGTTCTGTCGGATGGAGATAAAACTCCTCTCGGCTAACATGCTCCAAGTTTCCACTCAAGTATAATTTCAACCGTTGTCCATTTACCTTAAATGTGCCCTTCTTCGGGTGTGTAACTTCAACAGTCCCATACGGGAAAACTCGTGTAATTGTAAATGGTTCAGACCACCTGGATTTTAACTTACCTGGGAATAAACGCAGGCGAGAATTATACAAAAGGACATGATCACCTTCTTTAAATTGTCGACCTTGTTTGATTCGCTAATCATGATACTTTTTGGCCCTTTCTTTGTATAATTTGGAGTTCTCATATGCATTTGCTCGCCATTCCTCTAGCTCGTTCAATTGAAGTTGCCTGTGAGAACCTGCACGCTCAAAATCAACATTAGCACTCTTAATCGCCCAATAAGCCTTATGCTCTATCTCTACCGGCAAATGACAAGCTTTGCCATATACAAGTCGGTAGGGTGTAGTCCCAAGTGGTGTTTTGTAGGTGGTTCTATATGCCCATAGAGCATCATCCAACTTTTCTGACCAATCTTTCCTATGATACTCTACGGTTTTTTCAAGAATTCGCTTAAGATCGCAATTGGCAACTTCCACTTGGCCACTACTTTGGGGATGGTACGGGGTAGCTATCCTATGTGTAACGCCATAACGTTTCAGTACTTGATCGAGTTGAGCATTGCAAAAGTGTGTTCTCCTATCACTTATAATTGTCCTAGGGGTGCCAAATCGACACAATAGGCCTTTCAAGAATTTTTTTACTACCCTAACATCATTAGTAGGTAGGGCTTTAGCTTCCACCCACTTAGAGACATAGTCAATGGCTGCTAGGATATATTTGTTTCCATTTGAATTCGGAAAAGGACCCATGAATCGATCCCCTACACATCAAATACCTCAACCTCGATGATGGGGTTTTGTGGCATTTCATCCCGACGGGAGATATTTCCCACTTGTTAGCAACGATCACAACTCTCAACATATCTCTGGGCATCTTTGAATAAGGTGGGACAATAAAATCCTGCCTCTAGGACCTTATGAGCTGTCCTATTGGCACTATGATGCCCACCCGTAGGCCCCGAATGACAGTGTCTCAAAATTCGCCAACTTTCGAGGTGTGGTACACACCTTCGAATGACATGATCTACACATACTTTAAATAGGTAAGGATCATCCCAAAAATAATGTTTCACATCAGAAAAGAATTTCTTCTTTTGCTGGTGTTGAAGTCTCTTCGGTATGATCCTAGCAGCTAAAAAATTAGCAATATCTGCGAACCAAGGAATTTCCATATCACTTACTTGGGCGATGGCATAGAGTCGCTCCTCAGGGAATTCATCCTTGACCTCGTTCTCGTCGAGCAATTCCAAGTTTAGGTTCTCCAATCGGGATAGGTGATTTGCTGCTAAATTCTCAGCGCCTTTTTTATCTTTGATCTCCACATCAAACTCTTGCAGCAACAAGATCCACTTAATCAATCTTGGTTTTGCATCCGGCTTTGCTAACAAGTACCTAAGGGTAAAATGATCAGTATAAACAATCACCTTAGATAGAAGCAAATAAGAGCGAAATTTATCAAAGGCAAAAACAACGGCTAGCAACTCTTTTTCTGTAGTAGTGTAGTTTTCCTAAGCATTCGTAAGAGTTTTGCTAGCATAGTGAATTGGTTGAAAGTGCTTGTCTCGCCTTTGTCCCAATATTGCTCCGATTGCGTGATCACTTGCATCACACATATGCTCAAAGGGGAGTACCCAATCAGGTATTACCATGATTGGAGCATTGGTAAGTTTCTCTTTAAGGATATTGAAAGCTTTCAAACACTCCTGAGAGAAAACATAAGGCACATCCTTCTCTAATAGCTTAGTCAAAAGGCGGGCAATTTTCGAGAAATCCTTGATAAATCGCCTGTAAAAACCTGCATGTCCTAAGAAACTTCTTATGGCCTTAACCGAAGTTGGAGGTGGGAGTCTTGCAATCGCATCCACCTTGGCAGTATCCACCTCAATTCCTCGATAAGAGATCTTATGGCCCAGCACAATACCTTCTTGTATCATGAAGTGGCACTTTTCCCAGTTGAGGACAAGGTTGGTCTCTTCACACTTGGTAAGTACCCTGTCCAAATTATTCAAACAAAGGTCAAATGAGTTGCTAAAAACTGAAAAATCATCCATAAATACCTCCATTATGTCCTCTATCAAATCATCAAAAATAGCTAACATGCACCGCTGGAATGTGGCCGGTGCATTGCAAAGACCAAAAGGCATTCTACGATAAGCAAAAGTGCCATAAGGACAAGTGAAAGTGGTCTTCTCTTGATCTTTTGGTGCAATAGGTATCTGAAAATAACCAGATAAGCCATCCAGAAAACAATAAAACATATGTCCAGCTAGTCGTTCTATCATTTGATCAATAAAAGGTAGGGGGAAATGGTCCTTACGTGTAGCATCGTTTAATTTCCGATAATCGATACATACACGCCAACTTGTTACCGTTCTCATTGGGATCGATTCATTTTTTTCATTAGGGACTACTGTCATCCCACTTTTTTTTGGAACAACTTGCACTGGACTTACCCATGAACTATCAGAGATAGGATATATCATACCTGCATCAAGGAGTTTGATAACTTCCTTTTTGACTACCTCTTTCATGTTTGGATTCAAGCGTCTCTAGGGCTGCACAACCGGCTTATAGTTTTCTTCCATTAAAATCTTATGAGTACAAAAGGAGGGATTGATACCTCGAATATCGGATATTTTCCAAGCAATGGCCCTCTTATGCTCCTTAAGTACTTTCAGCAACCTTTCTTTCTGTTCTTTTTCCAAATTAGATGCTATAATTACCGGTAATTTGGAGTCCTTCTCTAAGAAGGCATATTCCAAATAGTCAGGTAATTATTTTAGCTCCAATACTGGTGGCTCCTCCATCGAAGGTTTTAACTGTGCTTCCTTCCTCTTTTCAATCTCTTCAAACCCTGTCTCAATAAAGATGGTTTATTTACCTCCAGTTAGGCTATCACCTCAGATTTGACAGGATCTTCCGAAGTTGCCTCTATGCCTAATTGCAAGCAACTCTCTAACGGATTTTTAAGAAGAACTTCCTGCATATAACTTGAAACAAAAGTGTCAGTAACATCTAGAAGGTAGGAAGTATCATCTTGATCGACAGATTTTTTCATAGCCTCTGAAATTTTAAACGTGATCTCTTCATCTCCTACTCGAAGAATGAGCTTGCCACCACTAACATCAATGATAGCCCTGGCGGTAGCTAAGAATGGTCTTCCTAGGATAAGGGGTAACTCAAAATCGTCATCCATATCTAGTATCACAAAATCAACTGGAAAAATGAATTTACCCACTCGGACTAATACATCCTCAAATATGCCTTTAGGATACGTCACAGATCTATCAGCTAATTGCAAACTCATGCGTGTGGGCTTAGGTTCCCCTAATCCTAGTTTCTTAAAAAATTTGTAAGGCATTAAATTGATGCTAGCACCCAAATCCGCTAAAGCTTTGTCAATTAACAGATCACCAATATGATAAGGAATGGTAAAATTTCCTGGGTCTTTTAGCTTTTTGGGCAACTTGTTTTGTTTAATCGCTAAACACTTTTCATCCAAGATGACTGTAGAAAGCTCCTCAAGCTTCCTCTTGTTGGATAACAAATCTTTCAAGAATTTAGCATACTTCGGCATCTGTGACAAGGCATCAACAAAAGGTAAGTTAATATGCAGTTGTTTAAAGAGGTCAAGGAACTTACTGAATCGTTGGTTATTGCGATTTTTCTTGAGTCTTTGGGGATATGGGATAGGTGGTTGATATTCTTTCACCTTTGATGACTCTACATCTTCTGTTGCTTTCGTCCCCTCCTTGCTCTTGCTAGTCTCTTTGCTAACTTTCCTCTCAGCATGCAACTCCTTCCCATTCCGAAGTGTTACTGCCTTAACATGTTCCTTTGGATTGGGTTCTGTATTTCTCGGTAGCGATCCCTGCGGTCTTTCAGAGATTAGCTTCGCAAGTTGACCAATTTGGTTCTCGAGATTGCGATTTGAAGCCTCTTGATTTCTCAGCGAGGGTTTAATGTTGGATAAGCGAGCCTCATTGCCTTGAATGTATTTTGTGAGAAGTTCTTCCACACTGGGTTTCTTTTCTTGAGGGAGAGGAGGTGGGAATGATCGTTGAAATTCAGGTGGGCCAAAGTTGGTCTTCTACTGGCCTTGGTTTTGGTTTCCCCATGAGAAATTTGGGTGATTCCTCCATCCTGGATTGTAAGTGTTGCTGTAGGGGTTATTTTGTTGCTTAGGTGGATTTCCTAGATAATCCACCTGTTCCAGTTGTTCTTGTGTTCCATACCCCTGCATCCCAAAATCACTTACATCCGATTGCACTTGTTGAGGGCCAATTGAGAGTGCATCAATCTTTTTACTCAACAAGTCTACCTTGGCTGCCAGAGCAGTGGTCAAGTCCACATCATAAATTCCCATGGCCTTTTGCTTGGCTCTAGTGCTTTCCCACTGATAGTTGTTCATCGCTATTCCTTCAATCAGGTTTTATACTTGCGCAGGTGTATTTGTGTTCAAAGTACCTCCTGCGGATGCATCAATCATCTGTCTAGTGGATAAATTGAGACTATTGTAGAAGGTCTGAATCTACATCCATAATGAGAGGCCATGATGTGGGCATCTCCTGAGCAAGTCCTTGAACCGCTCCCAAGTATCATATAGCGTCTTCGCTTTCAATTAAGCAAAACAAGAAATATCATTCCGAAGTTTAGCGGTCTTTGCAGGTGGGAAATACTTCTCCAAAAATTTCTCTACCAATTCATTCTAAGTTG
Organism: Lumnitzera littorea; assembly: GCA_024138015.1. Taxonomy (NCBI): domain Eukaryota; kingdom Viridiplantae; phylum Streptophyta; class Magnoliopsida; order Myrtales; family Combretaceae; genus Lumnitzera; species Lumnitzera littorea. Next base: position 82,281,119 of record JAMXBB010000003.1, read on the forward strand.
TGATTGAATTTCTTGGTAGGGAGTTCAACCACTGTTTTGCTCTTCCCCTTAAGGAGAAAGGAAATAGCCGCAGTCGAATGGCATTATCCGTGACTCCGTTGATTTTAAATGTATCACAAATCTCTAGAAAACTAGAGATGTGGGCATTAGGATCTTCATCTTGGAGACCATCAAACTGAACATATTGTTGCACCATTTGTATGATGTTGGGTGCAATTTGGAAGTTATTAGCCACGACGGTTGGCCTTGCGATACTAGAGTCAGCTCCAATAAGTGTAGGCCTTGAATAATCGGACATGGTCCGATTTGCTTTATTCCCGTTGTTAGCCATGTATGGTGGATCTTCTTGCTCAATGAATTGAATGTTGGCCTCTTTACCTTTTTCTTTGATCTCAACAATTGATTCGTCGTCTATGGTCGCCACAACTTGTCTAGGTCGCGATCTTAAATTTTGAAGGGCAGTTCTCTCAATTTCAGGATCAAGTTCTACCAAATCTTTCGAGTTGCTTCGGGTCATACACTACAAGGGCAATAAATAAAAAATCAATTGCAGTTCTAAGTAATAAAAATAAACAATGAAAACAAAAGAAAATAAAGAAAAAAAAATGGTTAAAGTAATAAAGCAACTAGTGTTCTTAATATCAAAGATCCTCGGCAACGGTGCCAAAAACTTAATACGAGGCAAGTGCACTTATCAATTTTAATATAGCGGATGTGAGTCCGAATAGATCCCTTAGAGATTTTGAGTACTAATATTAACTTTAGCTTTATTATCTAACCGGAAAATTGTGATAAATTGAATGAATTAAAAATACTGAAATTAACAACTAAACTACTTATGAGACTTAATTACGCAAATTAGAAAGCAATAAACTACGAACGACTTCAAGTATGCAATGATGTATTTAGGAATTATTTCTCCTAGTGTTTAACATGTAACCTCTTTAAAATATATCCAATTCAATTTCTATTATTCTTAACGGGAGGGATTCACAATTAAAGCTAATATCTTTCTTAAGCATATTAACCCTAATCCTAAATTATTTACCGGAATCTCTTCACTTAGTAATATAACTTAGAATTGCATTAATGTATAATGAATTCCCATACAAATAATCAACTTTCCAGAAGAAACGTGTATCTTATCTTTAAGTATACATGTAATTCTCTCTAATTATGCTAAGATCTAATTACACATGCAATTTCTCAATCAACATGCATAATATCATATATTGACACTCTAGAATTATCAATCAACAATTAAACAATATAATTGAATCAAGAAAAGATAGAAACTTCATTGAAATTATAATTCAACTCAAGGGTTACATGAAACCCTAGGTTCTGTAATCCTAAATACTTGAATTCTAAGCTATCATAACGAATCTAAAAACGAGTTCCATCAAAAATATAAAATAAAGCATAAAAACCCCTCTTGATTTGATGAACAATCTCTCTAATCTTGAAATCGATGTTGTTCTTGCTTCTTGATTGATGTTCTCCTCAAGTCTCCTCTCGTCTCTTGTGTCTCTCCGTTTCTGTAATGTCTCTTCTCTTTTGAAACCCTAAGATATCCTTTTATATATGTATTGCAAAGATTCTGTTTTCGTCACCAGACACGGCCTGGGACATGGCTGTGTCCCCAGGTCGTGTAACTTTCTGCAATAAGGCAAAATTTTCTACACAACTTCAAAACTTCATAACTTCTTTGTTTGAACTCAGAATTGAGTGAAACTTGATTCCTTTTCTTCGTTTTCGATCCTAGAACGCGTTTAAACCCTGAAATCAACATTTTACTCAATTAAGTATCAATTTCTTTAAAGAAAACCAAAAATGTGTGGGAAATGCTATAAAATCACCATATGAAATATGTTTAAAATCAGAGTTATCAGTAGCATTAGGTATCAAGTTAATGCAGTATTCAATGCCTCAAAAAGGAGGTAATCCTTTAAGTAACTGCTCGGGAAATAGGTTGGCATATTTACCTAATAGCTCTCAGATCTCCTCAAGCAGCATAACTTATTCCTTTAACTCCAATAGTCTTCTTATCAATAGGAAGGTCAGCATCAGTATTGGACCTGATGGCTTCTCGATGCTTGGCTCAACTCAAAACCAAAGCCTTCTTTAATTGTCAAGCTAATTTAGCTTGTAACTTGGTTGGGAGTCATGGGGTTTAGAGTCATCTTCTTTCCATCTTTCTCAAACATATTTGTATTCTAAAACCTATTATGAATAAACCTTCGATAAAAAAGCCAAGATCAGCTTAGCGATACATGTGTACATAAGTAGTACTTACTACGTGAGGTGTAATGCAACCTTCTTATTTAGCTAATGCAACTTATATAGCCTTAGATGTGAGATGGTCAGCAGCTTGAGCTTCTTAACTAGCTTAGTAGACACTACATTAGTGAAACTCTTGTTGTCTACTATGAGTGCATATACTTGTTTATTCACCTTATAGGTGATGTGAAACAAGTTCTCGCGTTGCTCTTCCTCAATTGATGGTTTAATGTTCATTACTCATTTGGCAACTAAGGTCAGCTTATCCAAGTCCTTAGCAAACACATCTTCTTTAACTAGCTTGTCATTAGCCTCAGTTTCTTACTTTATTCCTCCTTTTTCTTCAAGTTCCTTATCCGTATTGTCTACTTCGATCTTCAAAGCATCTCCTTTAATAATGATTGTTTGTTTGTTTAGAAATTGAGCATCCATGTGTCTAAATCCTTGATACTTAAAACACTTAATTTGGCTTGTCTTTAACTTAGACCCTTCTCCCTTCTCGTAAGACCTCTTTGGCAACTCTTGGTTAGCATCACGACATTTCTACTCAGGCATAACATTAGTTCTCTTGCTCGGCCCGGTATTATATTGAGCTCGGTAATTCCTTAAATAGGTTGGTTTGATTGTATAAGTGGGCTCATTGGAGGTTGGCTTAACCCATTCCTCCTTTACCTTTCCACATATTGGGCTATTCTCATAGCCTCATCTAATATAGTAAACTATTGAAGCTCCATTACATCTCAAATATCATTCCTTAACCTAGTAAGAAACCTAAACACTGTTTGGGTTGAAGGCTCAACAACCTCACATTGGATCATGAGAGAACAAACTCATCAACAGTTTGGCACCCTTGCCTCGACTCTTAAAGTCAAGTAAAAGAATCCTATAACTAAGTATTTAGCACAAATATATTTTTAAGGACTCTTTTTATCTCGAACCAGGTGCAAACCTCTCTATATCCTTCTCCCCTTCTCATGACTTAGAAGTTACTCCACACATTGTAGCATATCTTGAGAACTTTATAGCAGTAACTCTCATTTTCTCACGATCTTCATATTGGTAGTAGTCAAAGACTCACTCTATTTTCTCTTCCCAATCAAGATGATCATCAACATTTCCAGAAACATTAAAGTTGGGGATTTGAAGCTTTATAAGATCGGTAGCTCGGTGTACTTGAGCTCACTCTTCTACTTCAACATATTGTTCCCCTTCATCCTCTTCATCTACTTCACCCAAGTCAATCCTCCTCTGCACTCGTTTTGCTACTCCTTTGCCTCAATTTTATCGAGTTGGGATTTATCCTCTCACAAGTTGAGCTTGGGGAGTGTTTTGAGTAGCATCAACTAGTTGGAAAGTTAGTGCATGGACAACTTTGGTTAGGTAGTCTATCAAGTTAACCATTTCATTGATTCTTTCGTTTGTGCTTTTAAGACTGTTTTAGGGCTGTTGGCTATTGTGGAAAACACCACTGTTATTGTCTCCAATACTTGCATTTACACTTGCATTAGTCATTCTTTTACAAAATCTCAACAAAGCTCAAAACTTCAATATTCATGAAACAACTAACACTGTCTTCAAACCAGCTAACTCATACACTCACACTTTCACTTACTAATATCTTAGCCCAAAACAAACTTTTCTACAAGCTACTAGCACAATAGTTACTTTGAAAGTAAAAAATGTTTAAGGTAAAACTTGCTTTGTTCCTGAAGCTCAAAACATGGTAAAACAAAGTATCTCACAATAGCTTCCTTAAAATAATACTACTTCCACTACTTGCTATAGCAGCTATCTCTTTCACAATCACAACATACTATTACAACTAGTACTACTCACAACATAACTATAGCAAACTAAGATGATAAGGAGGTTCTAAGAGTAAACAAGGTCGACCGTATCAAGGGTGGGTCTAAGCTTACTGAAAGCTTGAAATAGAAGGTGATGATGTGTGCAAAACAAGAATAGAAAAAGCAAAACAAGCAAATACCTATGAATGATTCTAAGGATATGATGCACCAATGAACTTTTGTAGACTCACAAAACTAACTTGATATGAAGCATGAGTAGTTCAATGAGATCACCCGCCACCTAGCCTTACTTAAGAGTTAAGATAAAAGTAGGAAGGAAGGAGTAAGCATAGTAGCTAATAAAGGTAAATGTAGTATATTCAATATCAGATGGCTCTTCTGGCTACAATATATAAGGGTACTTATACCCTATTCTAGGCTAACTTGCCAAAAGTGGAAATGACTAAAAGGCATTACTTTAAAGAAACAAAAAAACAAGAAATGATTAAGGGTACTAATAAGTTCTTATTTGCATATATTTTACATGGTGATTTTTGATGATTTTCCATTGAAATTTGAGTTTATTTTTAAATAATGATACTTAATTGAGTAAAATCTTTATTTTTAGGTTTTGAAGTGATCTACATAAGAAAACAAGAAGATAGAAATAAGTTTTACTCAATTCGGAGCTAAAATGAGTAAGTTATGAAGAACGACACACTCGAACAACATGATTATGTTATTTCTAAGCAAATTTGGAGTGATTTTTAAGTGATTACAACCAATTACAAGACCCAAGGACACGTCCATGGTCATGTAGTTCCTAGCATTGAAAAAAAGAAAAAGGAAAAGAAAAGAAGTAATCACAGTCGGTTACACCATTAAGGGATATGATCATGTCCTTGGTCGTGTGTTTGTAGTGACCTTTATTTTTCTCAGATCCTCTATAAAGCTTCTTTAGTTTTTTTTTGTTAAAAAAAACAAAAAAAAAAAAAACTTTAGACGACCTTTGGAGAGCTTTTCAAGAGAAGAACATTCAAGGGAGTAAGGGAAATCAAGACTTCAAGTTTCAATTGTTTTTAGATTTCATGATTTACTCTTCTATAATTCTTTATTCTTTGATTTAGGATTGTTGCTTTATGATGTGTAGAGAGTAGATCTTTGGTATATAGGTCTTGTGGAATCTAGATCTACTCATAGACATGGATTTCTATTAGATCTAATTGATTATTTATTTTCTTTCTTGATTTAACTATGTGCACTTCATGATTTAGATTGTTATTTCTATGGGTAGTGATCTAAACCTTAATATCTTATAAGAGAATTAAGAGATTTCATATAAGATTAGATTTAGGCATAATTGATAGAGATTATTGCAAGATTAGAGATACTTTGCAAAGTCTTTTTGGAATGTTGATTTATATTGTAGATAATTCATTGTACAATAATGTGATCTTAGGTCATGCTATTAAGAAGAGATTTTAATAAGCAATTTTAGGATTAGGGTTAAGTGATTTGAGAAAGTGATTAACTTTAATAGAGAATTCTCTTAATCAAGAAAGATTAAAGAAGAAGCTAGATTATCTTTAAGGAAAATCACATGTTAGATATAGGTGAAGTAAAGATTTAGATATGGTTTTAAATCTTGAATTAATTTATACTTTTATTACTTTCTTGTTTAAGTACTTTAATATTCATTAATTAGTTGGTTAATTTAGTAGTTGCTGCATTTGATTTAGATTCTTTAAGTTTCTTGAATTTGAGTTTATAGGTTAGATAATAGAGATCTAGTGAGTATTAGCGACATTTGGACTTAATCAAGTTACTACAATTTGATAGGTGAGCTTGTCTATGTATCAAGTATGAAAGAGAATGCAAATGTAAGAAGCTTTGGTGGCAAATTCTATCATGTGGGGGTAAGACATGTGGTAGCTGGCTATTAGAGGAGTGCTTGTAGAATCTAATAAATGTGTACGATTTTACTGAGTAGGGTCAAGATGATTAGTAGATGCCAAGTTGACTTGGAAGTACTTCAGGACTGCATCACCTTAGGCTTGATCTTGGCAGCTTAGAATAGGTATGGCCATGCTAATGCTATCAGATGAATGTTCCTCAGGTCAACCCTCAGAGATCATAATTGCACATTAGAGAGCTCAGCTTGGCAGAGGTAGTAGGTCGACAATCAGAAGTAGGTTGGACTCTTTAAGTATGGGTCAAAGTGAGAGAATACGCTTAGCTAAGCCCTTGAGCTAGGGCTTGGTTTAGGGGTCTAGTAGTTGGTTTCTATCAGCTATGAACGTAAGTAATCATGTTAGAGATTGAATTGGGGATAAGATAAGCGTTAATAACTAATCGTTTTGACAAAGTAATGTATTGATGACTATGTGGATCGAGGTATGAAGGAACTAAGTGAAAACTATTATCTCTTGAGTTAGATACTTAGATCCTTTTTGCTTCGAGTTATCTTATTGATTTATTAAGTTGCTTAATGACTTAGGTACTTAGTACTTATATGTATGGATGTGCTTGCTAAGATAGAAATAACCTAACTAGACTAAGTACTATTTGGCCAAACTGAATGCTTGTTGCTTGTGCTTGACTCACTTAACCTAGGGGCTCAGTAGATCCCTAGGGGGCAACTGCTGATCATATGTAGGAATTCCTTAGTTGATGTTCTTAGGAGCTTAGTAATCATTAGGGCTTACCGTAAGGAATAGTAATTGAATGGGTCCTTCCTAATAATGAATAAAATGAAGTGAAGAAGATGGTAGAGTTGCTTTAAGGATATTACACACTTATGAACACAATACAACTTAACACTTCGATTGATATGACTCACAAACTAATGTTAAGGTCTACTTACTACTAACCTCGAGCTACTCGGTAAGATTAGATAAGAGTATAGAGGAAATGTGCTTAGAGAAGGGTACCTCACAAGAACAACTATATGCAATATCAAAAAAGGTATAAGATGCCTTGTGACTATAATAAAATGACTATCTATAGTAAGTCCTTTAGGGCAACAATACAAATAAGGAAAGTTATATAAAAGACAATGAAGAAGGAGATTCTTAGTATGTATGAAAGGGGTAAATAAGATAAATGACGAAAAGGGAATATAGTACAAATGTTAGAAAGTAATGGACAGGTAGTAGCCTATTAATGGATTGGTGTTAAGGAATCTTAAAGTGTAGTGGTTGAGCTATATGGACATTATTGTCGCTGCTGACGGATGTTACTTGGAATTGTCGAGATGAAAGAGGGATATTGTTGTTCTATAGGTTGAATAAGTAAAGCTCGGCATGTTGAGCTTCGGCCTTAGTACTCAACAACTTTGCCTCGGTACTTATCATGTCTGTAGATTGGAGTAGGGCTTAACACGTAGTCACTTCGACCTTGGCATTTAGCAAGTCGACCTAGACATTAGGCATGTCGAAGACTGGGCTGGGGTCCATGTAGAGAAGAGTGTATTCAAGTTGGGACTTTAGAGAGTTTGCCTACTATTCTTCCATATACTGGTACTCATCCTTGATAGGATGATGAGAGAGAATTCTTCTAGCAAGAGACTGTAGGCCTTGAAGATAAGCGTGGATAAGTGGGCCAAAGGTTGTTAGTCCATCACTAATGGACTTACATATGGGACGGTGCAACTAGATCTAGTGTTTCTTAGTTCCCAGGTGTTAGTCATATGACCTTCATCGTAGTATATGGTAGTAAATTTAAAAGACTTTTGTTATTATATCTACTTATGTATATAAGAGACTGGTGTGGCAAGGTCATGAGTACTCCTTTATTATGTGTTAGCTAACAATTAAGATTACAACCTATTGTTTGTTTATCTCAATGCATCTTGTGCATGTGATATGTATTGTTTAGCACCCATGTATGTTTGTGTACTATGTATTGGGATTTCCCTCATTCTATTCTTTTTCAAGTAACATTAGTAAGGGTTATGTTATTTATCAAGAGTCCTTTATTGATGGGTTCAAAGAAGAAGATGCTATAGATTATCTCTACTTTTATGATGACTAGTGATTTGATGTACCACGAGAGTTGGGACTAAGATCCGTTTTGGGAGACTTTGATACTTTTGGAGACTTAGTGACTTCAAGGACTTTTATTGATTCATTGTTGGTTTATGATAATTTATAATATGTATGTAGAGTGGAAAGACTCCCCTTTTGACTTTATATTTGTATGAGTGAAGAAGCATACGAGACTCCTTTAATACTTATGTTCTAACTTATGATGTTTCGGATAGATACTCCTTACAAAGAGTTTACTATGAGTTAGTTTTCATAACTCTTTTGTGCTTTATGAGATTCGGTGTTTTATTGAAGAGTGGGTTTTAAAACCTCAACATACTCTAAGCTTGTTCGAGTATGTAGTGGGTTGTAATGCCAATAGGATCCTGTAGCGTTACAACATAGATGGTATCAGAGTTGAAGGTTTGAAGATCATAGAGGGACTAGGATGATGGATCATGTAGTGAGCTAGGCTATTGATCTAAAGATCTAGGTAAGCTGATCTAAGAATCTTAGGCAATGATCATGAGAACTAAGGGAATAATCTTGTAGATGATCATAGAAAGGGTACAAAGTGATCTCCAAAGATAGAAATCGAAACATATAACATGAAATAAGGTTTAATCTATTATTATATTAGATGTTTTGTGTTATTGGATGACATTTTATTCTAGTTAATCTTTCACTAAAGCGTTAAATAATCTTTCCTTTTTTCTTACTCTAATTTTCTTAACTAGCTTCCCTACATTTACCTATTATTTTCCTCTTTTTCTTATAGTATGCCTTCTTGATGGATTGTTAGCTTAGGCTCTACTTTAAGTGGAGGACAAGATGCCCATAAGGATAGGTACCCTAAGAGGCAAGCTTATTAAAGGGACCCTAGAGGACTTAAGGGTCGAGGATAGATGCTTGAGACCACCAGATAACTTCTTAAGACTATGAACCAGTTGGTTAGAGTGATCACCTAGTAGCATGCTATTGCCACCCAAGAGAGGGTTATTGGCTTTAACAAGTTTTCTCAGTAGGTGAGAGTAGAGGTGAAGATCCCTTAGCTGTAGATAGGTGGATTGGCAGTATTGAGAGGTCTTTTAATGCCTTCCACATACTTAATGAGAGTAGACTATGCCACTTATTCATTGAGGGGAGTTGTAGCTACTTGGTGTAGCTACTTGGTAGGCCATTGAGCATAGAAGAGAGCTTGGACCTATTGACCGGCAAGGGTTTAGAAATCTGTCTTATGATAAGTTTTTTCTAGTGAATGTTGGAGATCGTATGTAGGATGTATACTTTAAATGCCAGAGGGGCAATCGTACAATTGATGAGTTGACCCATTTGTTCAAGTTTTTGCCATCAACTTTACAGGCTAATGATGGGGCTAGAGTTTGGAGATTTGTAAGTAGTTTAGAGCTAGAGCTTTAGTGTATCATGGATGCTTTTAGTTAGAGACCTATGCTATTAATGTTCAGAAGGCCTAGTACATGGAATAGAGCTTGAAAAAGAAAGTGATGAAGTTAGCTAAGAAGACAAGGCTAATATTAGGGAAGCTCTAGAGGTTATGGTGCAAGATAAGGGGAAGAAGCCTTAGTTGATGATGAATAGGGTACCCCTTCCCATTCAGGCTAGACCTATTATTCTTACATCTCTAGTGCCCGTTACTACTGTCAAATGCTCGAGGTGCTTTGGACCAATGAAATGAATGAGTGCCGTTGGCCAGCTAGAGCATGTTTCTCTTATGGGAAGACTGGGCATACCAACAAAGTCTATAGTGAGAAATCAATTCTTATGCATTTTTACTTGTAAGTAAAGAGGTCATGTATCATATAAGTGCCTAGAGGGACGCTCGACTAGTGCAGTAGGGAGCTAGGCCATTAGTTGGAGCTTAAGCCTGGCAACCCTAGCCTAATGACTTGCGTCAGAGGGCCCTAGCTAGAATTTTTGCCTTCATCAGTAGCACTAGGACACTCTTGATGAGGATAACCTTGCAAGTCTTGTATACTCTTGAAATATTTATGTGCTCTTTAATATAGGTACCAAAGGTTCTTGTATTTTTTATTTGTTTTTATAGACTTATGGCTTAATGTCTAAATCTTTGAATGTGTGTACTCTTTTAGGAGTTGCTCGAGCCTTAGAGAGGATTTATAAGGGTGTTAATGTGGAGATTGAGGGTAGAGTGATGCCAACTAATCTTTTAGTACTTGTGATGTTAAACTTTGATGTGATTTTGAGGGTTGACTAGTTATTATAGTATCAAGATACCATTGATTGTTATGATATGAGAATTTCATTTAACTTGGCTAATGGTGATACCTTTAGTTTTGCATTAAAAGTTCAGAGTCCGGTAGGTTTGCTCACTTATGAATTGTGGAATAAGAAGTTAATAGCTACGATGTTGGTAGAATCCAGTAAGTCATTGAAGTTGGAACAAGTGAGTATAGTGAAAGAGTATCTGGATGTGTTTCTTAAAGAGCAACCCGGTTTGATACCTATGAGGGAGATAAAGTTTTGCATTGATTTGGTACTAGATATAGTTCCCATTATTGAGCAAGTGCATAGAATGGCATGGGTTGAGATAGTTGAGTTGAAGAGCCAACTTTAAGATCTCTAAGAGAAGGGATTTATCAAATAGAGTACCTTGCCTTAGGGAGCTCTACTTATTTATTAAAAAGAAAGATGGAAGCATGAGGCTTTGCATTGACTATAGAGAGTTGAACATAGTCACCATCAAGAATAAGTACATTCTTCCTAAGATAGATGATTTGTTTAGTCAACTACAAAGAGCCCAAGGGTTTTCCATAATTGATCTGAGATTCAGGTACCACCAGTTGAGGATTAAAGAGGGAGACATGCAAGAGACTGCCTTCAGGAAAAGATATAGGCACTTCGAGTTTCTTGTGATGCCTTTTGGGTTGATTAATAGCCCTATAGCCTTCATGGACTTAATGAACTGAGTGTTCAAAGACTTTTTAGACCAGTTTGTGATCACGTTATTGACAAAATACTAATCTATTCCAAGAGCAAGGAGGAGCATGAAGAACATTTGAGACTAGTTTTGGGTAGATTGAGGGAAGAGCAACTGTTTGCCAAGTTTTCCAAGGCTATGTAGTGGATTGGCAAAGACCAAAGTCTATGATTGAGATCAAAAGATTCTTGGGTTTAGCAGGATATTAGAGGAGATTCGTTGAGGGTTTTTCAAGTTTGGTAGCCCTTCTCACAAGACTAACCAAAAAAGGTGTGAAGTTTGAATGGGATGATTAGTGTGAGTTTAGTTTTCAAAAACTAGAAGAGAAGTTGGTTGCAACTCTAGTTTTGACCTTACCAAGAAGTGGGGAAGAGTTTACTATATCTAGTGATGCTTCAGGTTAGGGCTTAGGATGTGTATTGATGTTAGATGGGAAGGTAATCGCTTATCCCTCCAAATAGTTGAAACCATATGAAAGGAAGTACCAGACACATGATTTGGAGTTCGCAATAATTGTGTTGGCTTTGCAGTTGTGGAGACATTATCTATATGGTTAAAAGTGTAAGGTTTTCATAGACCATAAAAGTCTGAAATACATCTTCACAAAAAAGGATCTGAACATAAGGTAGTACAGGTGGTTGGAACTAATCAAGGATTACGATATGGATATTTAGCATCATCTAAGGAAGGCAAATGTGGTGGTTAATGTACTTAGTAAGAGAAGGCAAGGTAATATTGCTATTTTAATCGCTACTCAGAAGCACTAACTTGAGGACATGGGTGGAATGGATTTGGAAGTGGTCATTAGGGAAGTGGGAGTGAGACTAACAAGTCTGCACATAAAGCTAACACTTACGGACTAAATAAAAATATCACGAGGTGAAGATGCTGAAAATCAAAATCTTAAAGGGAAGGTAGAGCAACGTTTGACATCTGAGTTTAGAGTTGATCATGAGGGAGTCTTAAGGTTTAGGAACAAATTTTGTGTGCTAAGAGAATCAGACTTGAAGAGGGAATTGTTGGAAGAAGCTTAATCCGAGGCTTACTCAATGCATCCCAAAGGTACCAAAATGTAAAACTACTTAAAGAATCATTACTAGTGTAAAAACATGAAGCATGGCATAGTAGAGTTTGTTTCATAGTGCCCGACGTATCAAAGGATCAAGTTTGAACCCAAGAAGTCAATCGAAAAGTTGCAACTATTACCCATCCCTAAGTGGAAATGGGAGCACATCACTATGAATTTTGTCACTTACCTCCTAAGGACCAAAGAGAAGCATAATGTAGGTTCGATTATAGAAGATAGACTAACTAAGTCAACTCATTTTATTCCTCTCAAGGTTGGTTACACTTTGGAAAGGTTGGCCAAGGCATATATTACGGAGGTGGTTAGACTACATGGTGTACCTATGATAATCACGTCAAACAAAGAAACTCGATTTGTGAGTAAATTTTGGAGAAGCTTGCAAAAAGAGTTGGGTACTAGTTTAGCACAGCATTTCACCTTCAGATGGATGGGCAGTTTGAAAGGATTATTCAGATACTTGAAGATATGTTGAGAGCTTATGTTTTGGATTTTAGATGGAATTAAGATGAGCACCTTCCTTTGGTAGAGTTCTCTTATTACAACAGTTACTAAGCAACAATTTAGATGACACCGTTTGAGGCTTTATATGGTAAAATATGAAGGTCGCTTACCAATTGGGTTGAAGTGGGGGAAAGATAACTTTTAGGTCTAGAATTGGTATAAGAATAGTTGACAAGCTCAGGTTGATCCGATAAAAGATGCTAGTAACCCTGTAGACACCTCATTTTTGCCACTCTTTATTTTATGATTCTTAGGCCAAGTTTAAAAAATTATTTTTTTTTTAGGAAAAATTTTAAGAAAATAAATAAATAAATAAATAATAATAAAGTGTTAAGTTGAGTCGAGTTGAGTCAGTTGTTTACGGTTAGATTAGACAATCGTAGAAGCTATACATTCAATTTAATAAATTCCGAGTCTTTAAATAATTAAGCTTTAGTAAAAATATATTTTTCTTAGTCCAATGAAATATAAAGTGAATTTTTATCTAATTTATATTGAGCTCAATAGACTAAAGATTTATTAAATGGGTTAGTGTATATTTTGAGCTATATATTAAAAGTCGTAGCTAATTTAAAACAAGATAGGCAAAGTCTGACCTAATAAAGAAAGCCTAAATAAAATGTGGGGTTTCTAGAAACTTGATCTTGAAAATGAATTAAATTAAATCTTGAATGAATTTAATAAATTTAAATCGAAGATTATCATATCTATGAATATTAGATTTGTTAAGAATGAATCTTCATAACAAAAAGATCTAAAAGATTCAAATTTGTTGGACTTTTGGCTGAAAAATAATTCACATTTTCACAATTACACAAACACAAATACCTTTAGAAAATTTCACCAAAATACACTCATCTAGGCAATTTCACAAAACACGTAGCACACTCATGCTCAAACACACGTTTGACATACTTACATACATATGCCACAATGCATAATTTTTGCACACCCTACACTTATGCTCACATACACAACACACTTACACATACTTCCCCAACCCATACTCATGTCACATATGCTCAAACACAATGCAACAGTACCACACGATCACTGCATGCAATCCAATTTACATCAAGTCCATCCGTACATATAGTCCAGTACGTCATAGTTCATTCGAACATACAGTCTAGTACATCACAGTCCATCCACTTCATGAATCACATGGCATAATCCATTTGTACACAATCAATTTATGATCACAATATGTCCTATATTCACACACGATTACGGCACATCTTATACATACCCATACCTACAACACCACATGACAATTCATAGTTTTGTCTAAGTTCATGATTAGTTCTAGTACATTCCACGTATGAATCACCTACATGCAATAGCATACGGTGATGGACTACCGACCATAAGCCCTCTCATCCTTACGTGCCTTTGAGTCCTTCAATCATTGATCACCTCTAAATAGAGCTTTTGAGTTTTACAAATTAGATTCTTATATTTTATCCTTTACTTAGTTAAATAGGCAAGTGTACCTATCATTTATTAGTACGGATAAGTATAAGGTCATCTCCAGTGGGAAAAGGATTCAAACACTAGTACTTGTTATTCTTCTTATTAACTAGCAACCATTTTGATTAAGTGATGAAAGGATTAAAATATCTAATTTACTAGCTAAACTAAACTAATCCACCACAACTACTATTAATACTATAATGATTAACATATGGACTTACTCACCCACTTAGTATGATATTACTAATATACTTTTTATCTAATAATTGTTATCTGCTAAAAATTATTGGTATGTAAGCATCCTTCTCAAAATTAGTAACATCTAATTCTAATTGTGTCTATTAAAATCTCTTTTGAATTAACAGCTAACTCAGATTGCATTAATGTTATGTTAATTTATCCATTTCCCTAAGAATGCAGCAACTTTCCTAATAATATGTCAATTATCTAGAGTAAATTGTTCCAATGAAGTAGATCTATTCAATAGAATTATCTCTTGACATATTTTATTGAAATTTGGCCTAAGACAACGTCATGTACTACACTGTTCTTAGATTGATTAAGTTCAATTCACCAAAACTAATAATTATTAAGAATTCAATAATTCTTGCACTTATTCATACCCAATTGATGTAACAAGTCCTAATTAGTACTCATACATGATGAAATAACAAAGTGTACGAATGCAATGCAGAAATAGCAAGAAAATTAACATAAGACAAGTAAGAAATACAATCCCATTTGAATTTCACTATAGAAATCTTTACAACGCATGAACAATGAATCTTGTTGTCTCTCTTAAGTAGTTTCATGAAATGTATAATACAACACTTAGAAAATTCTACTATAAATGGGAACACAATGGTATAAATATGGATGATTAGGTGTTACTCTTTAAATTGATGTTTTGAATGATATCTTCTCTCCAAAAGTTGTGGTATATTTATACTCTTTCCGTTAAAGGACTCAAATCAACCTCTTCAAGGCACTACCTAACGTTTCTCATGTACTGGTTCGTGTGAAAAGGTTAAAAAAGAATAATTATGCCCTTTCCATTACGCTCGTTACTCGAGGAGTAATAGTCTTGGAAAACAAAATTATATACCAATCACAGCCATGATGAATGTCATGAACTCCTTGTCACTTTATTACATCTCATCACGTCCATAATGAAGGGCGTGATCAAGGCTGGCCTTTTCATTCCTTCATTATCACTCTTGTGATTGAGTGAATCCTGGTACTACTTCAATGTTTTCTTCTCTTTATGGTCATGAATGCCCTAAAAGTTATTATTCTTATATAAATTTCATACTCTTGCTTGTGATTCCCTTAAAATCAATACATTATATAATTAAGTACCAAAACTTAACGAATTAAATCACAATTATGATCAATTTTATGCTTAAACATGTCTTGAAAGTGTAGAGTAATTTATACTTATCAGTCACTCACCAAAAGAATTCTATTTGATCAGCCTATCGAAGGTGATGGGTAATTTACAAGAGAATAGTAGAAGAACTCCTTGAGGGCTCATCTTGCCCATACCCTATTTTGTTTAGCTCCAAGTACCAAACCTTATCTGCTGAATGCTGAAGTTGAGGTGCTGAGTGTTGAGGATGACCAGCTAAGTGTTGAGGCCTAAGTCCTTAACCATACAACATTGTGCCAATCACCAGGACCCCCTTTGTATTGAAACTGAGGTACTAAATGACTAGGTTGACTAGTCAAGTGCCAAGATCCCCTTCACATTGACTCCAGCTCTTTAGCCTGCTATCTCTACTACTACTATACAATGGCACTTACATTTGCTACTAGAATGGAACTAATGTCTTGTTGCCACTTGTCTTTTTACTTGACATTGTACTATTTTTTCCGTTTTTGTCATTTGTCCTATTTACCCTTATTTGTATGTATTAGGAACCTCTGTTTTTTTTTTGGAGGGGGGGGGGGGGGGGGGGGGGGGTAGGGGTGGTAAATACTAGGGACCTCTTTTTCATGTATGCCTTTTTGTAATTTTCCTTATTTGTAATGTTACCCCAGAGATATATTATAAATAGTCCCTCCTCCTTGTAGCTGAAACATCTTACAGTCCTTCAGATATTGAATATACTTGTTCTTGCGAGATATTCCTCTCTAAGTCTATTTTCATACACTCTTATACAATCTTGCTAAGTAGCTCAATATTAGTGGTGGGTGGACCTTGGCATTAACTTACACATTACATTAAGTGAAGTGTCCAATCGTGTTGTGTTCGCTAGTGAGTCATATCCTCCAAGTAGTTTCACATTAGTTATTGCATTCAGTTTGCCAACCTACCCATTTCATTTTCTTCAATATTTTGAAGGACTCATTTAGTTCTTATCTCATATAGTAGGCTTTAGTGATTACTGAGCTCTTAAACACATCATATAATTTCTAGTACTTGAACTTGAGGTTATGACCAAAAGCTATATAAAGTTGGTTACTATTAGAATATTGTTATGTCATACTTTATTTTGCCCTAGAAAAATAGAGTAAGTTTGTAGTCCATTGTTGTTTGATAATTTTCTTTGGTGTGTATGAAAAAAAAAATCTCGAGTGGAGTGTTTCCTAAAGGTTTTGTAGCAAAATGTCTAATCCTAGTGTTCAAAGGGAGAATAATGATGCCGAGAGTGATGTTCATGGTTGTGGTCATGTTACCTAACATACAACGAGTACTACTGATGAGTAGATTCAAAGCCTTGCTACTATTGTGGCTAATCTAGCTATTTTTGTACAAGGAGTCATAAAGACTAGGCTACAAGAGAGAGTTATTGTTGAGTAGCGCTGAGAAATGAGAGATAGATTGAGAAAGCAGATGGATCAATAGCAAACCCCAAAGCCAATTCATGTGAACCAAGAACCACGCCGATGTGTCGACAGAGTTGTGAGAAGGAGACTTAAGTTAGAAGGAGTCGAGGAGTATGATGAAGAGGAGCAATATAGTAGCATCGAGGAGCGTGACTTGAGGGTACCTCGTAGAGCCTAGCACCTCAAAGTACAGACTCCCAGCTTTAATCGTTTGGGTAGTACCAATGACTACTTAGATTAGGAGGAGAAGATTGAAAAGATATTTAACTTCTATTGCTATGAGGATGTTGTTCGTATTAGAGTAGCTACACTAAAGTTTTCAAGATATGCAATAAAGTGGTGGAAGAAGTTGTAGAATGCGCACCAGAGGACATGACACAAGATTCGAATGTAGAATGAGATGAAGAGAGTGTTGAGAAATAAGTTTGTGCCAGAATACTATGAACAAGACACCTTTTTATGACTCCATGATTTAAGGTAAGGCAGTAAGTAAGTAGATGAGTATGTTCAAGAATTCCAATTATTGATGATCCAATGTGATGTCAGTGAACTAGAAACCTGAACTATAGTTCGATTCGTTTTTGGGTTTAAGACTGAGATTGGTCATATTGTAGAATTACAGAGACTCAAAGGTCTAAATGAGGCCATCTGAGTAGTGTAGAGGGTTAAGAGATAGAGGCAAAGCTAGATTAGCTAACCTGAATTGTCGAGCCAAAGTAGCATACCGAGTTGATCAAAACACGGTCGAGCATTGAATAGTTTTGAGATAGACTATTAGGGATAGGTATCAAACCGATCTGAAGAGGGCTAAGGTAAAGGTAAGGTCAAGGAGCTTGAGGTCTAAAGAGACCAAGGTTAGAGTTTAAGAAGGAAGACCTATGAGATCAAATGTTTTAAATGTCTTGGTTATGGATACGTAGCTAGTTAGTGTCTAAACTGATGTGTCATGATGATGAAGGGAGATAAGCCTTAATTTGAAGTGGAGAGTGCTAGTGAAGGAGAGGAGGAAGTAGAAGTTAGCCAGATGCTAGATGAGTTTTAGGAAGATCCCGATGCCCTAACACTTCCTGAAGTAGGAGCTAAGTACTATTTTATCGTTCATTGGTCTCTTAGTACTTTTGTGGCCAATGAGAATGCGCATAGGGAGAATCTCTTTTATACAAATTGTCAAGTGAATGGTAAGCTGTGCACCTTGATTATTAACAAGGGAAGTTGTACCAATGTCATAGTGTAAGGAGTAGTTAAGGCTATGAAGTTGCCGACCCTTTTGCACCTTAAATCGTACAAGATTCACTGGCTGAATGAGAAAGGAGATCTACTCGTTGACGAGTAGGTTAGAGTAACCATTACAATTGGTAATAAGTATAAGGACAAAGTGTTGTGCGACATCCTTCCCATGTATGCTTTGCACATCTTACTCGACCGACCCTAGTTTTTTATGATGAGAATCAGGCTACTAGACTATCGACCTATAGCTAAGCCTGAGGACTAGAGGGATTGGCAAGGCGAATCCTCCTACTCTAGCTAACTCCTGTTGAGGCTGAGTATCTCATTGTCAACCAACTATGCATGCCAAGTCGAATCACTAGCCATTTCTTAGAAATTATGTGTCGAGTAGAAGAATGCCCTAACAACAGCCACACTCCATGCACCAGCTCATTCCTATCTGACTTGACCACTTGCTTGGCATCATTACTATCGAGAGTCCTGCCCTGTATGAATCCTCATCCACTCCTATTCGGATGAACCTATGACTGCATGGAACTCCTACTCGACTACCCAGCTAGCCCATACTACTTTATTTATACCCTCCAACACTACTACCAATACATTGCTACCACATGTCTAAGACCACTCCTAGAATCTGCTATAATAATCATTGCTTTTTCCATGAATGTTCTTTTTAACCCTTTGTATACTTTTTAAATTATTTCTTTAAGACTATACCCCTTTTGTCTTTTCCTTTTTAGGCATGTTACCCTAAATTCTTGAGTATAAATACCCCTTGTATCTGTAGCCGTAATCATCAAATTAACATTAATACACTTAACATTTTTCTCTTCTCATAAATACTACTTGTTTACATTCATTTCACTCTCATCTTAACCCTTAAGCAAGGCTAGGTGGTAAGTAACCTCACCGAACCAATTCGTATGTCATATCAAGTTGTGCCATGAGTCTTTGAAAGTTCCATCGATACATCATATCCTTTGGAGCTATTCGTGGATTTTTGCTTATCCTTTTATTCACTCTCTCATGCACTTCACCATTACTCCTTTTAAGCTTTCGGTAAGCTTAGACTCATCCCCACAACTAGCCTTGTCTATTCTTGGTTGCAATTCGCATCAATTTGACTTGAGGGTATTGCACTATGGATATAAGAACACCTATATGTTTCAAAAGGAGGGGAAGAAGGTTATGCTAACTCTTATGAGTCCTAAGGAAGTGCGAGAGTCACAAGAGAAGGTTGCCTAATCATTGCAGTAAAAGTCCTTAGTGATTTCCTGTGCTTAATTTTACCGAGAAGTCAAGGCTAAAGATTGTGTGCTCCTGTTGGTCAAGAAACTCTTAGAGTTGAGAGAAGCCGAAAGCTTACTAACCAAGGTGTAGATACTACTACAAAAGTATGCCAACCTATTTCCTGCCAAGATCTTGAAAGGATTACCACTCTTAAGAGGCATTGAAAATTGCATTAACCTTCAACTGGGAGCTGTTGTGCCAAATGGACCTACTTACAAGCTCAATCCCAAGCAAGTAGTCAAGTTAAAGAAATAAGTAGATGAGTTAGTGGATCATGGATATGTCCAGAAGAGTATGATTCCTTATGCCGTGCTAGCTATACTAGTATCAAAGAAGGATGGATGGTGCAAAATGTTCATTGACAGTTGAGCCATTAATAAAATTACGATTGAATATAGATACTCGATCCTACGACTTAATGATATGCTTGATTAGTTATATGGTGCTCGTACCCTTTTACAGATTGATTTGAAAAGTGGCTACCATTAGATACAAATGAGGCCTCGAGATGAATGGAAAATGACTTTCAAAATAAGGGATGAT
Source organism: Lumnitzera littorea (assembly GCA_024138015.1). Classification (NCBI taxonomy): domain Eukaryota; kingdom Viridiplantae; phylum Streptophyta; class Magnoliopsida; order Myrtales; family Combretaceae; genus Lumnitzera; species Lumnitzera littorea. Next base: position 82,301,123 of record JAMXBB010000003.1, read on the forward strand.
CTATTCGAGTAACTAGTGATGTCATTTGGTTTGACAAATGCACCAAGTACATTTATGCAGTTCATGAATCGTGTCCTGAGGACACTGATTAGTAAATGTATTGTGGTTTTTTTCGATGATATTCTAGTAAATCGTACAAACCTCATCTCCCATGTTAGAGATTTAAGATCTATATTTGACATTCTCTATGACAAGAGATTACTTAGCAACTTAAAGAAATGTGTGTTCATCTAAAGCGAAGTCATATTCCTTGGTTATGTTGTTTCAAAGGGAGGAGTCTGAGCTGATGATGAAAAAATTATAGCTATTCTTAAGTGGCCTAGGCCGACTAATGCTACTGAAGTCAGAAGCTTTCATGGTCTAGCTTTGTTCTATTGAAGATTCATCTTGAACTTCAATTCCAGAACTGTACTATTAACTGAACTGACTAGGAAGAACTCTAAGTTTGAGTGGTCAAAGAAAAATCAAAAGAGCTTTAAAGATATAAAATCTTAGTTGACATCGGCCCTAGTACTCACCTTATCGGATTTTAAGAAAGTTTTTGAGGTAGAATGTAACACGTTTGGAGTTATCATTAGTGTTGTCCTTATGCAAGAGCGTTGACTCATTGCTTATTTTAGCAAAAAACTCAAAGGAGCTACCTTAGATTACTCGGCATATGACAAGGAGTTCTATGCCCTTGTCCAAACATGGCAAAATTGGCAACATTACTTATTGTTGAGACAATTCATCATCTACTTTGATCATGAATCTCTCAAACACCTTCGAGGGTAACAAAAACTTTCTCGGCGTCATGCCAAATGGGTAAAGTTCTTAAAGTCCTTCTACTATGTCATTTAATATAACAAAGGAAGCACCAATACTGTGGCCAATGCTCTTTCTTGTCATCATACCTTCATTACGACTATGCAGCCCAAGGTACTTGGATTTGGCATACTGCCCAATTGGTATGAACATGATCTGTATTTTGGGCCCTTAGTGGCCAAGTGCAATGTTGGAAGAGTTGTGGATGGGTTCTACATAAGCTAAGGGTTTTTTATGAAGGGCAAAAAGGTTTATGTATCGAGTGGTTCGACTAGAGAACTACTCGTTTGAGAAGCTCATGTTGGAGGTTTAGCCGGCCATTTTGGGGAAAAGAGAACAGTTGAATTATTGAAAGAACATTTCTATTGGCTTAGGATGATGAAGGATGTGCACCAAATTCTTGAGTTGTACAAGATGTGTAAGTATGCGAAGGGGAGGAAGGAGCCATATGGAGAATATACACCTTTTCCCATACTTAAGCATCCATGGACCGACTTAAGCGTAGATTTTATGCTTGGCCTAGCCGAGCCCCAAGAAGACATGACTCTATTATGGTTGTGGTTGATAGGTTCATCAAGATGAGCCACTTCATTCCTTGCCACCAAACCAATGGTACTTTATTTGTTGCTAAACTCTTTTTATAGGAGATTGTGCGGCTGCATAGGGTGTCCAGAAGCATTGTGTCTAACCATAACTCGAAGTTCACTAGCTTCTTTTAGAGAACCCTTTAGAAGAAGCTTGACATTAAGCTCATGTATAGTACTTCTTGCCATCCTTAAACAGACAGCCAAACCAAAGTCATGAACAGGATAGTTAGCAACCTCCTATAAGCAACTATTGGGAAAAACTTACATGATTAGGATCTATGCTTATCTATCATTGAGTTCACTTACAACTGTTTAGCTTATAGTGCGACAGGAAGGTCACCTTTTAAGGTCATCTATGGAACTAACCCAAACTTACCCCTAGATATGGTTATTAGCCTTACCATTCAATAAGAAGGTCAATCCGACTTGCAGTGTGCTAAGGAATTCCAAAGGTTGCACTAAAAGGTTATTGAACAACTATCATAGACTGTAGCCCAACAAAAGGAGTAAAGAAGCCGAGGAAGGAAACGAATGGTTTACTACCTTAGAGACCTTGTTTGGGTCTACTGTAGCAAGAACTGTTTTCTTAGAAAGAGGATGAGCAAGCATTCCCCTAGATTGGATGGGCCTTTTAAGATCCTTTGGCACATCAATGACAATACATATGAGCTTAAGTTGCTTAAAGGATACAGTATATTTGCCACTTTCAATGTTGCTAACCTGATACCTTATGTACTTGATAAAGAAGAGAGCCAAGATTTGAGAGAAAATCTTCAACAATCTTAGGGAACTAATGAACTACTAACTATTGGCCTTCTTACCCACGTATGCCTCCAAGGCCTTCAATTACTCACCAGAAGAATTCTATTTGGTTAACCTATTGAGGATGAGACACAGTTTTCAAGAGAATGGTGGAAGAACTCTTTGAGGGCTCATCTTAGCCATACCCTATTTTGTCTGACTCCAAGTGCCGAACCTTATTTATCAAATGCCGAAGTTGAGGTGTCGAGTGTCAAGGATGACTAGTTGAGTGCCTAGGCCTAGGACCTTAATCATATAGCATTACACCAATCACCAAGACTGCTTCATGCAAGGCTGAGGTGCTAAATGACAAGGTTGATTAGATGAATGCCGAGATCCCCTTTATGCCAACTTTGGCTCTTTAGCCTACTATCTCTACTACTACTACATAATGATGCTTACATTTGTTGTTAGAACAGAACTAATGTCTCGTTGCCACCTATCCTTTCACTTGACACTATGCTATTTTTTCCCTTTTTTTCATTTGTCCTATTTACCTCTTTTCGTATGTACTAAGAGCCTCCTTTTCATCTATGCTTTTTTGTAATTTTCCTTATTTATAATGTTGCCCTAGGGACTTACTATAAATAGTCCCTCTTCCTTGTAGCCGAAACATCTTACATTCATTCAGATATTAAATATAGTTGTTCTTGCGAGATATTGCTCTCCAAGTCTATTTTCATACACTTTTATCTAATCTTGCTAAGTAACTCAAGATTAATGGCGATATTAAATAGGTTCACACTTGTGCGTTATATCAGGCGAAGTGTCTAATTGTGTTATGTTCAATGGTGAGTCATATCCTCTAAGCAACTTCACGTTGGCTACTACATTTAGTTCACCAACCTACCCATTTCATTTTTTTTGATATTTTGAAGGACTCATTTAGTTCTTATCTCCTATGATAAGTCTTAGTGATTACTAAGCTCCTAAGCATATCACAAGCATATCACACGGCCAACATCTATATGATCTGATATGATTCGCGTGATTATTCTCCTTGGATCTAACCATTGAGCAAGCTAGTGTATTTTTTTGGTTAATAGTTTTATTAGTATATTTTCTCTCTCTTTTTCTTTTTTATTGATAGTTATATCTTACTAACTTTGTTTTTCTTTGTGTAGGTTCTTAGTTTAATTTTTGTTATTTGTCATGTTTTTAGAAAAAGAAATTGCATTTTTTTTAAAATACAAATTGCATCCTTTTCATAAAACTTACATTTTTTCACGTATATTACATTTTTAGAGGAGATGTATATCTTTTCCTAATATTCATATCTTCAATAAAGATGTGTATCTAAATTGCATATCTAAATCGAAGATCCACATAAATCTTGCATTTAAGATTTAGAAAAATAAATTTTTGACACGTAGTGTTCTTTTTTTAATAAAAATCTTAACTAGAGTCTTTTCAAAAGATTTAGTTAGTTAAGTTTTTTTTTTTTTTTTAAAATAGATTCATGTAATTAGAACTTTTCAGGTTTTTTCTAAAAAAAATAATAAAATTTTAAATAACATAAATATGGCTTAATTTTCAAATTAAAAAAACCAACCTACTAAATCTTTTCTAAAAAAAATAGAACTATATTAGTTTGATCCTAACTAGCGGGTATGTAATCACCTCCATGGCAACTATAAAAAAATACAAAAACTTTCTTTACTTTTTTTTTTTTTGAAAATTCCTAATAAAAAATTATTAATAATTCATTTTAATTACATTATTGTATATCTTTACTTATTTTAGCATTCTTAGAAAAATTGTAAAAAATAAAGACTTATTAATTTTTTTTTTATTCTTATATGGTGACTTAATCTTAATAAGTTAGCCTTCGAGTTTAAATTTTTGGTTTAATTTTCTAACAATTATATATTTTAGAAAATCTGTAAACTATTGGCTAAATTAAGGTTTTTTCACCCGAAAACCATAATTTGATTTTTACCAATTTTACTGGTTGGCAACTCTAAGTTACTTTTCAAAATATTTTTTTAAACATTTTTTTAAAGAAAAATATTTTTCCTAAATTTTATATTGAGTAATTTATATTAAGTAAGTTGGGTCTAATATAGGTTAAATTAAAAACACTAAAATAGGGCTCAACAGCCTAGAGTAGGCAAAAAAGCTATGCGGATAAGAGAAGAAAGTCGTTAGAAATTCAAACTAATGACCAGGTTTGTTGAAGATATCTTCAATTAAAGGCGTAGTCAAGTTTGAACTAAGAGGCAAACTAAGTCCTAGGTATTTAGGCCTAATTGAAGTGTTCAAATAGATAGGAAAATTATCCTATAGATTAGCCTTACCAATAGATTTGGAGGGAGTACACAATGTATTTCATGTGTCGATGCTAAAGAAGTTCATACCTAATATGGATCATAAGCTAGAAGACTTAGATATACCCATCGTGGATTGAGAGATCTTGAACCTACGAGCTAACTTTACATCAAAAGAAAGACCCCTTAAGATAGTGAATGGAAAGGTATGAGGGTTGAGGAGAAGGTCAATTCCCTACGTAAAGATATAATGGAAGAACCACTCGAAACGTGAAGCACCTAAGAGTTTGATAGTAATCAACTCCTTGGACTTATCACATGAAGTTGAACTAGAGGATTGCAAGGACTAACTTGATGAATACTAGCTCAAGAACCCTTATAAGATGAGGATTCTTTCATTAATCTCGGGCTCTTACACTTCTACAGACCTATGTACCAAATTGTAGTTGAGATTAGTAGAGCTTCTAAGTTATCAAGCACCAGGCATCTATCCAAGCTGAACTACTAAGCTCTCTAACCTCAAGAGACTCTAGAATGCTTGAGCTCCAACCTAACCCAAATTAGGTTAGCCTAGTTTCCAGAATCTCTCTTGACTTCATTTGAGTCAAATCCTACGAGTGTTGAGCTGTCCAAGGACTTACATTAGCAATATTAGTCGCATTATGATCCACTAACCACCACTTGACACATGTCTTCTAACATGACACTCTAGAAGGATTCTTCCCTTTTCGATACAGAGTATCATTTGTCATTTTTAAGTATATTTAAGGAATCTTTTATATCTTATCCTTTTTTTATTTTCTTGGTAAACTTGTAACCCTAATAGGGCTAGTATATAAACCCCCTTTTCCTTGTATGTAGACATCATACACTTCCATTATTAAATTACAACTTTCTTTAGAGTAACCCGTATGTTCTCTACATTTCCTTTAACTTTAGTCTAGCTCATTCAATAAGAGTTAATGGTGAGCAACCTAATATTACATTTGTGTATCATATTGAGTGCCAGGATTGGGTCAAATAGGATGAGATGGTGTTTCATATCCAGTTGGTAGCTACTTAGATTGCTAAAACCCTTTATTTTCCTTTCATTCCTGTCCATTGTGGTATGAGCTCCATTTATATGACCATGGAGATGCATCAGCTTCGTTGATATCAGAGCATGGTTCTAAGAAAGAGCATGTGAAGTTGCTATGAAGTTCCTTGTTTGTGTTTGCTGTTAATGGCAGCTATGTTCTTCTATAATTGTTGCAATGTATTTGGGTAGAGTATGCTGCAGTTGTGTTTGAGTGTATTTGAAGAGAGTTTTAAAGTAGCGAGCCAAGAAGTAGTAGTTATGCAAGGTAAGTATAGTAGTTCTTATTACTCTACTCTACTTTGTTTCTTTACTATGAAAATAAAGTAAGGTCCATTTTTGTGTTATGTTATGTTGTGTTAGGAGTTGAAGTAGTCTGAACGTATTATAAAGATTATGGGTAGTGAGTATAAGGTTGTTCTGAGTATTGTATTGTGCAAGTTGTCCAAAAGTATTGTACTATGTTGGATTCTAATGTTCACAGAGTTATTGGTAACCATGAAAGTGGTGCTTATGAAGGTTGTCAATGATAAACTTGACAAAGTCACCAATCTTGTTAAGAGTCTCGTCATAACAATGTAAGGTATTAAGTAACAAATGCAGGGTATGCCCAATTATAGCTGAGTAGAGAATGTGTACGAGCGAAGAAATGGCCATGTTAGTTGAGCTCATCACCTAGCTTAACTTCACCAAGCGAGAGGAGTAGAAGACCGAGTGACTTGATGAACGCTTAAGTTAGAGGAAATTGAGCTAGATGGTGAATAGGTAGACATAACAGCTAATAGAGAAGACGAAGAAGAGGAGGGGGAGGAGTATATTGAGGCAAAAGAGTGAGGGTACGAGATCTTCGAGGACTTGACAATGTCAAACGGGATTCCAGCCTTTATGGGCAGTAGAGATGCGAATGAATTCCTAGAGTTAGAAGAGAAGGTTGAGAAGGTGCTTGATTGGTATGGGCATCTTGAGGCAATGAAAGTTCAAGTTGCTGCACTTGAATTTTCTAGGTATGTTATAATGTGGTGGAAGAATTTGAATGCAGTTATAGTGAGAGATGGAAGAGGAGGTGTGTGGACTTGGGAAGAGATGAAGAGGTTGTTAAAGGGAAGATTAGTACCCAAGACATAGTTGCAAGATAAATTTGCTAAGTTACAAGAGCTTCGCTAAGGGGGCTGAATTGTTGATGATTATGTCAGAAAGTTCTAATTGTTAATGATTCGAGCAAACATGGATGAGCCTAAAGTTCGTGCTATATCATGATTCATCTATGGACTTAAATATGAGATTTACAACATTATAGAAGTGTAGAGGCTTTATACCTTAGAGGAGGCCACTAAGATAGTGTAGAGGGTCGAGAAGCAGGGGAGAACTAATTCGAGTAAACTTAAGTCGAGCTTTTTGAGAACTCTTATTCCACATCGACTTACCCATGTTGAACTGAGAAGACTCTTAAAGAGTCTAGTTGATGATAAACTAACCTTAAAGACATGAGAAAGGATAGACCTTAAGATGGAAGAAAAGCGAGTTGAAGTGCTTAGGTTACGGACATATGGCTACTGAGTGTCCTAACTAACGTGCTATGGTGCTTTGAGGTGATGTAATGGATAGCACTAATGAGAGTGATCTTGATGAAGTAAGAGGTGATGTGAGAGCTAAAGCTAAGGAGGAAAAAGAGACTTATGTCTATCTTGACTAAGGAGAAGTGATGGCATTAGTATTAAGACAAGTACTGAGCCCTTTATCGAGCTTCGAGGAGGATTAGAGAGATAATTTGTTTCACACCAAGTGTACCTTCAAGAGGAAACTATGCACCAGTGATAATTAGGCATATTTAGACAAAAATTGATCATGAGTTTGTTCATTTATCAAATTCTTGGCATCTAATTGTGCAATATATTAGTTTCAGATGATTTAAGAGTAAGGAAATAAAGTTTGCACAAAAAATTAGGAAATATTTCCCACCATTAAGAACGGCTAAGTTGAGAGTAGATATCTCCACATTTGGACAATTGGACATGGAAACATTATATGAGGCATGGGAGAGATGGGAGGAACTGCTTAGGAAATGTCCTCATCATGGGCTTCTAGAATGGCATCAAGTTCAGACTTTCTACAACATGTTGAACTACATAACTAAGTAACTTATTGATTTAGTTGATAGTAGGAGCCTGAATCATAAGTCACCAAACCAATGCATCTAATTATTTGAAGATATGGCTAATAACCACCATCAATGGTCATTTGTGAGAGCTAGAGAGAAAAAACTAATGGGAAAGTATGAGTTGGATGCTACTTCTTCCTTAGCTCATTAGGTGTAAGTGTTAGCAAGGAAGCTGGATAACCTAACTATGGGTCAAAACAAAGCTTTGGTGGTGGTGGATTTTGACTTCATAAGTTCATCTAAATCAGATCAATTAGAGTAAGTTGACTACATGGGCAATCCTATCGGGCGTCACAATGATCTGTTTAGCAACATGTATAACCTAGGTTAGAGGAACCATCTAAATTTTTGGTAGAGTAGTAACAACAGGTAAGGTTCAAACATGTAGTCTTCTAGATTTCAAAGACAAGTTCCTCCCCCTTAAGCTAAATTAAGACTACGAGAAGAAATGTTGGTTCAATTTATGAAGTCTTCTGAAGTATGTGACTAGGTTGCTAAAATTGCTTTGAGAAATCAAGAAGCATCGATCTATCACTTAGAAAACCAAGTTGGGCAGATTGCAAAAACAGTTTCAAAAAGGGCTCCAAGATCTCTTCCAAGAAATACTAAGGAAAATCGAAAAGAACAAGTCAAGGCTGTGACTTTAAGGAGTAGGAAAGAGTTGTAAGCTCTTGAAAGAGTTGAAGAGAAGAGAGAAAGTGAGGATGTTGAATTGGAAAAGCAATTAAAGCAAATCAATCAACCAGAAGATAAGGAGCGTTCTATCCTAGTTAAGGATTATAAGCTACCCTTACCATATCCAACTCGGTTGAGAAAGGTGAGGGATGATGAACAGTATAACAAGTTTTTGGGCTTATTCAAACAACTACACATCAATCTACCCTTAGTAGAGCATTAGGACAAATGCCTAAGCATGCTAAGTTTCTTAAGGAATTGTTATCCAATAAGAGGAAGTTGGAAGAGCTATCTATAGTCACTCTTGGAGGAAGTGTTTTGCTGTGATTTTGAACAAGCTACCTACTAAGATCAAGGACCTAATTAGTTTTATCATACCATGTTTGATTGGTGATCTATCGGTAGAAAGGGCTTTGGTAGATTTTAGAGCAAGTATTAGTCTCATTCCATATAGCCTATTTAAAAGATTAAATTTGGGTGAACCCAACGCAACAAGGATAAGTCTACAATTAGTTGATAGGTCTATGAGGTTTCCAAGAGGTATAATGGAGGATGTGTTGGTGAAGGTTCAAGATTTCATTTTCCCAGTAGATTTTGTAGTTCTTGATATGGACGAAGATGGAGATGTTCCACTCATACTGGATAGACCTTTTTTTGCTATAGTAGGAGCAATAATTGATGTTAAGGATGGTAGACTTATCCTTAAAGTAGGAGGAGATCAGATGGTGATTCAGATGCTAGATGTTTTTAAGCAATCCATGACAATCAACGAGGAATGTTTTTCTATTAAATCTTTTGATTTTACTATTTGTGATTTTATGCAGGAATTTTTTAGCAAGGACCCATTGGAGTTATGTTTGACAAATATGAAACACTTAGATGAAACATGAGAGATACATGAGGTAGTCACCTATTTGGATGCAAGTTGTGCAAAAGAAAGATGTAGGGGTAAAAGAGATCAATAGGAACAACATCACTTAATTGAAGCCCTCAGTGGAGGAACCACCTAAACTAGAACTAAAGCAATTACCTTCTTACTTGGAGTATGCATATTTGGTTGACAATTCAAGACTCTTGGTTATCATTTCATCAGAACTTAATTTAGCATAGAAGGAGAAGTTTATATTAGTTTTAAAGGAGCATAAAAGGGTAATAGCATGGAACATATTGGATATTAAGGGAATAAGCCCATCTTTTGGTACTTACAAGATATTGATGGAGGAAGAATATAAGTCTATAGTGTAACCTTAAAGGAGACTTAACCCGAGCATGAAGGAGGTAGTGAAGAAAGAAGTGGTGAAATTACTGGATGTAAGTGTTACGAACCCCTCTAAAATGGGTCATTCTTAGGAGGTTCCTAAAGCCCAAGACTTAGGCCTAAGCCCACACTAAAAGCATCTAGAAGATGAAAAGTTCCAGAAGGTTCCAAAGAAGTTTAGAATCTTGTATAGTAGTAGGTAGGGTAAGTGCATGTAGTAGTTGAGAGTCAATTGTAACCGTTAGATCGAATTGATCTTAACCATTAATTTGTAAAGGCTTTCTGTATATATAGGGGTATTCCCCTTAGATGTAGGACACAAGTCATTTGAGTGAATACAACATACCTTTAGAGTTTCTCTCTTTATTTTCTCTCTCTAAAATTTGTAAGTGTGTTATAAGTTAACTTAGCCTTCCTTAGTGTTGTCAGGAACGCTAAGTACCGCATGGGATCGAGTGACAGAATCTACTTGTGACAAGTGGTATCAGAGCCTAGAAAATGGACTAGTTGTGGAGAAAATGTCATTTGAAGGAGACAAAAACACTTCAATGGTCGATGAGTTGGTCAACCATGATGATTGTTATATTACTAAGCAAAGGGTTAGGTCTTAGGACTTGTTGAACTCCTTCTTTAATAGGATGGATAAGGTAAAGTTAAGCATTGCTGAGGCCAAGGAACAATTTGATGAGTCTCAAGGCAGTCTTGAGGAGATGGAAGAAGAACTCTGAGGCGAATTACAAAGAGCACTAAATTGGGCAGTAGATGAGCTTAGGTACTGTGGAAATGTTATTGAAGAGAGGGGTGATGCTCTCTAAGCTCGAGTCATGGCTTTAGAAACTAAGGAAAAGGTTTATGAAGCTAAGATTGATGCAGTGGTAGTGGCTATGCATTAGGAGATTAAAGATCTCAAGACTCAATTGACGGCTTATTGAATTGCTGTTGCAAATGGAGTGACTGTCCAGACGAGCCATAGGGTTGATGTTCCAAAGCTAGAGCATTTCAATGGAATGTAGTCTGCTCGAGAAGTAGACAACTTCTTATAGGGAGTGGAACAATACTTTAACGCTATAGGAATCTTAGATGATGCTAGAAAGGTATGTACTGCTACCATGTATCTGAAAGACTCTACTATGGTATGGTGGCTTAGGAGGGTAGCTGATATCAACACATAGGATAGCTTTGTACAAGAGTTGAAGGGTCAATTCTCCCTACAAAATGCTGATAAAGAAGCAATGGTGAAATTGTGTCACCTAACCCATAAGGGTGATATAAAGCAATATGTAAAGGAATTTTTAGAGTTGATGTTAGAGATCCTAGACCTCAACCAAGAAGTTACTTTGGTAATGTTTGTGGATGGCTTAAAGCCGTAGGCTAAATTAGAACTAGAGCAAAGGGGAATGGAAGACATTTCTAAGGCTATAGTAGTTGCTAAAAGCCTAATGGAATTTCGGAAGACAGATCTTAAGACCCTAGGGGGAAGATGGAAAGGGGGAGCTGAAAGTGAGAAGAGTAGGAGTTCTTCCAAGGGTAAAACCAAGGCATAGGAAAGAGAAAACGATCAAGGTAGAACTCGTAAAGGGAGAGATAGGGAACGATGGAAACCCCGTGAATTTAAATGTTATTTCTATAACGGTCCCCATTATGCTAGGTAGTGTCCGAAGAAAGAAAGATTAGTAGCATTAGTAGTAGGTGAGAGCTCAAATGAAGGGGATGAGGCTCAGTTAGGGTTAGTTCATCTATTTAGTGCCATGAAGTCTCAAGTTAACAAAAGAAGAAAAGGATTGATGTATACCAAAGTATTGGTAGCAGGTAAGAAACTTAATGGCCTCATAGATACAAGAGCATCCCATCTTTTCATTTATAATATGGCAGCAAAGAAGTTGAGGCTAAAAGTGCAGGAGACCAAAACATAGCTTAAAATAGTTAACTCAAAAGAAGTTCCCATTATTGGAGTAGTAAGGGGAATAGAGCTCCATATTAGGGGTTGGTAGGGAAAGGAGACGATTGAAGTAATGCCAATGGATGATTTTGAGTTTGTGATTGGGATAGATTTCCTAGATCGCATTGATACACTTATCATACAGCGAGCCAACTGCATTTGTGTACTTGATCACAACTTTCAATGTGTAGTCCCCGTCATAAGAAAGGTAAGCCAAGCCACCAAATAATTATTGGCTATGCAATTGGAAAAGGGACTCAAGAAGAATGAAGTCACTTACTTAGCTGCCTTAAAAGTCAAGGAAGAGACTATTAGTCAGGAAAGCGTTCCACCTCAAGTAGGGGAGATATCGGAAGAATTTAAGGATATAATGCCACCAATGTTGCCTAAGAAGTTGCCACCAAGAAGAGAGGTAGACCATGTGATAGAATTGGAACTTGGAGCTAAGCCGCTCGCTACTATCCCATACAGGATATCACCTCCAGAATTAGAAGAGTTAAGGTGACAACTGAACGAATTATTAAAAGCAGGTTTCATTAGGCCTTCAAAGGTACCTTTTGGAGCTCCTGTACTCTTTCAGAAGAAACAAGATGGATCATTCCAAATGTGTATTGATTATCGAGCCCTGAATAAGGTCATTATAAAGAATAAGTATCCCATTCCACTAGTATCGGACCTATTTGATAGGTTGGGAGAAGCTAGATACTTCTCCAAATTGGATATACAATCAGAATATCACTAAGTAAGGATTGCAGAAGGAGACGAACCTAAGACCACTTATATTATAAGGTATCGTGCTTTTGAATTCCTGGTCATGCCGTTCGGCCTTACCAATGCCCCGGCTACTTTCTGTACACTTACGAATCGTGTTTTAGCCCCCTTTCTTGATCAATTTATAGTAGTATACTTGGATGACATTATGATTTATAGTAAGACGTTGGAGGAACACATAGAGCACCTTCGCCGGTATTATTAACTTTGAGAAGGAATGATCTATATGTGAAACTAGAGAAATGTGCTTTTGCACAAGAAGAGGTGACGTTCCTTGGTCACATAGTGGGGAAAGGAAAGATTAGAATGGACGAAGGAAAGGTGTAAGCCATCTGGGATTGGAAGGAGCCTACTAAGCCTACCGAGTTGAGATCTTTCCTTGACTTAGTGAATTACTATAGAAGATTCATTAAGGGCTATTCGAGGATAGTAAGCTCATTGACAGACTTATTCAAAAAGAATACCCCTTAGGTTTGGAGTATAGATAGATGATAGGCACTCGAGACTTTGAAGATGGCAATTACTAAGGAGCTGGTCCTTCTCCTTCCTAACTTTAGCAAACCCTTTGAGGTATGTACAGATGCTAGTGATTTTGCTATTAGAGGGGTTTTAATGTAGGAAGGACACCTTATAGCATTTGAAAGCCAAAAGTTGAATGACATAAAGAGGTGATATCCAGTGCATGAAAAGGAGATGACGGCGATAGTACACTATCTTCGGGTATGGAGGCACTACTTGTTAGGGAAGAAGTTTATGATCAAAACTGATAATATGACAAGAGAATGAAGAAGATTGCAGACAAGAAGTGTAGGTTGATGGAAAATCAAGTAGGCGACCAAGTGCTTGTTAAGTTACATTTGATACAATGTATGAAGGGACAACTGCATAAAGGTTTAATGAGGCGTTACGAGAGCCTATTCCCAATTGTGAAACGAGTGGGGCGAGTGTCTTACAAATTGCAACTTCCATCCAAATTGAAATTCCATTCAGTTTTCTACGTGAGCATGCTATAACCATTCCATAAGGATGAAGAAGACCCCATAAGAGCTATATCACAAAAGGCCTCAATAGAAGTATAGGATTCATTTGATAATGAAGTTGAAGGGATCATAGCTGATAGACATATGAGGAGACGTAGATAGACTTCCAAACATGAGTATATGGTTATGCGGAAGGGAAGACCAGAGAGTAAGGCTAGTTGGAAACCAGCTGAAGCACTATGGCAATTCAAAGACAAGATTCAAAAATTCCATAATAAAAGAGCGACGAGGGCGTCACTGGATTGAGTGGGGGAGAATGTCATGGACCCCCCAAAATGGGCTATTCACAGGAGGTTCCTAAAGCCTAAGACTAAAGCCCAAGCCCACTAAAAGCATCTAGAAGATGAAAAGTTCCAGAAGGTTCTAAAGAAAGGAAAGATCTAAAGTTCCAGAAGGTTCTAAAGCCCAAGCCCACTAAAAGCATCTAGAACCACATACTTGTCGTTCTAAAGTTCCACAATGCTATTAGCACAGCGCAAAAGGTGTTAGAGGCTGGTTTCTACTAGCAAAGCATATCTTGGGATGCTTATGAGTATGTGATGGCTTATGATTGGTGCCAAAGGATAAGGAACGTCTCTAAAAGGGATGAGATGTCAAAAAAATTATATTTTGGAATGTAAAGTCTTTGACATTTAGGGAGTAGACTACATAGGGTCGTTCCCTAGTTCTTTAAGGTACAAATACATTCTAGTAGCGGTAGATTACATTTCAAAGTGGTTCGAAGCTTAAGTCTTGCCAATGAATGATGCTAGTGTAGTGGTGAGATTCTTGAAAAAGTTATTTATTAGATTCAGAGCATCTTAAGCATTGATCACTCATAAGGGGGACCCACTTTTGCAATACTTAAATTGAGCGAGTTCTTAAGAGATACGGAATACATCATAGGATGGCCACTCTTTATCATCCACAAACAGTGGCAAAGTGGAAGTATCTAATAGGGATTTGAAAAGAATATGGGAAAAGATGGTAGCTTACAATAGAAAGGATTGGGTTAACAAGTTAGATGATGCTTTGTGGGCATACTAGACTGCTTACAAGACTTCCTTAAGTACTAAACCTTATAAATTGGTTTATGAAAAGGCTCGCCATCTATTAGTGAAAATTGAGCATGAAGCTTATTGGGTTATCAAAATAACCAATTTGGATCTTAAAGCAGCTTGTAGATGATGAAATCTCCAAATCAATGAGTTAGATGAATGGAGCTGGATAGCTTATGAAAACAACAAAGTGTACAAAGATTGCGTTAAATAATTACATGATTCCTAGATAAAACATCCTAAGTAGTTTAAAGCATGTGATCTAGTACTCTTATACAATTCTAGACTTAAGTTATTCCTTAGTAAATTTAAGTCTAGATGGTCAAGTTTATTTGTAGTATAGAGAGTATACCCTTACGAAGCAGTGGTGGTAATATATCTAGAAAAAGAAACATTTAAGGTTAATGGATAATAGTTGAAAGTATACCATCAACAAGTTGATTAGAATGAAGGTAGGGAATAGTTAAAACTTCTCCAATTCAAGGAATGAAGCTGAAAGCCTCTGGGAATGTTTAGCTTGAGATGTTAAACAAGCATGTATCCTTTAAATAGATTTGTCTACTTGTGTTTATTTTTATCACTTTGATGTTTGTTAAGTTTAAATTACTTATTGTTGTTATTGTTATTTGTTTGTTTTGTTTTAAGTATATTTGTAGATTGTTTAATGCAAAAAGAAAGGAAAGATCAAGTGGAAGTTATGGTAATTCAAAATGAAGAGAAAAATTTCATTAAGTGTAGGGATATAGATAGAGGATGGATATGCCATTGCCCATCATGGTTGTGATGGGTTGAAGATGAAGAACTTGATCCTCATCACACTCATGAGACAAGGTAATTCTCTATGACGAGATGATCATAGATCCAGTCATGGCCATGACCAAATAGCAGGGTTGATTCACTTATCTATCATAGCCATGATAGATCCCTTGAAGATACTCATACCCTTGTTCATGGTTGTCATCCATAGGGATACACTTAAAATTTTTGTACAACGTTGGTTATGGGTATATTCATGCCCATGACTAGTGAGGGTTGTAGGCTATGATAGTCTGATACTTTGTTGTTGAAGTGTTAATTCTTCCTCATGATCAAGTATGAAAGACTTATCATGCCTCGAGTCATGAGAGTGATCATTTCCTTGACACACTGTTATATAAGAAATTTCCCTCTCTCTCTCCTCATTTGTCACACTTTTTGAAACTCTACCTTATGATACTCCCTATATGCCCATTTTCATCACTTGCATGCGCTTTTAAGGTACGATCTTTCCCTTTTTCCTTAGTTTTTAAACATTTAGCTAGATTTGGTTCATGTAATTTTAAGGTTTGTATGCATGAACTTTATGCTGAAATTAGGAATGACTAAGTTAAACCTTAATTTCCATTGATAATTGCTAAATTAGGTATTTCCATGAATTAATTCTAATTTGATTATTTAGTCTTGTCATTAATAGATAATTGTTATGTAGGATAGTGCTACTAGTTGGTATTGCATATGTTGTCGTTTTGTATGTCAATTGGCAATGGGATCATGTTTATGTGTTGTTGTGAAATTAGAATGTTGTATACTTAGTTGATGAAAGGGGAGATAGCAATACTTAGTTATAGGTTTTCGTTGCAAGTTGAGTTTACAAAGGACTCACTTGTGTGACTCATGCTTGAGAATAGGCAGGTTGATCATGGTTAGTTTATGAAGGCTTTATGGTTAGAATTAGAAGAAGGTGGAATGGATATGTTTTAGTCTTAAGTACCATAAGAAGTGCATGGTTTTTGTCCTTCTAAAATTAACTTTTATGTTTGCAAATGGCACCTAAGAAATTGTTCACAACTTCTCAAAACAAGAGGCCTAAGACTGATCACTCTTCTCCTCCTCCTCTTAGACAATCTGATGTAGCAAGCTCAAGTAAAGCAGTTGCTCTATCAGCTGGTATGACTGCTGAGCAAAAGGAAAGGTTTAAGTAGTTTGCTGCTAAGAAGATAATAAAGAGACATTATGTTGTCAACTAGGATGTGTTAGGGGAATATAGGTTGAAGATAGCTATGCAGAGGTTATTAGGGAATGGGCCATGGTTAAAGCTATTTATGATTTAGGAGAAAACATATAAGAAAACCACGTTAGCATTCCTCTAGTCCTGCAAAATCAAGTACGAGTACATAGGCATGAAAATAGCAAACGAGGTTGAGTTCCTTGTCTTTAAGAGAACTCACACCTTTGACATGATGACCTTTATGCGTATAAGGGTTTTATACAGTTGGGCAAAATCAGAGGAGGATGAATTTGAGGATTTACTGGTGTGTCTCCTTAGGAGTACTTCTTTGAATGAATTTTAGAGTGAAATCTCTAATGAGAGTAGTTTCTAGGAAAGCAAGTCAAAAGCCTTTACCTTAAAGAAAATCAGTGCTTAGATCTTTCACTACATCTTTGTAAGGACAAACTATGGCAAGCATTAAAGTCTTAGGCAGTGGGGGAACATGACCTACTACCCATGTATAGTGTGCTTAAGGGGTATCTACTGAATGTTAGAATCCTCACGGCATTTAGAATTTACCGATAAACTTTCAACAAGAGCAAACGTATCTTTGTTGGAGGTTTGATCACTAAAATTCTAAGGGACTTGAAGTTTTGGCCTAATAGTGATAGGCTAAGAGACTCTTGTGCTAAACTAGAACTACTTCTAAGAAACCCTTTCAATTAGTGGGGTATTGCAAGAGTTTCTGACCCCAACTTAGACATTAAGGACCTTAGTGCTCCAAACTTTGTGCCAACCACATTAAGTTTCTCGATTGGAAATTTGAACCACTTAGAAACTGAACTGGTTGAGATAAAAAATAATTAGAAGGGAATTATTGAATTCTTGAAGAATATTGCCATAGCAGTAGGCATAGCCATTTCGTCCTGCTTTTCTCATCCTCAAACCTAGGAGGATGTAGGTCTTAGTTAGCCTCTAATTCCATCACCAGTAAGTGCCTCTATTGCTACCTAATAAGTAGAAGGGGACGGGTCAAAAGAAGAGGACAATGACAATCCAAAAGAGACCTAAGGAGCCTAGTCAAAAGTCAAAGGGAAAGAGGTTGGAAATGATAGTGGTAAAGAGTCATTAAGGGATGAGGATGACAGCTCAGATAAGGAAACTGAAGTTGATGATGACTAACTCTATTTTCTTTCTTTTGTTTTATTTTATCTATTTTTAAACTCACTAACTATTTGAGAGCTTAACTTTATTGATGTATTTCACTAAAGACTTTCACATCAAGTGTTGTTACAGTTTTGTTTTAGTATGTTTAATGGTCAGGTTTCTTTTCTTTCCTTTTTTTTTTTTTTTTGTTCCATTTTTCATGGTGTTTGAAGGATGACCATTTTGATGATGTATGGCCCAATGCATTAATTAAACTTCAAATAGGGGAGTCTTGTTCTTATTGTCATTTGTTTTGCATTTCTTTTCCTTTTCTATGCCTATTCTGTGATTGCCTTCCTTAGACATTGAGAACAATGTATCTCTCTAAGTATGGGGAAGGTTTAACCCCACTTATCAAAAGTCTTCACCTTAAGTTTATTTGTTTCAGGTTATGAATTAACTTAATAGATTGTAGATTTAACAAAATAGCAATCAATTTTACGTGTTAATTTCATGCCTTACTCACTTCTTGTGGACTTAGTGTACCTTATCAAAATTGTAGGATAAAATCTAAGTGAAGCACACTTACTTGCCATTTAATGAATGAATTTAGAGGTTAGAAGTGAATTGGAGTCTTTAGTTTAACGTTAAATGGTTATGTTTCTAAACTTATTAAGAATATATTTACTATTTAATTACTTTTAGAGCTCATTTAATCTTGGATGGAAAGGGTAAGTGAAATAATTCACTTATTGATGCTTTTTGAGAATCTCTTTAATATAAAGTAAATTGAAGTGTTTAAGGATTGAATTAGTAAAGCCGGGCTTTGGTACCTCAAAAGAGTAAAGTCTAACCCTGTTACTAATTTTTGTCTTTATAACTTTACAATAAGCATATATAAGGATTAAGCTAGTAGGGGTAGTCTTTGGTCTCTTAGAAAAGCGTAGTTTGAACCCACTTCTCATTTTTATCTTTATAACTTTACAATAAGGATATATAAGGATTGAGTTAGTAAGAGCAGGCTTTAGTCCCTTAGAAAAGTAAAGTTTGATTCTATTGCTAATTTTTGCCTTTATAACTAAGTTAATAAGGATGAGCTTTAGTTGCTTAGAAGAGTGAAGTATGACCCTACTGCTAATCTTTGATGTTTATTCTTCTATTTAAAATAAAAATAAAAAGAAAAGGAAATTTTAAAATGCAACATGTAAGTTATCCTTGGAGAGATTAAATAAAAGAAGTAGAAATATAGGAGAAAGATGAATGTAAAATACTTTTCTGCTAGATTATTACGTTTAAGAAGTGATTGAAGGGTTGTGACACACTTATGGAAGTTGATGAAGTATAACCAAATTTCTTTTGTTCTAATTAACTCTATGTTCACTTTATATCATTAGAAGCTATCATTAAATAGTAAAGGTGAAATTTGCTTTACTTGAATTAGTCTTAGAATATTGATTGCTGTATTCCAAGAACACAATGTAGTAGGCACAAAATTAAGCCATTATGAATGCTTTGATGAGTATACAATTGAAAAGTTGCTAAGTTTCATTTATTTTTTTTTAAGTGTTTGCTTGAGGACAATTAAAACTTATGTATAGGGAAGTTTGATAAGTATAAATCACTATACACATTTTAGGCATAGTTAAGTAAAAATTGATCATGATTTTGTCCATTTCTCAAATTCTTGGTATCTAATTATGCAATATATTGGTTTTAGATAATTCAAGAGCAAGGAAATGAAGTTTGCAAGAAAACATTGCGACTTAAAGAAATCACACCTGTGAGGAATGGAAAACTTTGAAGAAAGAAGATCACTCCCACCATCACGAGCGTGATCATAGAAGAATTGAGTGCCCAATGCCTGTCACACCTTCCATCACAAGCATGACCAAGGGAAGTATTGTGATCTTCTTATTCATTATGCCTATGATTGTATATCAGAAAGGTGATCACTCTCACTATCATGGGCACAATGAGATGAAATAATTGAGAGAAGAAAATTATGTCTAACATCATGGCTATGAGTAATGGAGACTATTCTTTTTCAAGATGATCATGCCTCGAGTCATGGGCATGATGAGAGTGATTATTCTTTTTAAATTGTTTTATACAAACCGGTGTGTGTTATTAGTCTTAACATTAGGAAGTGTCTTAAAATTGTGCATTTTGAGCCTTTTAGCGAAAAGAATATGAATACACTACAATTTTCAGACAAGGGACATCATCGAGAAATCATCATCAAACATCATTAAATATCACATTACATCACAAGACAATCTAAACCTTAGTTAAAGAGTTTTAACCACAACACATCTATTCAACTTTGTACACATTTGCGTTTTTCATTTTTTATACAATCACTAGTGTTATATTGTGTACTCTTCTCAGAATTACTCGAGAGAGCCAACAGGACTTCATCATTCATGTATCTGTAAGACTTCTTGGGAATTATGATTTCTGTTAGTTCATATTACTGCTTTATTATGTATGAGTGTCAAGCTTGGTTTTTTACCTCCTAGTTCTTTAATAATTAAGTTTTCTCTAAACCAATCGGTACTAAACTATACTCTTTTAATACTGATCCTTGATTAAGGTTTAAAGAAAAACCATTTCTTTTTTAAAACAACTTTGGAGTCGCCTCCTGACCGAAGTCGGGAAAAACAATTAGGTTATAGCCAATTGATAGATTAATTATAACTTAGCCACTAATTTGCGAAAAAACTAATTTTTGAAACAGCATTTTGAAAACTAGAGATTTGGATTCGAGGGTTAAAGATTTAAACCCTTGCCGGTACCATTAACTTTCCAAAATTAAAATTAAATTTAAAAATCACTTTTCAATTTTGAAAGATAGAAATTAGTTATTGATTACTCTAATTAGATAAACAAAATAATCTAAACCAAAGAAAAAGGGAAATTAGTTTTTTTTTTTTAATTTTTATCATCACCCCATAGGTACTTATATATCTGTTATTCAAGTTCAAACGTACGTTGTTCTTTTAATGGAAAAGCTTTAGTGGGTTGAGTTGATTTTAGTTTTTAAAACAACCAGGTTTATGTTTTTACCTATTTTGATTTATTTAAGAAAATTTCTTAAAGGGCCTAAAATTGGATTTTATTTTTGAAAATTCTAAATGATCCTAATTAGGAAAAAGATCCATTTATTTTTAGAAAACTCAATTTTTCTAAGTGTTAAAACAATTTTTGTTCACTAACCTATTTACTTATTTTTATTTTTATTATATTATCTTATTTATTTTATATTTATTCTATCTATTTCTATTAAAACAAATAAATAAATAGACTACTTTTTTTCTCCTTTTGTTTTTTTGTTATTCTTCTCTTTCTTCTTTCTTTTTCTCTCTTTTTTCTTTTTCTTTTCTTTTTTTTTTGGTGTTATTACATTTATAAAAAAAAAATAACTAAAAAAGAAATGAATAAATGAAAAAAATAAAAATAAATAAAACAGAAATAGTATCGAAGCTAATTTAGATTAGGAGAGACGTAAGTCGAGTTGGATTAAAGCAGATCTTGGATTTCAAGTCGGATCTGAGTCAGGTCCTTCTAATAGATTCGAGTCATAGTTGGAGTAGAAGAAGCAATGGCTATGGAGATTGATTTTACTCAATTTAATGGCTAAATTGATGGGGTGAAGAGTGTTTCATGTGTTTTGGATTGGAGATAGGGGGGTAGGCTTGATGCCACAGTGTTTGGAGGTGGTTTAGAGGGTAGTATGACTAGTATCTGGTGGTGGTTTCAGGTGGTCGTGTTCTAGAGTTGCTGGGTGAGAGGGGGGTATTGGTACAGTGGTTTTAGGGGGCATTAAGTTTGGTTGTGGGATTATTTTGGGCTGAGGGTGGTTAAAAGTGGTGGTTCAAGAGAGGGTGGTTGCAGTGGTTAGGGTTACGGGTTAGTAGTTCGGCGAGGCAGCTAAGGGCTATGATGAGGTGTGGGATTGGTCAGATTTAATAGCTAATGGTATAGGGAAGCTAGTAAAGGGGGTAGCTGGTGGTGGTGAGCTAGAGAGAGAGAGATTTGAAGGGAGAGAGAGTAAGAGAACTGTGGCTAGAGAGAGAAAAGGAGAGAGAAAGCTTGTGAGTGTTCATGGATGGTTGTTCGTGTTCATGAACATCCCCTAACACCATATTTATACTCGAAATCAACCTAAAAATGAAGGAAAGTTCGAATCGAAGTGAATGTGGGTCGTCCGAAATTCCAGTTTTTTTCCAATCTTTGAAGCTCGGTTTGAATGTGCCATTAATTGAATTTAGATGTGTTATTGTGTTTGATTCAAAGTAGGCTATGCAGAGGATGAATTTATATCATTAATTGGTATGTTTCAGCAAGGAAAAGCACGAAATCAGAGGCCAAAGTGAGGGGTTGGGCCTGTTCTTGAGAAGGAAAGAGGAGGAAAATTGGGAGAAAACGAGGAAAAATTGAGGGAAAGTGTTGACATAGCACCACATCAGCTAATCTCGACCAACCTTGACTTGCTATAACACGTGGTAGCTAACGTGTCATCATATGACACGTGGCAACTAACATGGCGCTACGTTAGCAAGGTCATCCAATCCTACGGTGCCACGTGTTAGGATACGTAGCATAATGAGATCTTGACACGTGGTAGTATGCTAGTTAACAAAAAATAAAATGGCCTCCTTACCTTTGCTAAGATTCGAACCCAAGACCTTACACTCAATGCTCAAACCAAATCCATGTATTTAACCATTAGCCTGTACCTTGTCCATACATGCAATTTGGGCTCGGTTAGCTTGAGCTAAATTTAATTTAAGCTTAGGTTTAACGGCCCAATTTTTAAATCTAATTACAAAATAAAAAATCTACCCTAATAAAATGTTATTTTCAAAAATATTTTATTTTTTCTTCAATTTTTCAATTTTCTTATTTTCTAAATTTCTTATTTTTTGTGTTTCCTCCTATTTTTAATATTTTTCTAAATTTTTTTTGTTCATTTTCTTATTCTTTTTATTTTCCTTAAATTTTTTAATTTTTTTTGGGTTTTCTTTAATTTCCTAATTTTTTTATGTTTTTATTAATTTAGGGCCTAATGAGAAAAGAAAGAAAAATAATAAAAATAAAAATAAAAATAAAGAGGACAAAAATTAGGTATCTACAATGAGTAATAGTTTAAGACTTCCTACATCCACTTAGTATGATCAAGTGTAGGGAATAGTAGGTTCCTAATAAATGTTAATTCCGATAAATTAAACTTGATGAATCTATGTTTTGTGTAGTGCAAAACACTAACTTAAGACATATTTCAATAGAAGAAGTCAAGAGATAATTCTATTGAATAGATCTAATTTATTAGAATAACTTACTTTTAATAGTAGAGATATTATCAGGAAAGTTGTTGCATTCTTAGGGGAATTGATAAATGATTATAATGTTAATGTGATTCTAATTGGCTATTAATTCAAAAGAGATTCTAATAGACACAATTAGGGTAAGGCGTAAGTAATTCTGAGAAGAATACTCATAAGCTAATAATTCCCTATAGGTAACAAATGTTAGGATAAAAGTGTCTCGGTAATGTCATGTTAAATAATAAAGTAAGTTTGCATGCTAATCATTTCTATTGCCATTTTGTTGGATAAAAGTTGTTGTGGATTATTGTACTTTAGTTAGTAAATTAGATATTTTAATCATTAATCACTTGATAATTTGGCTACTAAATCATAGGAAAATTAACAAGTACTAGTGCTTGTATCTATTCTTAGTAGGGACAACCTTATACTCATTCGTACTATAAAACAATAGGTACACTTACCTATTGAATCGAGTTAATGATAGAATATAAGTTTATAAATTTTAAAACTCAAAAGCTCTAATTAGAGGCAATCAACCATCATTGTAGATAGAGTGATTTGTACTAATGTTGTTGCACAGTCCCTTGTAAAGAGGTTAGGTTTGTTGACCTCTAAGTACCTTCAACTTTATAAGCTACACAAGCTACTTAACAAGGGTTCTATGCACGTTATAGAGCAAGTGGTTATACCATTTTGTGTTAGGAACGTATATGGGGATGAAGTAGTGTATGATGTCGTCCTTATGGGAGCTTTACACTTGTTGTTAGGGAGACCTTGGTCGTTTTACCAATTTGTTATTCATAATGGATACAAGATCACTTATGCCTTTATGAAGGATGGAAAGAAGATTATGTTGCAACCTATAACACCAAGCTAAGTGAACAAAACATATAATCAGCTCACCTAAGCTAACAGGAAGGCATTAGTGATGCGTTGGAGAGAGCTCTAAGATTTTAAGAAGGCCAATGAGCCTATGTTCTTATTGGTGAGGAGACTACTACATTTGATGAATTTGGAAGATACACCTAAATAGGTTTAGAAGTTGATAGAAGAATTTTCTAACCTATTTTTAGAAGAGTTGCCTAAGGGGGTTACCCCGCACTAAACACTACATTGACTTACAACCAGGCATAGCTTTGCTAAATAGACTTGCCCATAGAATGAATCTCAATTAGGCTATCAAGCCAAAGAGACAAATGGATGAGCTAATAGAGTGTGGATATGTGAGAGAGAGCATGAGCCCATGTGTCATGCTAGCTCTACTTATCCTAAAAAGGAATGTTCATGGTGTATGTGCATCAATAGTTAAGCTATCAACCACATCATTGTTAAGTATAGACATCTCATGTCGAGGCTTGATGACATGTCTACATAGTGCTCGAATATTTTTGAAGTAGCTATCATTAAATTCACATGAGACTTGCTGACGAGTGGAAAATTGCATTTAAGACGAGGCATATTCTCTATAAGTGGTTGATCATGCCATTTGGACTTACTAATGTATTGAGCACATTCTTTAGGCTTATGAATCATGTGATGCGCCCTTTGATGAGATGATGTGTGGTTGTGTACTTTGATGACATATTGGTGTATAGCACCAATGATATGAGTTGTCGGGAAGGATGACACATGGCTACAGATATCATGTAAGCTAAAAGTATGGGTTCAAACCTCAAGATGGTCTAAAAGCTAAAGGGTAGTCAATGATTGAGTAGGGGTTCTCATGCATTGATAGTGAATATGACTTACCAATACCTCATACGAGCTCGAACTATACTTGATATAATATATAAGTATAATACAAGATTGTTTGCCACTAGTCCATGCTCAATGGCCTAAATAAGCACTCTTCAAGGTCTCGATCCTCAATGAGAAAACATAAACTCAAGGAGAAGGAAAGATAATGTCTAAAATTCTATATCACTCCCCTTACGGCTATTACATGTTACATGTATTTATATGACCTAATTAGGGTAAGTCTTAGGTTTATATAAATTACAAAAAAATTCCTACTAGAAAAAGGGAAAGGGAATAAATTACACAGATAGAAACATAAACAGACAAAAGGGAATATTCGGGTATAAAGAGGACAGTACGGATGTTAGAAAAAGGGGCACATGTCAACTATCCAATTCATAGTCCTAATGAGTCGAGTTGATTTTAAGTGAAGTAGGTCATGTTAGCTGTTCAGTAGCTTTCTTGTTCAAAGCTTAGGAAGAGTTGGTTTAGTGGATAGTTAGTCCTCTAATCAGCTTTAGCTAGTTGGCTCAGAAGTGAGGTAGCTAGGCCTTGGATGCATGTTAAATTAGCAATATGCATATTCAACACTTAGCCTTGGCGCAACAATAAGTGGTTAACTCGGTAACAAGTCGGGCACCTCAAGAGTCTTCTCAATGAGACAAAGAAAGGTCAGAATAGAGACCCTTAGTAGATCGCGATGGAAAATACATTATTCCTCAAAGTCCAACTCCTTTAGGAAAGCTCAACAAACCATATGGGCAATTCCTTAAGCTTAAGAGTAGGTGATTGATCCGTGATCCTTATTAGTCCCTTTGAGCTATTTAAGATTTGAGATCAAATTTAGTTCAACTACTTGATGTTCTTCTTCAAAAACATATGGGTGGATTGATCTTTTCAAGTACCTTAAACGGTCCATCGACTCTAGGAGATAACTTATTCTTCCTCAAACTTAGAAATCGATATTTGTTGAGATGGATCTAAACTAAATCATCAGCTAAAATTCTCTGCCCTTTTGTCCTTTGCCTCACCTCTCGAGGTTGGTAGCAACTAGATTCAATTGTCATATGACCTTTTGGTACATTGCCTTGATGGTCTCGGGTCTCTCTATTGTTGATTAATCCTTATTCTAGCTTAGAAATGGCATCTGGTCTAGTGCAAGCTCAGGGTTGAACCCATAGGCAATCTTAAATGATAACCTGTTCATAACACTGTGGGTAGTCTTATTATAAGCAAATTCAATTATGGGTAAGCATAGAACCCAATTAGTCATGTTCTAACCAATATCAACTTGGAGCAAAATCCCCATAATTCAATTATCAACCTTAATTTGTCTATCCATCCGTAGATGGTAGAACATGTTGAATAACAATTTAGTTCCTATTCGCTTCTATAATGTCCTCTGGAAGTAGCTCATGAATTTTAGGTCTCAATTTGAAATAATAGTCCTAGGCTTTCCATAAAGCTTAACAATCTCTTATAAGAAAAGAATAGAGATAGCTAAAGCATTGTTAGTTTTGGAACAAGGCACAAAGTGCACCATCTTGCTAAATCGGTCTATAACCACTATGATGAAGTCCTTCCCTTGGGATGTCTTTAGCAATCCTAACATAAAGTCTACCCTTAGCTTAGACCATGGTTTGGTTAGGATCTGTAAGGGTAATTATTGCCTTTACTTGGCTCAACTCTTAGCCTCATGGTAGGTAGCACATCTTTCCGGTATGGCTTAGACATCCCTCATCATCCTTTGCTAAAAGAATCTAAAGGCTAATACCTCATGAGTTCAATGCTTACCAAAATGGCCAAATAATCCTCCACCATGTACCTTATGCACTAGCAATTCTTGCATAGAACATGCCGGGATACATAACCTTCTCTTCCTAAATAGGTATGTGTCCTCCTTATGATAGTCATTAAATGTTTGACCATCTACACATCTGGCATAGATAGGGCCAAAGTACGGATCTTTAGCATATAAATCCTTAATCATAGAAAATCCAAGTAATGTGGTTTGCAGTTTAGTTAAGAGGGAATGTCACCTTGATAAAGCATTGGCTACTACATTGTTCTTGCCGTTCTTGTACTTGACAACATAGGAAAATTCCTCCATAAACTTAACCCACTTGGCTTATCTTCGAGATAACTTAGGCTGGCTCTTCAAATATCTCAAAGATTCACGATTGATGTAGATCATAAATTCTTTGGATAACAAATAATGTTACTAGATAATCAAAGCTCAAATTAAGAAGTATAACTCATTATCATATACAGAGTAGTTAAGCGTAGCTCCTCTAAGCTTCTTACTAAAATGGGCAATAGGTTTACCATCCTACATCAGCATGGCTCCTATGCCTAGTTCAGATGCATCATACTCCACTTCAAATACTTTGTCAAAGCTTAGTAAAGCTAAGATAGGGCAGTAGTCACCTTCTCCTTCACCTCTTCAAAATTCTTCTATTCCTTCTCTCCCCATTTGAACTCAACATTTTTCTTTGATAGCTTAGTGAGTGAGGCTATAATAGTATTGAAATTTCTTATAAACCGACAATAGAATGATGCTAAGTTGTAGAAGCTTCACGTATTGGCTGAACTGGTAGGCATGGGCCCTTCAATAATCACCTTCACTTTCTTCTTGTCTACTTGTACACCTCCTCCATTCAAAAAAAAAAAATCCCAAGAAGATTACTTTAGGTCAGCAGAAGTCACATTTCTTCAAATTGGCATAAAGCTTCTCAACTCAAAGTTTTGAGAAAACCACTCAAAAGTGCTTACAATTGGTCTCCAAGTTAAGGATGTAGACTAAAATATCATCGAAATATACAACAATAAATTTTCTAGTTAACTCTTAGAGCATATGGTTCATAAGTCTTATGAAAGTGCTCGAGGCATTTGATAGGCCGAATGGCATCACAAGCCATTCATACAATCTATGGTGGGTCTCAAATGTAGTCTTCCACTCATCTCCCTCTCGTATTCTGACTTAATGGTACCTAGATTTAAGATTAATCTTCTAGAATATTCTTGCTCCATTGAACTCATCGTACATGTCATCAAGCTTAGTAATGAGATACCTGTACTTAATGGTGACACGATTAATATCCTAGCTATCTACATACATCCTTCACGATCTATCTTTCTTTGACACTAATGAAGCTAGCATAGCACATGGGCTCAAGGATTCTTAGACATATCCTCTCTTAATCAATTCATCTACCTGTCTCTATAGCTAGATAGCCTATTCAGGATTCAACCTATAGGTAGGCTTGTTTAGTAGTGCATCTCCTGGCTACAAGTCTATTGCATGTCTAATGCCTTAAATTTGGGGCAAACCTTCTAGCAATTCATCTAGGAACAAGTCGATAAACTCATTTTGTAAGGTTTTCACCTTGGTAAGTAACAGTTCCTCATCTGATCCTCTCATCTCAAGTAGCCTTCTGACTAGTCGATAGGTTACCCCTTCAAGCTTCATCTCTCTCTTCAGCTCGGCTCAGGTCTCTTTCTCCAAAGCTTAACTCAGTTGAGTCTACATGTTTTTAATTTGTTTGATAGTCATAGGCCTTAGTTTTACCATCCTGCCTTCATGTTCTAAGGAACATATGTTCTTCTTTCCATCATATATTAGATTTCGATTAAACATCAATAGTTGTCTAAGAAGAATATGAGATGCACTCATGTATAACACATCATTGAGCACTTCGTCTTGATAGTTTCCAATAGTGATCTGCATAGCCACTTGCTTATTCACTTGTAAGACCCCCTTGTTTTTTAGCTAATGCATTTTATAAGGCTTAAGGTGGGGCTTGGTTAGCAACTTCAGCTGCTAGACCACAAATGCAGTGCGGCATTAGTATAGCTGCTTTTATCAACAATTAATACACACAACAACTCATTCACCTCATAGCCAATGTGGAATAAATTTTCTCCTTGCTTATCTTTAGGCATAGGACTCACACTCATCACTCTTCTTAACACTATGGCTACAAAAATCAAATTACCTTCTTCACTATAAATGATCTCCTCCTCACTGTTTTAGGTATCTAGATTCTTTGGCCTCCTCAATCTCCTCATCAGTACTCTCAACCTTAGTAGTTGGCATCTCTCCCTTGATCACCATCACTCATTTATTTGAACATTACACTGTCATGTGCTCAAACCCTTAACAACTAAATTACTTGATCTCACTAGTCTTTTTTCCTGAGCTTTAGCCTTTCTCAAACTTCCTCGAGTTCTCTTCCTCCCTTACTTAGGTAGTTTGAGCATGTTGGACTTCAGTAACTTTACTTTGTTCCAATCGCACAAGTCTACTCAAAACAAAATGGCTAGGGGTAGGCTAATTGATAGGAGCTCGGAACCATCCAGTTCGACACCTCTTAATCCTTTGGGCAACTCAAATTATTTCAACAAGTGTACCGATGTCCATAGTCTCTAGAACATCTTTAATCTCATACTTTAACCCACTAATGAATTGAGAGATAGTTTGATCTTCAAGCTCAACAACTTTGCAACAAATCATTAGCATTTGAAATTCCTTCACGTACTTATCAACACTTGATCCTCCTTACCTTAACTCTTGTAACCTCTTAAACATGTCCTACAAGTAATAGTTTGGGACAAATCTTCTTCTCATGACTTGTTTCATTTCATGCCAATTTCTAACTTCACGTTCTTCTTCCAATGGCTTACAGATTCTTCCACCATAGGGTGATGTAGCTAGTAAACTCCAACACAGCAAGTTTGACCTTAGTATTATTAAGCACTTCATGGCACTTAAACTGCTTTTCAATCTTATCTATGCAATCCAAGTAGTCTTTAACATCATACTCCTAGAAAAACTAGGAATATGCATCCTTAGTCCTTCCACTCTAGGAGCTTAGACATTCCTCTCCTCGAGTTCGTAATAGTCTTCCTCCTCATCACATACTTCCTCATCTTCTTCTTTGATCTCATATAACACTAATCTGTATCAAACAACTCTATCCATTCCTCTAACTCGAGGTGGTTGAATTAGGGGATTAGCTCAGTTGTATTGGTCATTACCTCTCTTGGGTAGCTCATTAACTCAACCTCTATAAGGGTCATTTCGAGCTCGTTGCCTATCTTTGTTTATGGTAGTCACCAAACTAGTAACCAAATCAATAAGTCTATCTAGTCATTCATCCGTAGGCTAGGGAGTGGAACTTCTTCGATGACCTTAGCCATTACGAGCACCACTCTCTTGGTTACCTAAAGTTCCATGGACATTAGAGTCATACATTATGGTCTATTACAATAGATTAACTACTAAAACACAACTTAAAATTCTTTCCACAAATAATAACAACAACAACAAACAACACTTAACACACCAACAACTATTACAACCAACACATGATAAACCAATCGAACACACACTTTGTTTTGCAAACAAGAAACAAGGGAAAACAGAGCACTAAATTTCTTTAGCACCAAACACTTCTCAAACTCTTACGACAATGATAGATAGTTTCTAAAACATACTTATAGTAGCAGTAAGTCACTTAGAGCTCTAAGTAATAGAAACTTACTGAAACATAGCCAAGCTCTGATACTAAGATGATATGGATCACTGAGAAGGATGACATATGGCTATCGATATTATGCGAGCCAAAAGTACGGGTTCGAACCTTAAGACGGTGCAAAAGCTAAATGGTAGTCGATGGTTAAGCAAGGGCCCTTGTGCACCAATGGTGGATATGACTCACCAATGCCTTATACGAGCTTGAACTATACTTGATATAAGGTATAAGTATAATACTAGGTTACTCGCCACTAGTCCATGCTCAATGGCCTAGATAAGAGCTCTTCAAGGTCTCGATCTTCAATGAGAAAACACAAGCTTAAGAAGAAGGAAAGATAATGTCTAAAATTCTATATCACTCCCCTTACAGCTATTACATATTACAAGTATTTATATGACTCAATTAGGGTAAGTCCGAAATTTACACAAATTGCAAAAAGATTCTTATTAGAAAAGGAAAAGGGAATAAATTACAAGGGTAAAGTGTTAAACAGATAAAAAGGAATATTTAAGTACAAATAGGATAATATAGATGTCAAAAAAGGGGGCACGTGTCAACTGTCTAGTATGTAGTCTTGATGATATTGCATACTGCGTAGGGCTGATTTTGATCGAAGTAGGTTAGGTCAATTGCTCGATAGCTCTTTTGTTCAAATCCTGGGAAGAGTTGGTCCAATAGGTAGCCAGTCTTCTCATTGGCTTCGGCTAGTAGGCTCGAAAGTGGGGTAACTCAACCTTAGGTGAATGCCATCTTGACAATATGCAGATTTAGCGCTTAGCCTTGGTACGACAATAAGTCGTCAACTCGGTAATAGGATAGGCACCTCGAAAATCTCCTCAATGAAATAAAGAGAGGTCAAAGTAGAGACCCTTAATAAATCATGATCGAAAATAAATTGTTCCTCAAAGCTCAACTTAGCAGACCATATGGGTGAGTCCTTGAGCTCAAGAGTAGGTGATTGGTCTTTGATCTCTATCAATTGAACTAGATGACCATTTACAACATCTTCAAGTTGTTTTTGATATTCTATAGGTTGAGAAACTGTATGAGAACTTGAAGAAGTGTACATCTTAGCAAGATGAAGTTGTCTTCCTTGGTAATGTAGTGTCAAGAGATGGAATCTAAGTTGATGAGGAGAAAATCTGAACTGTCTTGGAGTAGCCGACACTGAAGAGCGTTACTAAAGTACTAAGCTTTCATGGCTTAGCTTCATTTTGTAGAAGGTTTATTAGGAACTTTAGTACCATTGCTACCCCATTGATCGAGCTTGCTAAGAAGAGTAAAGGATTCCATTGGAATGATCAAGCTGAACATAGCTTTAAGGAAATTAAGGAGAAGCTCACCACTACTCTCATTTTAGCTCTACCTGACTTTGACAAACCTTTCAAACTAAAGTACAATGCGCCAGGTATAGGTATCAATGTTGTATTGATGCAAGAGTACCAACCTATTATTTATCACAATAAGAAGCTTAATGGTGCCGCATTAAATTATTTTGTATGCAAGAAAGAGTTATATTCTCTTTTTCAAGCTCTTATCGTATGGCAACATTATCTACTACTTGGAGAGTTTGTGAACAAACTTTCAAAGAGGCAAGCAAAATGGTTAGAATTTATGGAAGGATTTTCCTATGTCTTTAAGCATAAGAACGGTAGTGCTAACGTGGTTGTTGATGCTTTATCACAACGGCATATCTTATTGACCACCTTGTAAACTAAGTTATTAAAATTTTCTCTTATTACTGAGCA
Organism: Lumnitzera littorea; assembly: GCA_024138015.1. Taxonomy (NCBI): domain Eukaryota; kingdom Viridiplantae; phylum Streptophyta; class Magnoliopsida; order Myrtales; family Combretaceae; genus Lumnitzera; species Lumnitzera littorea. Next base: position 82,333,002 of record JAMXBB010000003.1, read on the forward strand.
ATATGCTCAGGACCCATACTTTGGTCCTATTCTTAAGAAGTGTCGAGAAGGAGTTGTTGTTGGAGGTTACTATTTAAAGGACAGGTATTTTCTTAAAGAGAAGAGGCTTTGCATACTAAACTACTCAACACATAAGTGTTTGTTAAGGAAGCTCGTAGTAACGGATTATTTAGTCATTTTAGGGAGACTAAAATAGTCTACCTATTAAGAGAGAGCTTCTACCAGCCTGGTGATGCATCTTTAGGTTCATACATACAAAGGTCACAACACAACAGATAGGAATGAAAAGAAAAAAGGGGGTTTAGCAATCCAAGCAGCTATTAACTACATATGACATACCAGCTGATCTTACTTGACCTAATCTTGACACTCGACATGACATACAAATGCAATATAAGGGTCGCTCACCACTAACTCTTGCTATAGGAGCTAGATAAGAGCTAAAGGAAATGTAGAGAACACACGGGTTACTTTAAAGAAAGTTGTAATTCAATAATTCAAGTATCTAATATCTTCATAAAAGGAAAAGGGGGTTTATACCCACTAGGGTTACAAGTGTACCACAAGGAGACAAAAAGGATAAGATATAAAATATTCCTTAAATATACTAGAAAGGTTAAAAATGAAAAATGATATTTTGCATGGAAAAGGAAAGAATCCTTTAAGAGTGTTGTGCCAAAAGACATGTATCAAGTGGTGGTTAGTGGATTGTAATGCACTTGATCCTGCTGATGTGAGTCCTTAGATACTCGGCACTTATATGATTCAGATAGGATGAAGTTAGGAGAGATTTTCAAAATCGGGCTAACCTAATCTAGTTTAAGTCGAAGCTTAAGCATTCTAGAGTCTCTTGAGGTTAGGCAGCTTAGCTCAAATAGATGTTTAGTGCTTGAAAACTCAGAAGTTGTATTGAGCTCAACTACAATTCGACTCTTAGGTCTATAGAAGTGCAAGAGCCCAAAATCAATGAAGGAATCCTTGTCTTGTAGGGTTCTCGAGCTAGTATTTGTTGTGTTGGTCCTTACAATCCTCTAGCTCAGCTTCATGTGATAAGTCTAAGGAGTTGATTCCTATCATCTGCTTGGGTGCCAAAAGGATTTGTCCTCAAATTTGAAGGGGCTTCTTATGGTTGCTCCTCCCTTGCTTCTATGGTGATTTCTACTGGTCAATAGGGGATCGGATTTGATACATTAAAGATGGGGAGACACCATAGTTCTCAAGTAGCTCGATTTAGTAAGCATTGCAGTTGTTCTTTTTCAGGACCTTGAATAGACCATCAACCCATGGAGATAGTTTACTTTATCTCAGCTAAGGTGGATCCATATTATATTACTTGGTTTGAAAGAAATAATTAACATCGCTTAGCTTAGAAGAAACAATTCGGCAACTACAACTACTTATCTCTTACTACCTTTTATTAAACTTGGTAATCTTCCTTGCTACGAATTGGTGTAGCTCTTGTAATCCTTAAGTTCACTCAACACCAAACAGGCTCTCTTTGGCAACTGTAGGAGTGTTGATCATGTTTAGAGGGATAGTGGGGTTGAGGCCATAGATGACCTTAAGAAGGGTCTTCCTAATAATGCTATAGATGGTTCAGTTGTAAGAAAACTCTACAACAAGTAAGTACAAGTCCCAATCTCTCAAATTCTTCTCCATAATAGCTTAGAGTACGGTACCTAATGTTTTGTTCACAATTTCAGTTTAGCCATCAATCTAGGGGTGACAACTAAAGCTGAACATGAGTTTAGTACCAAATCTCCACTAAAGTGTCTTTCAGAAATAGCTTAAAAATTTCGCGTCCTAATATGATATGATTGTCTTTGGAACTCCATGTAATTGAGCAACTTCCTACAACAAATCAACAATATACAAATTATTGTTAGTTTAGTAGCATGAATCGAATCCCTCCCTCTGGATATCTAAGGCAACCTAGGGATAAAGTCTATGTTGAAGTTGGCCTAAGGTGAGGTTGGCGTTGGTAAGGGCATATATCCTCCATGTAGCTCCTTTCTTCCTTCTTCTCTTTTATACACATCATAACTACCAATGACCTTATAAACATCCTTAGCTAAACTAGGTGATAGAAATGAACTCCTCAGACCTATCATAAAAGTTGAGTTAAACGATTACAAGGACTAACCTGATGAATACTAGGTCAAGAACTCTTACAAGATGAGGATTCCTTCATTGATCTTGAGCTCTTACACTTCTACAGACCTTAGTATCGAACTATAGTTAAGATTAGTACAACTTCCAAGCTATTAAGCACTGGGCATCTATCTAAGTCAAGCTACCTAGCCTCAAGAGACTCTAAAATGCCTAAGCTCTAACTTGTCCCAGATCAAGTTGGCCTTGTTTCCAAAATATCTCCTAACTTCATATGAACAACATCTTACAAGTGTTGTCTAAGGACTTATATCAGTAGGATTAGTCACATTACAATCTACCAACCACCACCTGATACATGTCTTTTGGGACAACACTTAAGAAAGATTCTTTCTTTTTCCATACAGAATATCATTTATCATTTTTACCCTTTTTATTATATTTAAGGAATATTTTGTATCTTATCCATTTTGTCTTTTCTTAATACACTTGTAAACATAGTGGGGCTAGTATATAAACCCCCTTGTCCTTGTACATAGACATCATACACTTCCATTATTGAATTACAACTTTCTTTAGAGTAACCCATATGTTCTCTACATTTCTTTTAGCACTTGTATAGCTCCTTTAGCAAGAGTTAATGGCTAGTGACCCTAATATTAAATTCATGTATCATATCGAGTGTTAGGATTAGGTTGAGTAGGATCAGCTGGTGTATTATATGCAATTGGTAGCTTCTTGGATTGCTAAGCCCCTTCGTTTTCTTTTCATTCCTATCCATTAGGGTGCAGCCTCCATGCCTATGAAACTAGAGACACATTTTTAGTTGGAGGAAGATATAAAGTGGAAGTAGCAAAGTTGATGTAATATACCAAAAAATTGTTTTAAAAAACAAAGGTATTTTGAGAATTTCAAAAAGTTACTAAGCCTTACACTTCTAACTTACCTCCTTTCTTCTTTAAAACCTAAATATCTACTAAATAAAGTATAATGTCCTCTCTTAGCCGAAAACTAAGGCTCCTTATCAAAACCTAACCTAAAGTGGCTAGTAAGGGGGTAATTAAGGTAAAGTTCGAGATTAAGTTTAGAAAATTCGTGCTAAGCCTTCTAGTGTCTTAAATCTTCCTTGTTCTTGTTGTTTTTAACTAGGTACTAAGAGTTTCAAGTGGAAGTTCTTGATTATCATCAAGTGGTAGCTCATCTAAGTAAATAAGGTAAGTTAAATGAAGGATTTAGTAAGCTAGGCTTGATTCTCATTTGAAGAATTGCTTTGAAGGAGATAAACTTAAGTTTACATTAAGGTTTTAATCTGAAATTGAATGTTTTATAGATTAAAGGTGGTTTCTAACTTCATTTTTGCTAGTCTCAACAAGTGTTTTTGTTTTTGCAAGTTCTTGGACTCTCACTCTTAGTTTTGAGATTCTTGTAGAGGTTTTTGTCTTTTGAACTAAAATTATTGGTGTTCATAGATGAGATTTAGTGTAGAAATCATTGGATCGTTGAACCTTAGGATTCCCTTGGAAGTGCATAATTTTCTAGATGAGGAGTTGGAAATTTTGGTATGAAGACGTGGTGACCTACTCTAAAATTCTGTAGAACAAGAGCAAGGCATCCAAATGCCTTCCAACTTAAGGTTTAGATGCTAGGCCACTGTAAGTGGCAGAAGCTTAACATTTGGATGCCTATTCTCTATAACATCCAAAGGCCATACCTTATCCAAAACTCTTTTGTTTACCAAGCTACATTTCTATCATTTCTAACCCCAACCAACTCCTTATCTAGCTCTTTATCTACTAAAAGTCTCAATCTTTAATCGAAAAACTAGAGTTTAGATGCACTTCTAAGTAAACCAAATATGAAGACAAGAAGGAAAAGATTTGAAATAACAAAATAACCCATTGGAATTTTAGTTGGATTAAGTTGAATAAATAGCTATGAATCCGAGTAATCATGTTAGAGACTGAATTGAAGATAAGATAAACATTAATAACTCATTGGTTTGACAATGAAGTGTATTAGTGACTATTTGGATCGAAGTATGAAAGAACTAAGTGAAGACTATTATCTCGACTCAACTACTTGGATTCATTTTACTTCAAGTAATCTTACTAATTTACTAAGTTGCTTAATGACTTGGGTATGTAATACTTGTGTGTATGGTTATTCTTACTAGGATAGAAAGAACATAGCTAGACTAAGTACTATTTGGCCTAACTGAATTGCTTGTTGCTTGTTGCTTATTGCTTATGCTCGACCCACTAGGCTTAAGGACCTATAGTGACAAATCCCTAGGGGGCAGCTACTGATCATATGTGGGGATTCCCTTATGGACTTGCATATGGAACTACACAACTAGATCTAGTATTTCCTGGTTCCTAACCCCTCTTTCACTTGGGGGGAATAGATTCTCCATTCCCCCTTCATTCCGTATAGGGTTGCTATTACCACATTTGGTTGACTAATGCTACACTAAATTAATAATCGACGGAAATCTTATTACAGTAAATTGTGGAATTCCCATTCCCACCTGAAAAGGTTGCATACCAATTCAGCAATTGTTGTCTGTTTTTATTTCCCTCATTATGCCTACATAATTATCAAAATGACAATAACAACCCTGGCTTAACAAAACACAATCTAGATCTAAGATTAAGTCAGACCCCCTTTCTACATTAATGATGGCCATAGAACCCTAAATTGGAGGTAGAATGAAATCGGTCTTTGTGGAAGAACCTATTTGAATGCCTTAAGTACGTCAATTATCTCAACTCCTTGTATGTTGACCTCTGTAAAGAACAAGATCCACATCTACATACCTCCCTCATGCATCAGAAAATGAATCAACCCCTTGATTAAGGTATGCTTATGTCTTCGCCTATTGTTATTCTCACTTTTAACAAAGTTCAAACATTTGTACAATATGTGGTATGTAGTTTTCTTTTGTCATGCCACCCTTTGCAGTGCATGTTTTGTTTTGTGGTTTTTAACTTTATGTTAAGGTTTCTGTTTGTGATTGAGTTTATGTGTTGAATAGATGATGAAATGGGAAATTCTATTTAACATGTATTCATATTCAATTTTTCTTTAAAGGGGTGTTTTGAGCTTTGCGCTAATTACTACTGTTTATCATATTGTTTTGGTGTATTACACTTTAAGGAAATGTTGAAGAAGATTCTGTGTAAAGGAAGTCAGTTACTTTAATGAAGAGATGGTGGCACCAAAGATTGAGTTCTGTTAACTATTCCTATTTAATGAATACATTGCTCTGCCAAAGCAATCAACAAATTGAGAATCTTTATTGTTTTATCATAGTGAAGTCATTGGAATAGCTTAGACAATAATGTTTGTTGATAATGGCTTGTACATATAGTGAGCACATATATTCTTGGGAAATTCCCCTTCATTTTTTTCTCTGCCATGTGGTTTAAGCTCTTGGATTATTTTTGGAGACAAAAAAGTGTCAAGCCTAAATTTTTGGTTTTTCTTTTATATTGATTCGATTTTCCACTTTCTGATTAATACTAAACCCTAACCCATTTAATATTAATCCTTGACTAAAGAAACTGAAAAATTTCGGTTTTTTATTTAGAAAAATTTTTGGAGTTGCCGCTTGATCGAAGTTGGAAAAAAGAAAAAAAACTGTAATAAATTGGATGGATTGACTACGATTTAGCTATTTGTCTTTAATTCCAATTTAAATGAAAAATCAGAGGGTTCCGAATTTAGAGGCTAACCTATTAAACCCTAATGGGTATCACTATCTATTTACCGAAATTAGGTTTATTTTTCAAATTATTATATTTTTTAAGAAAAAATAAAAACTGAAAGAAAATGAACTTAAGTTTTTACAAATTTTATCGTCACCTAGAAGGTGCCTACGTAGTCACTAGTTGGGATCAGACAATCGTAATTCTTTTCGAAAATCTTAGTGTGTTGGTTCTTTTTTATTTTTGAAAATTGCCAACTTTACATTATTAATTAACTTATTTTATTCAAATAAAATTTAAAAAAAAACTCTAATTTTTGAGTATTTTTATTTTATAGAAAATTCTCTATAATGTCCTTGTTCTAAAACAGGTTAGTTATTATTTTTTTATTTCTTAAAAAAATAACTTTTCCTAAATGAGAAATTCTTATAAAAAAACATATATTAAAAAGATTTCCTAAACTTTTATATTCCAACACAACTATTAAACGAGCCAAAGCAAAAAAATAAATAATATATAAAAGAGGAACCTGAAATCTAAGGGTGCGAGTTAAGAAGCCAGGTCGTGGTCAAATCAGACTCCAAGTTGATAATAGTTCAGATCTCAATAAGCAAATTCCTCCGATACTCTTCCTGATAGTAAATGTACTTCGGATTCCTATAGTTTATGTCTTTTGGCGCTCCTCGAACAGCATTCAACGAAACTAATGAGCACAACAACGTTGAAACATATGGAAATTTACAATAATCTCTTCTAATTCTCTCCATGTTTCTTGTCTACTGCAATCAACTTTGCTAAATGCATCAATGAGCGTGTGTTGTGAGTGAAGTGTTACTAGCGTAGCTGGTGGAATGACAGTACGATCGTGGAATTTGGCTACGCGCGACAGTGGGCTTGATGACAATGAAATCGGGTTAAGGATGGGGAAGTGACTGGTGCTATGTTGTAGGCATGGATGGGAGTGGTGGTCGGAGTAATCGGATTGAGAGATGGGGTATTGCATGTATATGTGTCTCGCTGTGTTTCAGTGAAGTTTCAAGGGCATCTGCTGTTATTGAAGGAGAGGGGATGGCACTAAATGCTACAGTGAACAGCCTGAGTTTAGTGGATGTCACGGTGGATTGTTCGATGAGTCGTGTGGCTGCAGTTGTGTGGACAATGGTGTGCTATGATGTTGGTGTGTTCAGCCGAATGTGCAGTGGACGGTGCGTTATAGTGGACAATGTCCTTCAACGAAGTAACGTGAGTGTGGCTTGCTGTTCATGCTTTTCATGGATGGACTGGGCAAGTGTCAACAGTGCGGTGACTATACTGATTAGTGGCTGGTCATTGACAGCAATTCAACGAAGTACTGCTTGATCGCAAGCTGCTTAGTTTGAAGTAGGAAACCGCTGTTTGCATAAGAGTGTGAGCTACTTTTGTTCTCGGTTTGCTGGTGCTTTGCTGCAATTCATTGCAGTTGTCACGTAGATGGTCTTAACTGCTATTTTTACTCGGTTCGGTGGTCGCTATGGCATAAAGCTCCTACTGTTACCAAGGCTCGGCATGGAGGACTATGAACGTGCTTGGCTCAATATGTGGAGTGAAGGATGCGAAGTGCTGGCTGTTTGTAGAATGGAGTGTTATTTTGTGAATTTCGGTAGATGGCCAATTACGAAGGTATAGGACGAAGAATTTTCAATTTTATTTTTGAGTGTGTCGTTGTAGCCAGGGTGTCATTATTTTTTTTATACCGTCTGATCCCTATTTATAAAAACCGAATCAAATTGTGTCGATTCGAATCTCTTATATCGATTCTAATCTAATTTGATAAAAATCAAATTAAATCCGAATTATTTATATCAATTCAAATCCAATTTATTTAAAATCAAATTAGATTTAAATCTTTTATAATAATTCAAATATGATCCAATTAGATTCAAAAAAATTTGATTAAATGTGGATCTTGTACACCTAACTTGCTTTTTTGTAAAAAAAATAAAAGCATATAAGTACCTAACGAAATTCGAACCCATAATCATAAAGTAACTCTATATCAATACTCCGATATTTATCCATTAGGTCATTAACTTATGTCTTGATTTTAATACAATTAAATTGTACTTAAACTAAACAACTCTCTAAAATAATTATTTGAATCGAACCAAAACTAAACTAATTGACGGTAAAATAATTCATTTCCTAAAAATCTAATAATATTTATAGTTATATTTTTTTCTTTTTTCATTTTTTTTTATTTTTCATCATTTTTTTATTTTTATAATTTTCATCTTTCATTATTTTTTATTTTGGAATTAGGACCTATTAAAAAAAATAAAAAATTAAGACTATGAAAGGGCAAAAATTAGGTGTTTACAAAAAGTGACTGTTTTCCATGAGAAACCATAAGATCTTGACATTCACATCCATAAGTTAGCCAAAACAAAAACTAAAGGCCTCTTCCTTTCTAGTAAATTTATCAACCAAAAAAATAGAAGCTGATTTTCACAAGCCTTAAATACAAATCTTTCAAAGATCCACATATAATATAGAATTGTATATATTGTTCTTCTTGCAAGTACCAATAGATGATAATATCAAATGTTTCACTCTCCATCTTAAAAGCAACCATTTTCACAGAGATATATCTTTTACCTCAAAATGTTAGCCCAAAGCATCTTATCATCGCCACCATTATTAAGAGATAAAATGTAATTGGTCCATCTACCTAAAGAAGTGACAAGAGTGAAAAATACAAGTAATCCCATATAGCCAAACTAGACAACTTTTGTCCACTCACAATAGAGTAAAATGTGTTATACACTTTCAATGGTATCGTATAACTTACAATCACTAAGATGACAACTTTCCTTTTGAACAAATTCTCCATGAAAGGTTAAATATTGAGGCAAGCTTTCCATATAAAGTGTTTAGTCTTGGGAATATACTTAATATCCTTGTTTAATCTATATCCAAATTGAGATTTTCCATTTGTGATTTGTCATTGCCGGTTCAAATAAAAATATATACCACAAATAGAACTATTAAATCGCTAAGCATGCTGAAAGTGTACCACTGGAAGATGTTATTTTCGTTATGTTATTCATACAATGGGGAGATGGGTGTTTGGAGTTGAATTTACTAAAATGGATTCTGAATAGATTTGCAATTACTATTTGAAAGGGATAAACACAAGAAAGGGGTAAATATATTCTCCACTGTAAACAAAGTTACAACTTTGTTCATATTTCTATGAACGATGTCATATGTCATGTTTGATTTAGAATAAGGTCCTTTGGTAAAATTTGTATTTTAAGCCTATTAAAATCAAATTATAGCTATAAGTCTTAAAAGTTAGCTAATGATGATGGCCATTTCCTTCTCAAATCTAGATCAGTTAATGAAATCATAACTATTATCAGTTTGATAATCAACAAAGTTTCTATTTTAATAATTTTGAAATTTGATGTTATAAAATATTATATCGATATAATAATCAAACTTTTATATTCTAAAATTCACGATAAGGTGTTTGAATTGCTTAATGCAATATTTTGTTGAACTTTTTTACCATCAAATTTCCCACATCAATCATCTCGAAATATATATTGTTGCAAGTGCTATTTGATTATAAAATGAAAGTATAATCAATAAAAGATGAGATATTAAATATTTATTAACCATGAATGGTTGTGCAAGAGATCTTTGTCCTTAGTTTTTTTTGGTATAGGAATAAATAATTTTTATTACTATCTCTTATGCCAAAAAACTAAGGAAGTATTTTTTTTTTCCCTTTTGCACCTTGTTGACGATCAAATATTTTTTGTTATATGAATTCTATTTAACAAGAGTAATAGCTTCACTTCTATCAAGTTTCTTATGGTATGAATATCAAGATGCATGCCCTCATCTATTTATTTTAGTAGTTATGGTTATGAAGATCAAGATTATTTTAGCCTTTCTACAGTGATGGATCGATTGAAGTTGAATGGTTTAGAATCATAGAACAGAAAGAAATTTGCTTACCTACTACTAGTTTTGTGGGCACAATATGCTAGTCTTACATGCAGTTTGTTGTCTACGCTATATTCCTTGATCCTTCATACTTATCAACCATCAGTATAATTGTACAAGTTAAATTTCTACTAACATAGACACTACATTAAAAGACTTGTCAATAGTGATGATGTCACTTGTATCGAACAATTGAGAGTAGGTAAGAATGCATTCTATAAACTTTATCAAATGTTAGATAGTATAAAGGGATTGAAGTCATCGAGAAACGTGCTGGTCGATGAGCAAGTTACGATGTGCTTACATATTCTTGTACATCACATGAAGAATAGCATAGTAAAACATAATTTCAAGAGATCTAAAGCAACAGTTAGTAAGTATTTCCATAGCATTCTAAAGGCCTCTCTATGTCTTAGCAACCATTTTTTAAAGAAGCCTAAAACCATTTCAAACAACCATACTAACGATCGCTGGAAGTATTTCAAGGTATAAAAACATGTATTTGTAATGATAAAGTAATACCTTAAAGCTATACTACTTTGAAGTTTAGGTTGGTATTCACTTTGCTCTTTTGTGTAGAATTATCTAAGTGCATTAGATGGAACTCACATCCCAATCAGAGTTCCATTGAAAGACAAACCAAGATATAAGACCAAAAAAAATGAGATTGATACTAGTGTTCTGGGTGTTTGTACACCAAGCATGCATTTCATCTACATTTTGCCTTGCTGGGAAGGTTCAACTATAGATAGTAGAATGCTATGTGATGCAATGACTAGGAGAAATAGTCTAAAAATTGCATAAGGTATGCTTGATATGTGTATGTTTTCTTTCTTATCTGTTTAATTTAATTCCTTTCTGATTTGAAAGATGACTTAAGCTACTTCCCTTTCGTATAGGTTGCTATTACCTAGCCAATGCAAGCTATCCTAGCAGTGAGGGTTTCTTCGTACCCTTCAAGGGTTAGAGATACCACTTAAATGAATGGCAACAGGGACACCAACCAAGAACTCCAAAGGAATTGCTTAACTTAGGCATGCTTCTGCTCACAATATTATTGAGTGATGCTTTAGATTGTTGAAGATAAGGTGGACCATTCTTAGGAGCCCTTCATTTTATCCAATTTGAATCCATAATCATATCATACTTGTATGTTGCTTGTTGCACAACTTCATTAGGAATGAAATGTCTACTGACCCATTAGAAGATCATGTTGATAATGTAGAGGAAAACAATGCCCATTCAATTGAGAATGTCATAATGACATCCAGGATTAGTGAACAGTGGTCTAATTGGAGACAAGAACTAGCCTCTCATATGTTTGCTGATTGGAGTGAAAGTAGACCAACGCATAGCTAACATATCACAATCGAACATTAGATTATAGTGTTGTAATGATTTAGTATGTATTACTTGGTTAGAACATCATTTGTCACTTCTTGTATTGGATTGATCATATATTTTATACTGTTGTATTGTTGTTTGTTTGTATTATTTATACTATGGATTTCGGTTCCACATGCAGTATCTTGTGTTAAAGCTACATTATGTACCATATAATTTGCTTTTTCTACACTTCACAATTGTTTCTTCCATTATGTAATGAAGGATTGACAACTATGGAAGAAGTTTAGTCCTTACAGTAGGATGGCAAGTCCACTAAGCAAATGAAGAGGAAATGTAAATATTCTAAGGATTGTACATTATTCCATTGCATGGTGGAGTTACATGCCAGGGGCACCTACAATGCTAACACTGGTTTTAAAAGTAGATATCTACTTGAGCTAAAGAAAATGCTAGATGAGAAGATTCCAAATAATGGTATAAAGCCAAAACTAAACATAGAGTCATACGTTTGTACATTGAAAAAAGATTGGAGTATTGTGTATGATATGGTTTATGGTAAGCATATAAGTGGCTTTAGATGGGATTCAACACAGAACATGGTCACCATAGAGAAGAGTGTATGGGAAGCTTATATACGGGTATAAGTCATGTATCACCTAGTTTTTTGTAATATATGCATCATATAATTTGTATACAAATTGTTGTGACATTTTTTTCTCAATCTTTATGTAAACACACGAAGAGGTTACCCAATTCATGAACAAAGTTTTCCTTTTCTTCATGACCTGTCTATAATCTATGCAAAGGATCTTATAACCAGGTAGGATGCACAAATAGTTGACGATGTATTGGAGGAACTAGACAATGAGGAAGAGCAACAACAAGAGCAATGGAAAGAGGAAGGCCAGTCACAAGACATTGATGAGGAGTTTCAAAATGACAAGGATGTAAAGGAGATATCGGTTTGTCATGTGTAGTTCAATCGAAAGGTAAAGTGGAAGAGAGGCATGATTAGTGGTGAAATAATATCTAAACTGACATCTATCTATTGAGAAGTTAAAACATATTTGCAAGAAATGAAGCACACCATAGACAATGCAGTCGAGCACTTGACATCAGATAAGGCAAGGATAGACTTGCATGAGTTGATAGTGTTTCTTTTAGGAATAAAAGGGTTGTCCCAAATAGAGGTGTATCAAGTACTAGCTAAGATATCTAAGATTCTTGAAAATGTTGCTATCTTACATGATCTATTGCCTGAGCATCGTCTTCCTTTTGTTATAGTGTTGCTAAATGAGCCTTGATTGGAACTTGAAACCAAGTAGATGGCCTTTTTTTGTTGGTTGACAATTCACGTGGTTATAAGGTGTAGTCAATTTATGTTATTGTAGGTGAACATCACCATATGGATGTTAACTTAAGCTTTTGTCCTCTCATTGTTTTTTGTAAGGATGTCTTTTATCAATGGGTGTTAAGTTAAGGTTTGGATATATTTGGTGGATGGATGTATGTTTAAGATCGACTATTAACTATTGGCACGTTATATATTTGAACAACTCCATGTTTTTGTACATGATGAAGTGGTGTCATTCCATTTTATTTTATTATTATTTTTTGAACTTCTAGATAAAAAAGGAAGATGTACTCCTACACATTGTTGTTATGTTTATAATTGCTCCATGTTTGTCTCATTGTAATTGGTTTACCGGTTACCCTTAATTAGTTCATAAGGAGTTAAGCTTTAATGAAGCTGGGAATTCGACCCTATGGAGCTAAAGAATCCATTCCTTAACAATGAAGGATCGATTTACCTATGGCATGGTCATGTAGATAAGCTAGTACCATTTGAGCTCCAAAGATATATAGTGAAGAAGTTAAGATGGATAAACTACCGTGAAGTGTTTCATGTTGAATTGTCCCTTGAAAATTTTCGCTTCCAATATCAAGTTGATTGAGGGCATGTTGTGAATTCACAATCTATTTAATATTCTCTCATAGATCACTTATATTCACAATTCGAATACCTTATAGATATATGGGATGTACTGGATAGATATGCTAATGATACAACACCCCAGTATACTATGGTTGCGATGATGTGGATGCTCCAAGATTAATTTAACCCATTTCCTCACTTAATCTATATTGCAAGGTTCATGCTATAATCCTCTTAATGGATTTCCATGCAATATCAACATAGAAAATGTTGTGAAACATGCTGTTAGGTATAACGAAAACATATAGAATTTGGACATTAACTAGAAAGTTAGTGTAGAAATTGTTAAGAACTTAGTTAAGAATTGTCCAACCATGATTAAAAGAAAAAAGGAAAAGAAAAAGATTTGTCTTGCAATTTGTTTAAAAAAGAAATAAGATAACTAATAAAATTTAAGAATTATCATAGAAAACATTAGATAAAGGGGTTTTATAGTTAATAAGCCAAGACCCTTAAAAGTTGGTAAAAAATTGTCTAATAGTCAATATACAAAAATGTGCACAATAAGAGCCCTTACTCATTCAAGGAGAAGCTCCTCTTCCTAAAAACCAATCAAACATTACTTACTTATAAGCTTATCGATCATCACATTAAAGTCCTCGACCATTATTAATGGGATATATGTGGTTTTAAAACTGATCTACAATTTCATCATGCCAAGCACTAGTATGGTATTCAAGACATTGTCATTGTGTGGCTAATAGCTTAACTTATAAGCACTACAAACATAACCACCCATATTACACACAAAAGTGTCCATAATTTCCTATCCCTACTTTTAAGTCGTTCGCACATCGAGTGTAGCTCTTTCTCCCTTGCATGTGACAAATTCAACTCATGCTAAAGTTTTGTTATTGATTCAATGTATTTAGTTTGTTTGGTCCCCAATTGTTGTTCAAATTGCTGACATCTTCATAGGACCTTCTTGCTGAAGCTCAATCCATATATGTATGTTGGAGGATATACCCATTCAAAGAATTTGCAAGCATCTCCGTCCTACGCATCATAATAGATGTTAATCTTTTTCTCTAAGGTGACACATGAAAAAAGGTCATAATCTAATTATGTAATCTACATACCTAATATTTTGAGCACCCACGAAACCTTCTTCCAAACATTCACGGTTGCTGAGATGATATAACTACTAATTGTTTTCCACAATAACAAACTACCCTCTTCTCTTTCGAATTTACAAAAGATAATGAATCTGACGTGCTGAACATGTTATCATGCTGACAATGAATAGCAAAATAGATTTGTCATTTATGAAGAAAATGTTGTATAGTTACATATAAAGATCTGCAAATAACATGTAAATGCTTGAAATGTGATTTATTCAATTTATGTTGTGATTAGTACTCATGAAACATGAAATGAAAAGTTTTCTTTTTCTTTAGCTAGTGAGGGCACTCATGAGCACAAATTTTGAAGCTAAAATGCCTTCACATGTAATTCTTGCAAAGTACAAGCTTTAGCGAAAACTTAGATATATCACTACTATGGAAGGAAAATGATAACAAATGCACATTAGGCTAAAGGAAGAAAATTTTTTATTGTTTCACATATTTGATTTGTTTGTCAAATGTGTAATCAAAATTGTAAGGATTACATAACATGATATTGAAACAAAGAACTAGCCCTTTAGGTCTTGTACATAAGAAACAAATCTTACAAAGCATCTATAAGGACTTAATCAACATCCAGTTACATATAAAAGGAACTAAGGTCTCACATACATATAAAATGAGTAGACAATCAAAAACTTACGTATTTAAGGAGAGACACACAAATATATATACCTATAAGCCAATGCTGCTACTTACACAACAAGCAATATCACAATGTTGTTTAATTGGTTCAATAGATTACTTATTCTGCTTGAAAGGAAATAAAGTTGAAATGGAACTAAAGTGTTTCCTTTGAAAATGATTAGCAAATAGACTTTCAATAGACTACATTGGTTTCATTTCATCTAAAGATAGATCTAGCACTTTATGCTTCTCAAAAAGTAAAACAAGAGATGAGCTAGAAAGTGGCAATATGTGGAGAGAATATGAAATCAAGGTAGAAGACACACTCTCATGGAATTTCTTGCAAGACAGCAAAATTCATTGAAATTCCATTATTACTTCAAAAAAGAAAAAACAAAAGGTGAAGTTCATATATGAATGAATTTACATGTTTGTGGTTTCACATTTGTCTATGGAACCTAACACCTATCACGTTAGGAGCTAAGAAATTTCAAGTAATGCAACATGTCAGGTTAAAAGAATTAAAAAAATAAAATAAAATAAAAGCAGTTCATAGCCCTATCATTACAAATTAGTTCCAAAAAGTAGTTAGGACTTTGTTTTTCAATACTACATAGATTAGTAAGCTTACGTTCTTAAAGTATTTTTCATGCTTAAGTGTGCTGTTTTTTAACACTAGCTATGTGGTTTGGCAATGAAGTATTATATCAATTAGTACTTTATCAAGTTTTTTAGATCCAATTTGAAGGATAGTGAAGGCACACTAGAGTCAAAGATGGTAGCATATACAACTGCTTAATGATGCTAGACATGGAATAAATGTCTTATTTTTCATTACTCATCGTAATATATAAGAAACCAAATCTCCTCTAAAGAAATCCTCATTTTTTATAGAGTTAGTATAGAAACCACTTCTTCAATAGCTTAAATCAACGTACAAGAGCAACGAACAAATTGAATTGACATTTTAGCTTGCTATTTTTTTCCCATCTTAATAGTGTACACTAACATATCTTCTAAAAACCATTTAATTATTTGTTGACACTTGATTGATTTTGTATAGTAAACTATAAAAGTTTGGTTAGTATTTACTTGTCTTGATTCCTATCCCTATAAACTAATATTGGAACTACTAAATGGGGAAAAAAAGAAGAAGCAGCATTGTTATTATGAAGGTAACTCAATTCAAAGCATAACAACATTGTTAATTTACACACTCATCTGATGAAGACAAGGAGAGCAATTGTAGGAATGAACAACATAACACCTCTCTAAACCTAATGAAGATTTTTTCTTTTTTTAAAAAAAAAAAAAGGAAAAATTGAAATGAAGCAACAACAACGTCATGACCAAAATGGCGACTCATTCTTAATCGATTGCTAACTTACAATAGAAATTAAGGATTTATTCCATAAGCAAGCAATTTACTATTCTCCATATGTACAGATGTGATTAAATAGAGAAAGAGAAGAAAAGGTTTGAACTTTATACCTAATTCATCGAATGAACACATCGTTGTATAGATTTTAGAACCGTAGTGTCATTGATTTCTTCCTCTATAGATCATCTCCCTTTGGTGTCGTCTTCTAAGATTTGAGATAGGGTTTGATGCCTCTGTAGTGAAAAAAAAAAAAAAAAGGACGATGAAGTTTCTTTCCAGATTTGCTTTCTATTTTATTAATTTGATTGTTTTATTTCATGTGAGGGCAATATTGATATTTCCTTTTAATTCATGTCTTATTCCCTATTTTATATCATAAAAGTAAACAATGTAATACAAATTCAATTACTCCTAACAAAACACAATAATATATATTCACTATTTATTACACATCTATTCCATTTCGACATAATTGCAATTTAATTCCCTCCTTATTCTATACCGCTAACTAAACGAGTTGGTCTTAGTCATATGACCTTCACAATAGTATATGGTAATAAATTTAAAATACTTATATTATTATATCTACTTATGTATATAAGAGACTGTGGTGTGGCAACATCATGAATAACCTTTTGTTGTGTGTTGGCTAATAATTAAGATAACAACCGGTTGTTTGTTTATTTCAGTGCATCTTGTTCATGTGATATGTATTGTTTGGCATCCACGTATGCTTATATATTGCGTATTGGGATTCATCTCATTCTATTCTTTTTTAGGCAACACTAGTGAGGAATATGTTATCAATGAAGAGCCCTTTGTTGATAGGTTTGAAGAAGAAGAGGGTATAGATTATCTCTACTTTTATGATGACTTGTGATTTGATGTACTATGAGAGTTGGGGCTAAGATCCGTTTTAGGAGACTTTGATACTTTTGGAGACTTAGTTACTTTGAGGACTTTTATTAATTCCTTGCTAATTTGCGTTAATTTATAATGTGTATGGGGAGAGGAAAGACTCCCCTTTTGACTTTATGTTGTCTACAAGTGAACAAGCATGTGCAACTTCTCTAATACTTAAGTTATTTTGGATAGCTACTCCTTATGAAGAGTCTATTATGAGTTAGTTTTCAAAACTCTTTCATACTTTAGGAGATTTGATGTTTTATTGAAGTGTAGATTCTAAAACCTCAACATACTCTAAAAGCTAGTTAGAGTATGTAGTGAGTTATAATACTAATAGGGTTCATAGGGCGTTACAATAAATGTAAGCTAGAGAGATGTATTATAAGCTAAACCTTATGTATTGGATTGGATCTAATATTTATAGATTATCTTTGTTTGGTTCTCATTGGTTGATTGTTGTCATTGTAGGGTATGACTTGCTAGGTGCTAAGGTATGCATCATCATGATCTTTTGACATGGCTAAGCCATGACGACCTAAGATGTGTTCGGTTACACATAGGTCATTTTCCAAATCAATATAATATGGATCTATCGAGCTCTATTTTGATTTTCTTTAATTTAACTTATATTAAGCCTTGCTCACTAAAAATATATTGCTTGACATTAAATTAAGGAAAAATATTTCTTTTTTATAAAAATGTGTAAAAAATATTTTCAAAAAATAACACAAAGTCATCAACCAATGGAAATTGGTAAAAAAAGGTAAGCTTAGGGTTTCTGGATGGAAAAACCCTAATCAGGTCATTAGTCCACAAATTTTTCTAAAAAATTAACTTTTCAAAAAATTTAACTAGAAAATTGAGCTTAGAGACTAACTTATTAAGGCAAATGTCACTATGTAAGAATTATAAAAAACTAACTAATGGGCCTCAATATTTATGGTTTTTTTTTTTTCTAAAAATGATACAATATGCAAAAATAAGTAAAAGGCATGAAAAATTATTTTTACTAATTTTTTATTACAATTTTTTCCTTAAAAAACCAAAAAACTTTTCAATTTTTATGATTGCCCTAAGGTTGCCCCGGAGTTGCCCATGTATCGTTAATTAGCATAAAACCAACGTTGTTTTTTTTTTTTTTTTGAAAACTAACCAAATTTACAATTTGTACCCATTTATTTTTATTTAGAAAAAAACCTAACCTTTTTCTCCAATTTTGAAAAACCTTAAAAACCTAATTTAAATTTTTATTTTTAAAATAAAATCCAACTACATGACAAAGTAACTTTTATTTTCTAGGAAATCCCTTGAACACCTAATTAATTAAAAAAATGAAAATTTATGCAATATCTGTAAAGTATACAAATTATAGAAAATGTGAATTTTTATTAAACACATACAATTTATTATAAATATACAATTTTTTATGCTAAGCATGCAATTGGTTTTAAAAATATATAAAAAAAAATGCAATAATAATAGCGAAGACACAAAAGAAATAAAAAATAGTATTACATAAGAACTTGCTAAAGACATATGCTAGTAATGACTCTATGAAAGTATAGTCATAATATTCACATGTTAAAAGTTTGCAAATAAAGAATAACAACTAATTAATAATAAAGAAAGAAAAAATGTATGAAAAGATAAACCAAGTTAGTATGATTATATTATGTAGAAAAATAAAAGATAAAACAAATGAAATAAAGGGAAAAAAAATTTATAAAAAATGGAACTACTAAAATGATAATAAAATAAATAAAGAAAACAAGATCAAAACCTACCTACTGTAGGGTATGGGTTAGGTTTGGTCCAACTCCAAGGGTATGGGTCGAGTTACATACAGATCTTAGATGCTCTAATCTGGTGAGATGAAAGAGAAGATTGCAGTGGCTAAAGGGCTTGATTGTTCTTGATTTGAGCAGCGTATCAAATGCGAAACTTGACTTTCATGAGAATTTCATTAGTAAAAGAAGGCCTAGACACAATCCCTTAGGTTTTCATGGTCATTTCGGAGGAGCTACATAATGGTAGGTGGCGATGATCCTTGGGTAGCATAGGTAAGGGTAGTTGGACGTAAAGGGAGAGTATATTTGGGGTTTTTTGGAGGTTGAGGGCACTATGGTTTGGTTTTTTTATGTTAAGATGCAATAGTGTTGATGTTTGGGTTAGAGGCCAAAGGTAATGGTAGATAGTAGTACTTGTAGGTGTTTCAGGTCATAGGCACGAGTAAGGGTTTCTGGTGAAAGGGGTTGCTATAGGGTAGCTAACTTTAAGTTGGAGTGGCATTTGGTTGTGTCTAGGTAAATGGAGAGAGAGAGGTCAATGGTGGTTAGAGAGAGAAATAAAGTTCTTGATTCGGTTCTTTTTTGGGTTTCTATTTAAATTTGGTTCTCTTTTTGTGTTTCTCAAACTCTACTATTTATAAATAGCCATCTGTATTCGATTTAGAGAACAAGATAGCTTGTAATTAGATATGGTCGGCCATCGATGATGTTCAAGCTTGATTTGATTTTATCAAATCTTTTGTTCATGGTTATCATTGCAAATCAAATGTATAAAATGAATCTTTAATAAAATTTGAGTAATTTTGCATAAACATCCATTAAAAACAATAACGATTTCATAAAATAACAATATAATTTAAAGAACAATCTATTGGTCTGATATCTTGCCATCACAATTCTATTTCCATCCAAGATAATCAAAGAAGACAATGGTCAAGTGCAAGGCTAAAAAAAAATGCACATATGGTGCGCTATGGGGCTTGAAATTGATGACCTTATGGAAAGCATGCATGCACCTTACCAACTCAACTAAGCTTTTTGCTTTGCATATTGCACACCTAAAATTTATTTAAGTTACTTGTTTTGGGCCTAACTTTAATTCTATCTTTCAATCTTGAGCCCAAATCATTCTAACTTGTTTTAAAATGACCCAAACACATTTAAATAGCTTCAAATATACATGTTAAGAATTTTTCAACGCAATTTTAATTTAATGGTTCCTGAATCTTATTTTAAATAGTTTAGTTATTTTCATATTTTAAATTAAATAGAAATCCCCTTCATGAGCTCAAACATTTTACTAAACTATTCTTAAATAGATATATTTTTTATGAAGCCCTACTTTTCTTAAAGGCTTTGAAATTATTAAATTACATGTATATTTTTTACTACTACTTGATCCGACCCTAAATGATTGATTGACTTGACTTGAACACTTTTGATACCTTTCTCTTTTTTCAATTTTTGTAGGTTTGTTAATATTTCAATTTTTTGTAAATTTAGACAAAAAAAATAAATTAAAATTAAAAATAAATAGTGACAAAAATGAAGTATCTATAACTCTACCTCTTTGTAGCGAAGTTTGATTAAAACTTCACTACAAAGGCTAAAAGACACGCCTATTTTTGTTGAGTCCTGACTTGAATTGGTAAGGTAAAGGCCCCTAACTTGAATGGTCAGTTAGAAAGGATCTTAACTTAAAAGGTCAACTAGAGAGGATCCTAACTTAAAAGGTCAATGTTGTTGGGTGATTTTCATGTAGAGCTTTAATCCTACAAAAGCACAAATAAAGGCTAAGTGGGGCCATGGTAAGTCCCGTGTAACCACTCTAATGCCTAAGTAAGTGATTGTTTTAGTAAAGAGTAAGTGAATAAATGAATTGTTGAAGGGCATAAGAGAGTTCTTACAATACTTTCCTTCCCTTATTTATAGGCAAATATCGAGTATCTGTAATAGTAAATAATCATTGGTTGTGGACCATATAGCAATCTCGTAATTAAGCACATGCCTAAAATATAGAAGCAGTAGGCGATTGTGTAATGAGATCGTACGAAGTCATAACTCTTTACACCACTTTCCTATGTTCAAACCAATATATGAGTAAGTCGGGCTTTGAGGCCCATCAAATGGATTAAGCCTTTAGCTAAGCCTAATAAAAAATAATATCAGTGGGTTTGTCATCAGCCGAGTTGTCGAGTAACATGTTAGGGCAAAATCTAGCTATCAACATTTTCCCCCCAACTCCCATGGTCAAGAATTCGATGGAAGTGAATAAAATTTAATATTCCATATGAGCAATCAAATGGTGAAAACCAAAATCAATTCTTCGAATGCCAAGTGGCATGCTAAAGTTTGGGTTGTCTCTCGTGTGTTTTTTTTTTTATTTTTGAAATGCGTTGTATCAAATTCTAAGTGAAAGGTCACAACCTTTTAACTTTCCCTCCCATTCACTTTTTTATAATGACACGTTTGACAACTATGATACTAATCATTACTACATCGCACAGTTTAAGTTCAAATTCCAAAGCGACTATGTCCAAGGATACTTCTCCCACCCCCTGCCCTACCCCGGAAAAGATTGACAAATAGCATGATGGAGTGATGGGAAAAACTCACTCATATCAACGCTCTTCCTATGGATAACTACCTAGATGAAAGGGAAGGTAGGTCAATTGCTAGGTATTTGTACAATAATATAGTTTATGACATTACTTATTTGGATGGAGTTGTAAGTGATGCTATTAAGACATTCATTGCAAAGTATAATAAGTACTAGCAAGATCTTCCCAATTCATGGCATTTGCATAGGCTAAGGGAGGATGAGAGGGTATGTTTTCTAATAGATCATGAATTCGACTTATATTTGAAATATCTCAATTTTGGGTTATGTTTCGCACTCTCCAGTTTTCTAAAATAGTTTTCCGATTACTTCTGGGTTGCATTAAGTATGCTTTCTCCTAATACTTATCGCTATGCCCCAATTATTTAGATACTTCTTCTCAATAAGGAAGCAACACGATGGTTAGTATTTTACGGCAGCTCAATATGGGTGTAAATTTATGGATGGGTTAGAGTATAAAATTCACAAGTGGCACAACAAGTATGTCTCTATCAGGTTAAACGAGGATTTAGATTTTGGGACTCAATGGACTGAGCCCATTCGCACCAAAGACATTGAGTTGTTACTAAATGATGTTGCTACAACTAAGAAAATTCAAGAGGGAAGAGGGAATAAGATGTTCTTTTGGGATACTAAGAGAATTATAAAATGATACAAAAATGGGGAGCTAATCTTTTTTGACAATGAAGGTAGGTGTTGGTCTACTTGTTGTGCTAAGTAAAGCTATAGGAGGAAAGCTGTTCTCATGTCTTAAGGGAGAGTAGTTGCCTTTGAGCTTGGCTCAACATGAGCTTGTAATTTTAAAATTTTTCCTCTTCTTCTTATAATATTATTTATTTCTTTTATGCAGACATGGGTGTAAGGGATGTAGATCTCACAAAACTATTGGCTTAAGCAAAGGCTATTTGCTAAAGTTCCTATTAATCGGTTACCTATGCCAATAAGGACTGCTTAGGAGAAATTAGTGAAGAAGGTTGCCACTTCAAAGAAGAAAAAAGAAACCCCTCCTACTAATAAAGATCAAGGTACTGAGCAAATAGAAGCTATTGGGATTACACAACTTGAGGCGATACCTTCTATGATAAATGTCCCTTGGGAGGAAGTATTGAGATAAGCTAGTCGAGATATTGCAGATAATAGCAGCACCGAGGTTCTGCCTTAAGAGATGGTGGACAACCCATCAGACTAAATAAATGTCGAGTTGAGTCCCAAGAAGAGAAGTGGGAAAAAGTTTCTTGACTAACCTCTATCCAAGAAAAGCAAAGGTTTGGATGAAAAGACGAAGGAGGCTCTAAGAAATAAAGCTCTCAACATCAGTTCTGCTAAGTTTGTCTACAACTATGAAGTAGGTGAATACTTTATGCTGTACTAAAGTCAGAACATCCTGTACACTAATTCAGCTTTAGGTGATAGGACAAAGTCCTTAGCCCTAAATGAGGGGGTCATTCTTCTTAAGGATAGAAAGATTGTGAAGAAGGACATAGACAAGGTAAGTGATTGC
Organism: Lumnitzera littorea; assembly: GCA_024138015.1. Classification (NCBI taxonomy): domain Eukaryota; kingdom Viridiplantae; phylum Streptophyta; class Magnoliopsida; order Myrtales; family Combretaceae; genus Lumnitzera; species Lumnitzera littorea. The sequence goes on from JAMXBB010000003.1 coordinate 82,356,100, forward strand.
AAGAAAGGCAATATCATCACTAAACTATATGATATAAGTTTAATAATCATGGCCCTTTTCATCTAAGGCTTATGTTATGTTGTTGACCAAGTTTTGTTGACTTGCAGATTAGCAACCATGTTTTAATAGCCTTGGATGAGGCTGAGAAGAAAATGAAGAAGGTATTATTCAAATTTTGTTGCCTTGCCGAGAAGCAATTAACTTATTTAGCTTTATTAATTTATTGTAGAAAGTTAAGGATGCTTATAACTCCTCAAAAGCTCAAACTATCGTGGTTAAGAGTGTAAAGATTAAGGCCGAGATGGAGGCCAAGAAACTAGAAGAAGAGCTCTCTATTGAGAAGCTAGCACCTTCTTTGATAGTCAATGAAGTCTTGAGCCTTGAGACTAAGAATGAAGAACTCTATAAGGAGATCAAGGACTTGAAGGAGGAGCTTTGTAAGAAATGAGAAGAATATTGGGGTTAGGACGAACAATAACCTTAATGAGTGATGAGAATGACAAGCTAAGAGCCCAAATAAAGAACTTGGAGATAAATAGGTCTAATATGGGAGTTTGTGTCGTTGAATTGGAGGAGGTAGTAAAAAGGAGGCCCTCCGTGGAGGAAGCATTAGAAATTATAACTCCCAGTTGACAATACAAAAAGAAGTTCTTATAGGGGGTCCAACTAGCAGGGACAGAAATTTTAAAGGTTCACTCTAATTATGAAATATCATGCCTTGACTTTGCAAATGCTGATGATGGTGATGCCAATTATGGTAATGAAGAAGTCGTTGAAGAAGCAGAGACAAAGGTTCAAGGGCAACGTAATAATATATAAGCTAACATTGAAGTTCCTGCTAATGACAAAGAACAATCATTAAAGGAGACCCCTTATGTCCATAAAGAGACCTCTAACTCCTCCAAGATCCCTAATGCCAATAGAGAAGTAATCTCTAAGAAGGTCTTATGCTCTACCAATCAAGATGATACTTTCGCCCAATCCAAGAGCGACTATGTTTTAGACTCTTAAGGAGTCAATTGATTAGTTTTTACTTTATTTCCACAATTGTTTTATAGACTATGTGGTCGGGATGCTAACCATTTAGTTGTAACTATTGTTTCGCATTTTAATGCTGTTGGTTTCTAGTATGGTTTATTTCACACGCATTTTATACTTATCTTTTCATAGACATAGTGTTCATTAGCCATATAGGACATAAACTTAAGTGTCTATTTTATTTAGCCATGAGATTGCCTATTGAAGGCAACTTAGAGTTCATTAACTCTAATTGCTCAACACACTTTTTTTTCAAAGAACATTTGACGTTGTTCATCAATATATATACTAAGCTTGTTAACTGTTATAGGTCTAAACTTATCAGTTATTAGTTCATTTGGTATATAGCTAGAACTTCATTAATCCATTAATCATGTATCGATCAAGAATAAAACTGATAGAAAGTAGATGTACTCGTAAACTTGAAATAAACATTTCATACTTAGAACAAGATGTAGGCCATTGCCTCATAATGTTTAAAAAGGGAAAATAAGAACAAACTGTAATTGAAAAGAAACTATTCAAAGTAAAGCTTTAAGTTCTTGGCATTTGATGGTTGAGGTATGATTGTTCCATTAAGCCTTTCTAGTCAATAGGCCCCATCACCTACAACTTCCAAAATCCAAATAAGTTGCTCTTAATTCACATCAAGCTTCCCTAGATTCTCTTGCACGCTAATCGCTTTTAATTTTTTGTAAACCAAATCTCCAAGTCGAAATACCTTCTGATTGTAATTCCTAGCTACTTTATGCTAATATGCAATAAGTCTTGCCCTTGTAATATCCTTAATCTCCAAAATTGTATCCAAATTGACCATAAGGTTGACTTAATTTGTCATAATATCAAAGTTCTATGTTCGAGGATTGGGTAGATCCAACTCAATTGGTAAAATTACTTCTAATCCATACGTAAGCCTAAAGGGTGTTTTACCAATTGAAGTCCTATAGGTAGTCTTATATCCCCATAAAACATTTGACAATTCATCAACTCATTTACCCTTAACTTGATCAACTCTCATTTTCAAACTATATAGGATGGTCTTATTAATAGCTTCCACTTGTCCACTAGTTTGGGGATGAGCCACCGAGGTATAATTTAGACAAATGCTATATTTCACACAAAATGCTTGAAACTTATCATTATCGAAATATGGTTCATTATTAGTAACTATCATAAATGGAACCTTAAACCTCAATATGATTAAATTGAGAATGAAAGCCTTGACCTTCTATTCAGTGATTTTAGCTACTACCTTAACCTCCACCCAATTGGTAAGATATTCCATAGCAACTGTGATAAATTGCTATTGGGCTAGAAGCCTAAAAAAAGGTCTGAGTATGTCGAATCCCCATTAAGGGAAGGGCCAAGGACTAGTAAGGTTATGTAGATAAGTAAAATGCACATGGCTTGTCATTTAGATTAGGAAATGTCATATTAGCTGAATTTGATAGTTTATTAACAATAATGTTTCTAATCCTTGGTATTTTTTCAATTGAAAAAGATTGGAGCTCTTCCTTAAGTGTTTGTACCATTAGTAAGTACTTGCTCATCACTTCATCTTTCATTGCATAGCTCCTTTTGACTTGATTCACGACTAGCTATGAATGAAAAAAAAAAAAACTCTAACTTTCTTGATAGCAACTTCATCAGCCAGTTTAAGTCCAACAATTAGGGCTTCATACTTAGCTTCATTATTGCTAGCTGGAAACCCAAATTTCAATGTATAGCTAACATTTACATTGTGAGGCCCTTGTAAAATGAGGATCACACCACATCCTTCGTTAGTAGAGGAGCCATCAACATATAGGTTCCATATCAGCTTATCGGCCATCCTAATGCTATCTTCTTTAGTGAATTCAATGACAAAATTTGCTAATACTTAAGCTTTTAATGTTGTTTTAGGTTTGTATTATACATCATAGGCACTTAGCCCCAAGGTATATTTCATCATCCTCCCTAAGGATACTAATCACTATAAAGTTTATCATAGAGGCTGATCAGTAAGGATGATAATTTGATGTACCTTGAAATATGGCTTTAACTTTCTTGCCAAGAGGACTACTGCCAATACAAACTTTTCAATCTTTGTATATTGACATTCTAGGTTATGTAAGATGTAGCTCAGGTAATAAATTGGCCAATGCTCCTTGCCTTCCAACCGAACCAATATAGATGAAAGAGGTTAGCTACTAACTAACAAATACAAAAACAAATTTTCTTCAAGAATAGGTGTCAAGAGTATTGGAGGTGACATGCAAGAAATTTCTTTAACTCATTAAATGCTTTCTAATACTCATCATTCTACTAAAATTCCTTCAGGTTCTTCAATACTTTAAAAAACTTCGTGTATCTGTCTGTACTTTTCAACACAAAACTATCTAGAGCGGCTATTAGCCTAGTTAACTCTTGAACTTCCTTGACTATGCTAAGGGACTTCATGTTTTGAATAGCATCAATCTTTCTTAAGTTTGCTTTAATGCCATGTTGTGTGACATATATCCTAAAAATTTTCCTAAAGTAGCATCGAAAACATACTTCTACGAGTTTAGTTTCATATTATATCTCCTTAAGGTACCGAATGTTTCCTCAAGATCCGCATGATGCCAACTTTCTATTGTACTCTTCAAAATCATATCGTCGACATAAACTTCAACGTTTCAATGGATCTAAGGCTTGAACATCTTAGTTACAAGCCTTTGATAGGTTATACTGCATTTTTTAGCCTAAAGGGCATCACTGTATAACAATATGTCCCAAAGTTTATGATAAAGGACATATAGACTTCATCTTCCTTTTCCATTTTGATTTGATTATAGCTAGAAGATGCATCTATAAAAGAAAGTAAGGCATATTTGGCAATTGAGTCAACCATATAATCTATTCTTAGCAAAGGGAAATAATCTTTGGGATAGGCCTTGTTCAAATCCTTAAAGTCTATGCACATCCGCCATTTGCTATTCAACTTTTTGACTAGCACACAATTGGCTAATTAAGTCAGATAAGGCTCTTTGCTTATGAACCTCGCCTTTAAGAGCTTCTAAACTTCTTCTTCAATAGTTGTTAGCCGTTTAAGGGCAAAATGCCTTTCCCTTTATTGGATTACTTTTACATTGGTATCAATTTGAAGCTTATGAGTTATTACTTCTCTAAGGATGCTTAGCATATTAGAGGGAGACCAAGCAAACACATCGACATTATCTTGTAGAAAGTTGATTAAATCTTGATAGATATTTGCCAACAATGGTTTCCTTATCTTTGTTGTCTTCCTAAGATCATTCCCTAATGGGATTTCCTATGTCTTTTCCTTGACATTTTCAATGCCGACTGACTTCTATTTTGGACCAGTTTCAACTTGAAAAACTTTCTTGTACCATAGCACTCTCAAATGAAGGGATCTAGCTAACAGTTTGTCCTTCCAACTCTAGTGAGAGTGGGAAATTTTGCCTTAAGATACAAGGTTAAGGGGGCCATACCAAACAAATGTTGACATGGTTGGCCTAAAATCATACTATATGGGGACCAACACTTGACAACAAGGAAATCAACCTTATCCTTTGCAACATGCTCATCATCTCCAATTTGAATTAGGAGAAAGATGACTATAATAACCTGAATTGGTTGATTATTAAAAGCATCATAATTGTAAGATCTCAACTATGCTTTGATTTTCGACTTCATCTTATCAAAGGCTTATTGAAAATTGATTTTTGCCGAATTTTTAATGTCAACTAAAACCTTTCTTACCTCAAAATTGGCAATCATCATACTCATTACGAGTGCGTTATTGTTGGGCCTTTAAACACCTTCAAAATCCTCCTTCGTGAAAGAAATTGAATTGTTGACCTTGACTTTCTTGCCCTGCACATTACAAACATAGTGTATGGTGTTAGTCGAGCTCAAAGAGCATGACTGACCTAAGGTAGAAGGTTTGCTAACAATAGTATTTATTACACCATTCAGTACCCTACTGCTGCTTCCATCTTTTGCATCCCTTCTGTCCTAAGAAGGTCGTGTTACAAGTTCTTGCTTGTTACATCTTCTTTGAGCAAGTTATTCAATACTCTTGACATCATGGGTGAGAAACTTTCTCAAATATCCTCGTTAGATTACATTTTTGAATTAAATGCACTCATCAGTATTGTAGCCTCTATCACGATGAAAACCACAATATTTATTAAAGTTACTACAAGACAGATTTCCTCTCATTCTTTTTAGCTATTGAAATAACCCACTTTGATTGTGCACTTCCATCAAAATGTTCACAATTGGACGATTGAGTAATGCATGAATAGAATAAGTTAGGATACGTAGCCTCTTTCTCTCACCATTATTTCCTTCAAAACACAAATCATTACGTATTTTAAGTCAATCTTTTACATTCTTCTTCTTATCACCCTTTCGATCTACTTTGCTTTGTTCAACCTCATGCCAAGCTTTAATGTTGCCTTCTTAGTGAATATAATATGTGGCCTTAGCCTTAAACTCAACAAAAGATTTTGTCTTATTTTTTACCAAAGACTTGAAAAAGTCTCCATAAGGTTTAACTTCATCAATAGCTGCATTAAGAGCAACACTCATGTTTAATTCTAGAACCTGGGCCATCTCAACCATAAACCGAGCCAAATTTTCCCTAATAAACTCGTTTGATCTTTCTTTTATGGTGTTAAGGACAAAAAAATCTTTAACTGGAAGCTTACTTGCAAGAAAGTATTGCAAGAACACTTCTACTAAATCCTTAAAGCATGAGATTATGTTTAGCTTCAAATGTTTAAACCATGTACTCACCACATTCCTCAAAGTTGAAGGGAATGCTTGACAAGCCACAGTATTACTTAAGCTATGAAGCTTAGTCAAAGTACGGTAGTACTCAAGATGATCTTCAAGATCCTTTACTCCATCGTAAGTCTCAAACTGTAGTAACTCGATGTGCTATGGTATTACTTCTTCCAAAATTTCGAGAACAAAAGGACTTCTTTTTATTTATAATTGTTTACTTGTCAAAGCAGGGGTATTGACATGTGATGGTCTTACATGGTACACCTGTTGTGGTTGTTTTCCTTTGTCACCTTTTCTAAGAACAAGGGCTGAAGGGTTAAGTGTAACTTGGACTTGCTTCTTAGGTAATTCAAGGGAATAAACTGAATCATTAGAATTCTTGGTACTATTGTCGCCGTATCCTTGGTTTTGAACTGGTTAAACATTCTTACAAAGAAGACTAAGGATCACGTTGTGTTTTTTTATTGAGCACCTAATTTTCTTTAACTAAATTGGCACAAAGTTGCTCCAATTTAGCAAAACGTTACTCATCAGTATGATTACTCGCCCCCACCCCCCTTAAATGGTATTAGAGTGAAGAACCAGCACCTGCACTTTTTGTCATTCTTGTCCATGTGGGTAGGTTATGAAAAAATAGACAAAGCCAGATGTTTTCTAGTGACTTTCTTGTAAAGTTTTAGTCATGTAAAAGTACAAATAAAGGCTAAGTGGGGTCGAGGTGAGTCCAACAGAGCCACTTTGATGCCTATGTAATTGGTTGTTTTTGTAAAGAGTAAGTGAATCAATGAAGTGTTAAAGGGCGTAAGAGAGATCTTACAATGCTTTCCATCCCATATTTATAGGCAAATATCATATGTCTATAATTGCAAATAATCATTGGTCGTAGACCACATGATGATCTCATAATTAAGCACATGCCTAAAATATATATGTAGTAAGAAGTTGTGTAATGAGATCGTATGAAGTCATAACTGTTCATGCCACTTTGCCGAGTTTAAACCAAATATATGAGTAAGTCGGGCTTCAAGGCCCATCAGATGGACTGAGCCTTTTGTTGGGCTCAACCAGAAATAACAACAATTAATCTCTCGTCAACTGAGTTATCGAATAACATATTAGGGTGAAATCTATCTATCAGTAGTCAACTGGAAAAGATCTTGACTTTAAAGATCAACTAAAAGGGTTCTAACTTGAAAAGTTAGCTAAAAATTCTAAGTTGAAAGGTTAGCTAAAAGGGTCTTGACTTAAAAGATCAGCTATAAGAATCTTAACTTAAAAGGTCAGTTAAGTAGTATCTTAGCTTGAAAGGGCGAGGTAAAAGGATTCTAAATTAAAATGTCAGATAAATAGGATTTCAACTTGAAAGGTTGGGGTAAAAGATTTTTAACTGATAGTGTTAGATAAATAGGGTCCTGACTTGAAAGGTCGAGTATCCTTAAGAGGACAATTCTCTTAAGAATCTCAAGGTGAACCCTGGCTTAGACAAGCAGTTATCCTAAAGAAGATAGATTTCTTCAAGGAACTAAAATTTGTCTCAAAAAAATTCATTCAAATAGTTCTTTGAAGATTTTAGAGATTTTTCAAAACTCTTTCACTTGAAACTAAAGAATTTTGTAGATAGCAATCAATCGACATACCTTGTATCGATTCTCGAGATTCACTCATTCGGAAAGTAGAATGCTACCATGGTGCTTATCAACAACCTTTTGCAATAGTACTCATTCCTTGGAATAAAGTCTACCTTATAAGTGGAGCTAAGACTGATTTCCATTTATTGTAGTAGAATGCAGTTGAGGCATTTTAGTTGTGAGCTTTTGTAATCCTCTAGCTATACCATGCCTACATTCTAGTCTAATGCTCACTGTAGCCGACTTTTAGTTTCTAACCCCTACAATTGGGCTAGTCTTAAAAAATAAACCTCTTTTTGTAAAAGAAGATTAAATCGTAAGGAGAACCTAATCTCATTATTATATGGTGATTTAAAATTTCTAACGACAAAATAATTATTTAGTGTTTAAGGCTAGGAAGAAAGACATAGAAAGATTTATCGATGAAGTGTTCATTGGTCAATGACTATCTAGGTCAACAACATTCATGGATATCAACTTTGCTTGCAAAAAATGAAAGATTAACTACAGATAATTTTCAAGATGAATTGGAATCTCATTAAATTCAACTTTTCATGGGTAATACAATTTAACAGCATATGAATTTACAAGGTTCCTTAAATTTGGATCATTCATCTTTACTAATACTAGTGCACATCTTGGAAATACCCTATTCACAATATAAGCGCCTTCATAGTTTCAAGCAAATTTCCTTCTAGGGTCCTTCACATTTGGCAATACTTTTCTCAACACCAAATCTCCTTCTTTGAAATGTCTTAATCGTACTTTCTTGTTAAAGGCTCTAATCATCCTTTGCTAGTAACACTAACCATGACACATTACTGCTAATCTCCTTTCCTCAAGGAGATTTAAATGCTTTATTCACTTTCTTACCCACTCTACTTCATCAAGTTAAGTCCTATAACACTTAAAGTGAAGGTATTTCTACTTCCATAGGTAGTATCGCTTCAATTCCATAAACCAATTAGTAAAGAGTCACTCCTGTAAGGGTTCTGACTAGGGTTCTATAAACTATGAGAGTGAAGGGAAGTATCTAATGCCAATCTTTATAAGTGATCGCCATCTTCTCAATGATTCTCTCGATATTCTTATTAATGGCTTCAACTATTCCATTCAACTAATGTCTATATGGAGTCAAGTTTCTATGATTGATCTTGAATCGGCTGCATACTTTGGCCATTAGCTTATTATCTAAATTCAATCCCTCACTAAAAATCTAACCACTAGTCCTTTAGCCACAATAGCATATGATGCCACTTCCACCAATTTAATGAAAAAGTCAATCCCGACTAAAATGAACCTATATCCATTTAAAGTTATTAGTGAGATTAGACTCATCATATCTATTCCCCAAATTGAGAAAGGCCATAGGGCTAATAACACATGCAATCCTAGGGCAAGGCATTGACTTTGTTGGTGTATACTTAGCACAAGTGACAATGCCTCACATGCCTAATGCTATCTGACTTCATTGTCATCTAGAAATATCTCATCCTCATGATCTTCCTAGCCAACATATACTCATTCATATGAGGACTACAAATTCCTTTATGCACTTCTTTCATTAACTTCTTAGCTTCTTCTTCATCCAAACATCTTGACAGCATGGTACCAAATGATCTTTTATATAAAGTGGCTCCACTTAGTAAGAAATGAGTAGCCAATCTTCTCAATGTTTCAATCTCTTTTGTTAGCTTCTTTTAGAATACTGACCCATTTTGAGGAATCTTCGAATATTGTAATGTTAGGTTCTCTCTTACTTAGTTTTGATGAGAACAAAAAGAATTATTTGATTATTATAATGTAAGATGTGTTTTGTAGGAAAAGATTCCGAAGAAAGTTTTAAGAGATGTAGAGCCTTCAGTAGAAGGTCGTATAAAGGAAAAATCAAAAGTCATATGTATGTAGAAGTTGTGGCAAAACCTTAGATGCTAACTAAAAGAAAAAATGTCACGTGTAAAATGCTGGAGGAGATTAAGTAAAAGGTTTGGTTATGTTATGAAGCATGGATAGAATTGTAGAAGAAACTTCGGTAAAAGCTTAAGGAGATCCGTTGTAAGTTTAATAGAAGTTCATTGTAGAAGATTTAAAATAAGGTGTAGTCAAGAAACTTAGTAGAAGCTCAAGTAGAAGATTAGATTTGAAAAACATAAAGCATTTGTAGAAGATTCAAAGTAGGTTATCCTAATAGTTTGCCAAAGCTATAGTAATTTTTGTAGAAGCTCTAGAAAGGATTAATGTCATCATTAACGAAAGAATATCATAATGCCCAGCTCTATTATTTAATTATATTTTGGTAGTATAATTAACCTGTTCTACTAAAGTAGGAAAAATATCTCTAAGGAATTACACAAAAGTATATTCTCAACAATTTGTCATCTTAAGGGATAAAGATTAACTTGAATATGTAGATAAGGATGACTCAACAAAACCAAAAAATCAAGCATAAAAAATTTGAGTTAGATTCGTGATAAGGATGTAAGGATTTGCTAAGGATTACCTGATTCAAAGCTAATCTATTATTTGCAACATTCACCAAATTACTAACAAAATATCTCTTCTCCAGTGTTAAAGAAGAAGCTATAAATAAATGAACTATTCAAACAAATCCAATACAAAACAAAGAGAACATCATACTTTTCCACAGTTATAGCAATCTATTTTCTTTAAGCCAAAAATTAAAAGGATTGTATTTTCTCTTCAACTATATATTTTCTTGAGAACAAAATTTGTTTGTAACTTTAAGAGAGTTAGATTGATGCTATAGATAGGATAGTTGTTTCTAAAGGTTGAGAAAACCAAATATTGTACTCTCTTTTAAAGTTGAGTGAATTGATATAGTTGAAGTACCAGTGAAGACAATGGATCCCTAATGGTGGAGTTGGAAGAGAAGACTAACATACGAAGTGGAACCTCTATAAAATCACTTGCCTGATCTTCTTATCTCTTCCCTTAATTATTATATTGTTTTGTTTCTATTCGATTGTCAAATTATATTTCCATTTACAATTTATGAGGGGGGTTAAATTTTTTATTAAGTCTTACAATCTCTTTTTTCTTTTAATTTTAAATACAATCAATTTAACCACCCAACCGGTCCTTTCGTTGATTGTTAAAAGGGACCAACACGCAATATCAAGGCTTCTTTTGCTACTTCCAGATACAAGTAAGTATAACTATCAATTTATAATATAATAAATATAAGTCTAAGTGTCGATTCCTTATAGACTAATGTGATTACTAATACTTCATTATTTTCCTAATATCTAACCTAATAATTCAATTCAAGAATGAACTAAAGAAACAAATTTAAGAAAATATAAATTTAAATGAGAACTAATTAAAATAAATTAAAACAACATAATTACAAAAGAACAAGAGTTAAAAAATTAGACAAGAATGCAAGAAAAACACATAATTAGATATTGATCTATTCGAAGAAATTATGTAGTTGATTAGTCTCATTTGAGATTTATTGAATAGTGAGAATTTCTAATTTAAACTAACATCTTTCTCAAGATTGTTAGCTTTAATTCTAAAGATTCTAACCAAAATCTCTTTCTGATTACAAATCCTAAAATTGCATTAAGATTTGTGAATTCTACCATTATATGTGATCTTTTTATATAATCATCTCTCGATCTTATGCATAAAATAAAATATCTGAATTGATAACCAATAATACTAATTTAAATAACAATGGAAGCAATATAATTGGATCGCAATAATCTAAAATTTATTAGCTAATCAAAAAGAAAATAAGAATCTACTACATAATTCTAGAGTTTCTCAATATCTAATCCAACTAAAATAAAACATCTTAAAAGAAAAGAAGAAAAGAGAACCCTAGTTCTAATATCTTAAAGATGAATAATGAATGACATCTCATGTTTTTATAGGGCCTTCTTTATTTATATATCATAAAATCTTAAAATATATCTTCTGCTTATATTTTTCTCTTTTTAATTATCTTTAATCCAGACAGCTCAAAATAAAGATGCATGTCTGAATATTTGGATGGCGTGACATAACTCCCCTCATACTAATCAACACGATTTTTTTTTTTTTCCAACTTCAACTCTCATCGGTAGCCGTAATTCGATGCTCCAATGTTTGTGATCTATTTTTTATATAATATTATAATATCAAACAACACCCTTCAGCATGTGGAAACCATCATGTGATAAAGACAACACACTTGCAATTTACAATTGCATTCAGATGTTGACACATGCGTTGAGTGACTTCCATATGGCTATGTTGTTAACGTTGTGGGCTTCGCTTCATCTTCGGTAGACTTCAATTGTTTGACCAAAAAAATGCAAGGGCATAGGCGGCACTAAACTTCAAATATTAAGCTAAACATTGTGATGCAATCTCAAGCTTCATATATATCCATAACATGACCATGTCAATTGGTCATGTTACATGGCTCATGTAGCTTTCTAATCATTATTTTATATGCTCAATATAGTCTCAACATGGTCATATTAAATAATTGTGTAACTTTCTAGTCATATATTAAATAAACTGATATGACCTTCAATATGATTTCATCAATGGGCCATATTGATCTTCAAAAGCTCATAACCCATCCAATTCAACTCCAAATCAAGTGAAACTTGATTCAATCTTTTCCTTTTCTTCTTAATTATTCCATAAAAGCTTGAAACCAAAATAGTTTCTAGATAAGTACCAAATATCCACAAAATACCTACAAAAATATTAGAAGGTCGGCTTTTCCTATACTTTGATTTTTAAGGGTTGAATCTCTATCCCATTTATAACTTTTACTATCAAAATTAATATTGCCAATGCATCAGTGAATTGATTTTGGTTCTCGAGATATAAGTGAACGAGACTTCCTCAAATCGTTCAATCAATTTTCCTAAGTGTTAGTGATACGGTATCAATTTGTTGTCTTTCATCTTATATTCTCCTAGGATTTGGAGAATTATAACAGAAGAATCTTAGTACACTTTAAGCCTTTCACCACTTAGTTCACCTACCACTATCACATCTCCATCAGGAAACTCAGCTTTAGAACTACTGTCATTCCCCTCAATTGGATATTCTACTAACTGATCTACCATAGCCTAGCCCCTGACCAAGCTCCAACTCACATACCTTATGTCAAGTTCAAAAAGTGACATTTGCTACTTAGAAATTCTTCTTATCAAAGCCAATTTTTCTGCCAAATGTCTCAAAGTATTGTGCTTTGTCAATAATTCCACTAGGTAATAGAGGGTACATTGCTTGAGTTTATGCATCACCAATACCAAGGCATAATATGTTCTTTCCACTTCTAAATATTTCTGCTCACCATTTGTAAACTTCTTGCTTAAATAGTATATAGGATGCTCTTTCCTTTCCATCTTGTCTCTTTACCCCAACATACATCCCATAGACTTAGAGAGAATCATTAAGTAAAGTGTTAGTGGCCATCCCCCTGTGGGGGTAACCAATACTAATGGGTTCATTCGATACCCTTTGATTTTGGCAAATGCTTACTCACACTCTTCATCCTAGTCTACGAATACATTCTTCCTTAAGAGCTTGATTAGTAGCTTAAACTTATCAGTGATTTGCAATATGAACCCAGCAATGTTATTCAATCTCCCTAATAGCCTTCTGACTTCCTTTAAGGTATTTAGTGCAAGCATATCTATGATTGCCTTCATTTTGTCTGGGTCTACCTCAAACCTTTTCTGCTAACAACAAATCCTAGTAGTCTACATGATTCTTGCCTTCCTTGGACTTGGCGATCATGTCGTCTACATATACTTCTATCTCTTGGTGCATCATATCATGAAATAATGTAAACATAGTACGTTGATAAGTTGCCTTAGCGTTCTTTAACCCAAAAAGAATTATTCTATAGCAAAACACTCCTTAGGTGGTAATGAAGGTGGTTTCGATTTATTTTCTTCTACCATCTTAGTCTAGTTATATCTCAAAAAACCATCCATTAATGAGAAGAGATGATTTCTAGCCATATTATTCACCAAGATACTAATGTTTGGCAAGGGGAAATTATCTTTAGGTGTAGCCTAATTCAAATCATGAAAGTCTACATAGACTTTAACTTTCCCATTTTTCATAAACATTGGGATCATATTGGCTACCTACTCAAGCTAATTTGATACTTTTATGAATCCCACTTGTAATAGTTTCTTTACTTCTTCTTTTATTTTAAGTAATATGCTAGGCCTAAATTGTAATGCCCTACCTTCTAGATGTCTACCTAAAATTTTTTTTTAACTTTTGGTACCTGAAGACAGTTCGTTACTACCATCCTTGAGTTAAGGATAAGGCAAAATTTGTAGTTCACCTGTCATACATCAATTTGAAACTCTTGTTCCCAAAACACTTCTCATTTGATATAACAACAATAGTAGAAATCATTTGCAAGAATGAGCTAAATCCAGAGTATCGCAACTATATAATTCTTATACAATACATGTTTCCATTATGATAACTTGATACTATATGATTACAACAAAAGATCAGTGCACACTCTTACAAACTCCATTAAGTGCTTACAAAATAACTTAATAATCTTTCTGTAAAGCTCCTTCTTAGTGCTTGAATCTAGTTTCTATTTCACTTCAACTACATAAGGGTTCTCTAAACACACTTTCTTACCAACATTCTAACTTACTTTCTACTTCACGGTTAACCCCCAAGGTACCAGTTAGGTGTACTAAAGTCCCCCAGTTTCCACAATGTGAGATCTTAGCTAACTTCCTTTAAAACTTGAGGACAAGAAAACTTATCCCTTCAGCTTATTGTAAGCTGACTGAGAGTGAATAAACAAGCAATAATACAAAACAATATCTCATCATAATGACATATCTATCTATCAATTCCAGGTACAACACGCTTCTATCTAACCAAGCAATGCAAATGTAATACACACATGCCATACTCATGTACGTAATATGTATTGATACTAATATCCTAGCCTTAGCCCTAGACCTAGACATTAGAGTAGTTGACATTGCCAGTCATTTGAATTATCAAATTTAAGAACCTAGATTAGAGTTTAACAAACTCTACCTAACCTAAGCTATGCAATTCTATATGCTTGAAAACTAGTTTGTAAACCAAGATATTTGTATCAAAAAACAAGCTCCTAGAAACTAAACCGTTAGCTTAACAAGAATCTGGTTTTCAAGATATAACTTAACCAAATAAAATCCTAGTTTAGAAAACTTGACCTATAGGTCTTTTCATACCATGCCATGAATGCATTATTTGCATACTAAGAAAGATCGAGCAATTTAACAACACAAGAAAGCTTATTCATCAATTCATTAGCCAAGATTTCACTTAACTTCATTTATGTTTCAATTTCTAAAATCTCGATATCGAGTTCACTTAAGTGAACACCTTAGGAGGTAAGGTTAGTAGTTAGTACCTTGATTATTATCCAAGCTAATTTAGATCTCAACCAACAATTATATCCAAGTTATATAAAGATCCATAACATAATGTACAACTAAGCAATACACAACTAAAGTTAATCTAACTAATAGCCAAGCTTAGTTCAATCAACATATACGAAGGGGTTCACATAGCAACAGTGAGCAACTCAATACTACAATAAAAAAGTAAGGCATAAAGTTTTCTGACTCGAGGACCTACTATGCAGAAAATTAGAGACTATTGGTTCAACTGAAGGCATGAGGCAAACTTGCTCCTAGTTAGAAGGACATGGTATGTGTAGTTAAAGATGCAGGTAAAGGCACCTACAAATTGGAGATCCTAGATGGTTAGCCCATCCCCAAGGCATGGAATGTTAACAACTTAAGGCCATATTTTCACTAAGTGTTGTATCATACTTTAAGGAATTTGTAACTACTACAATGACAAATGAAATGATGAGTTCTCTGCACTTGTCTATGCTACTCTCTTTTTCAATGCCTCTTACTCATGTTATGCCACAACCTCGAGTTAATTTTCACCCCCAAGAAGGATCTACAAGTCAATACTTACATTGACACTATGGGATCACTAAGCATAGCTTCTCACCAAGCCCTTTGCAATCTCAGGTCGATTTTCATCTCGAGAATGATCAACAAGTTAGTACTTACATTGATACCACAGGATCACTAAACATGGCATCTCGCCAAGCCTTTCACTACTTCGAGTCAATTTTCATTCCCAAGAATGATCCATAAGTCGGTACTTATATTAACACCATAGGATCATTGACTACAGCCTTACACCAAGCTTCTTTGCCTTTAGGTCAATTTTCATCCCCAAACATTTCACTTGAATGGCTTCCTACTTTAATTCAATCTAGTTAAGGGCTAAGGACTAAACATGATCCCATACCACACTCCCCTATTCCTAGGTTGATTCTCATCGTCAAGCGTTTTACTCAATTTGATTCATTTTCTGACTTAATTTGCTTAAGTGTCAAAGGCTAAGTGCTGCCTTAAATAGTGAACTCCTCAAGTCAATTCTCATCTCTAATCACAAACTAAAAAGAAGCTCCTAATTCTAACTTATTGGAATCCTTTGCAACATAAGAGCGATTAGGCTCAAGGCGAGCCAATCTACTACCAAAGAAAAGAGCAAAAAAAAGTAAAAGCATAACGAAATTCAAAGTGAGTAGAAATAGAAAGGGAAGAAGGTTTTATTCACATATTCAGAGATTATTACAAAGCCTTGCAGGTTGGCATACCAACTTAGATGCATATAAGAAGAAAGTAAAAATCACAAGCACAAGGCTACATCCTATACTATTGCCCAACGCTATGTCTTACTAACGACTCTCAACTTCAACTCGGCTACTCGGATAAGACCACACTCTAAGAGGAATTACTCTTAACTTTAACTCAGACCTAACTCGATGTGATGTGACTACATCCCTAGGCTTCACCAAGTAGAAGGTTGTATCCTCAATGCATCGATGAACTCAACTTCCTAAGGAAGGCCCCACTTCACCTTAGTGAGCCGACCCTCCATGGAAGCAACCTGAAGAGATGGGGATAGCTAATATATTTACTTTATCCCGCCTTTGAAGGAGGAAGGTCTTTAGTCTACCTAGATCTCTAACCATCTACTAGAGAAACATGCAGGAGGACGACGACAATAAATGATCCGCCAACCTCACCTAAGCTGCTTCTGGAATGAATCAAAGCACTCGTGAAACAAAGGACTTGTAGCTATCCCATCAAGCTCCTCCAAGCTACCTTGGTCGAGAAACTTAAGCAAAGAAAGAGGCCTCCTCTACCGTTATAGTCATCGATGACCATTCCCTCCCACACAAGTCCTCACAAAGCAACGCCTAAAGGCTCCACCTACGACCTCATACAGATAAGCACCCCTACAGTGAAGCTGCCCAACGAATGTAGATGTACACCCAAGGTCCCCCCATTGCCAGGGCTTCATTGGATAATAAAGATGGAGGACCTAGAGGTTAATGTATGCCTTCCAGTCACAACTCGGAGGCTACCCCCTATTGTTGGGCAACCCTCAACACCTCACAATCACAACTCAAAGGGAAACACCTTAAGAAGGCATCTCCTAAGCTCATATGACTTCTCTCTCACTCTAATAAACCGTGACTTAGTCATAGCCTCCCACAAATTGTGTACTAGCTCCCCATTTGGACACATAAGAAAGTTTGAGAATGTTAGGTATGGGGAACGAAGGACCTATGTACCCTTTCAATAGGGGACCTAATACTACCTCAACTATACACATAGCAGCGATGCGACAGATTAAATGCCACAGGAAGACTAATTAGTCCCTCAGAAATCATCAATGCACCATAAAAGCATTAAATTCCTTCTAAAAGATATACTACCCAAGACAGTATGTATACTAGGCTTACCCCCTCCCTAAGGCGCAACCTGACATAAAGATTGCATAATGTTAAGAATATCTGCCTAACCAGGTGAAAAATGCTTAGAAAATCACATGATGTCAAAGGAGATATGCCTTAATTAGCTTATAAGCTCCTAACAACTTATACGATCAAGCAATCTGCATGCAAGCATACCCAGGGCTAGATAAGATGGGATTTGTCTAACAATCATGATTTTTACTTAGCCAAACAAGTAAAAAGACTTTGCAAAGAAAAAACAATAATCATTTGGATTACGTAAGTAGAAACACGTAAGGAACTTAGTACAAAAAGACATAAAACATCTGATCAAGGGATGAATAACCCCAAGAGCTCATCGATAAGGGAAAATTCGGAAACAAAAGAAGCAAGGCAACAAATGGAAGAAAAACAAGACTACAATATGTTCATTCATTTAAAGAAATATTTTATAAGTCACAAAGGGGGGCGATCATCGCCAAAGTAAAACATCAAAATAAAATGAACTAAGGTTGCCTCGACCTACTCGGTAGTTACTTGCTCCCCTACTTTTCCAATACCTTACTCACCTATGGTATCATCACCAACTCCCTTGGAAGACACCTCCAAAGATGCCTTACCCTCTTCATCTCTAGCAACACCCCTTAAGCTCATCCAACCATTTAAGGTAGGATAAGTCTACCTCAAGAACTGGTAATGTAGTCGACAAATGTAAGGGTCTTCTCTACCAGTAAGTTGTTAATGGTCTCCATGAAGATCTACCACTTCACCTCGTTGGAGAGTCCCCTCCCCCTTAGCAGCTTTACCTCCTTTCAAGCAAAACCATCTTAAGCTCCATGCAAATCCCCATTCTTAGTCTCCAACTTAGCCTACAACTTTGCAACCTTGCCCTTAGTGGCTTTGGTAGATGCTTGGGCCTCCTTCAAATCACCCTCCATCTACTCAACCCTCTTCCTCAGCTCTCCATGCTGGTGCTCTAAGTCTTTGAATGTGGTAGCTAGGTCACCACATGCCCTCTTCTCTTCTCCCAGTGCCTCGCGAAGCTTCTCCACTTTAGCCTTCACCCAACCTCTCTTTGATAACTAGGAGGCCTAATTATGGATGAGAACATAATTGAGTATGTCATAAAGCTACAAAAAGGATAAGTCATTAGTTCACGCAACAATCCAAAACACTTAAGCAAAAACATAACAAGTTTACCTCATTATGCCTTTGAAGCATCTTAATAGAAGCTTCCACATTGCTCATTCCAGTGAAGAAGCACTTAAACCAAGCCTCTGACTAATCTATCCACTATGTAGGCCTTTCTACAACCTTGGGGACAAGCTCACACAACTCTTATGCAACTGCCCTCTTACCTCGACCTACTAAGGAAGGAACATCCTCATCTTTAAGGATCTTGATCACGACCTTAACATCTAGTGGGGTCACCTCCGAGTCCTTATACCTTTCCTCAACATAGGCATCTCACCCTTAAACCTCCTTGGGAGCACAAACAGCCACTTCTTGCTCTTGCTAATCAAATGCACTCACTGCGGCTCGTACCTCTTACCTCAAGCCACTCAATGCGGTAGCAATAGGGATGTCTCCTATCACATCCTACTCCACCAAGAAGGTAGTTAGTTGCTGTCCATCCTCCTTCCTTTTCTTCTTCATCTTCTTTGAAGGGGGATGTGAGTTGTCTCCGATCGGATCTTTTAACCGATCACCCTAAACTTTGGGTTCTAAGTTCAATCCTACGGTTACTTGGCTTAACTTTGGGGCTTACACTATCTACTCACAGTCCTTATCTATTCTAGAAATTAATGTGTGAGAGTACTCACTGCAAGCATCTAAAGCACTCTGATCATCTATCATTAGTCATTATTAAGAAGAGAAAGGAAAAAGTCTGGAAAAAATAAAAGACTAGCTTGCAAGAGAAAAATTTGGTTGAGTTTTGACTAAGTAAATGGAAGAAAGTGAAAATTGAAGCCCCATGGCCCACTTTCTAAAGATAGTTAAGAGAGAAGTTGAACGATTTTTCCTACTCTCGGAGTACGAACCCACTATAGAGACATGTCGTACATTGCTGTCATACACATGCCCCACTCTACCAACCAAAGGCCTTGATTAACCAACTCATGTGGATCACTAATGTAGCCAAACATGATGGCACAACACGTGTGCAACTGTCTTGGAGAATTCAGCAATGCATAGCACACTTCCTAAAAAAATCATCGTAGCACCTCAAGTAATCCAACCATTGCATTAGTCACGCCAAATGCCATTACATGACGCAAGTGATGTGACTAGACATGTTAGATGCTACACTGATAAGCGATGAGCTAAGCCTCCCTGCTCACTGCCTATATAGTCTCACCTCAAACCAAACACTTCATCCTAGCTACTCTCCCCACGCTCTTATGTTGAGGAGAGTTGGGGGGTAAGGAGGGGGGTATAAGTGTTGACACCCATTTCTAGCTAACCCAAACCTTAACTTGTAGGAAGGCCCATAACAGCCCAACGGTTTAGCATCCTACTCCTAAACCATCTTACATGAGCACTTAAGCCACTACTCATATGTGCTCGCTACTAAGAGCTACACCATCTCCACTCAACTCAGGAACAACGGTCAAAGGTATCCCAGCAAACCTCTCGAAGCTCGGTTTACCCTCAAATGAGCACTTACTTACTCCCTCAAATGCCCTCGCTCCCCTTCTTGCCTCTAGCGCCAATACTCAAACAAGGCTCATTAATTACTCTCTAGCATCAATAATACGGTCAACACGTTTGATAGCCACTAAGGATAAGTAGGTCACTGATGTGGCTACCAACATGGTCATGGCCAATAGCCCTACAGAGCCACCATGTCAATTACCCATCGTATGTCACTTAACACCTGCCTATACAAGTGAACCCCAAAACTTCACATGTCCAAATAACCACACCTCTACTACACTATAAATAGTGTAAGAGGCCACTAGGTAGAGGATTCCCAAATCTAGACACCATATTCCCTCACTCAGTAAACACCTTCACACACTTAACACTCGAGGTGAGTAACTCCCACTTATGCTTTAATGCTCACTCACCTCACCCTTCCTTCTGCTACCTTTCCCCTCTCCTTCTTCGCTAATTTAAGTGTCGAAAAGCCCTCATGGACTCACTTATAGGGAGCTTTCTTCCAGGTTGCCAAGAGCAAGGAGTTCATCAAACCCAAGCTTTTCCAAGGCCCCTTCAGCATCTTGGGATATCCATTGAAAGTTGATTACCCACACAATCAATAGCACCTAAATGGTTCAATTTCTTGTATAGGCATTCCTATGCCAGGCTTAGGCTCCTATATCCTAAGGATTATCTTAGGTTTTATTGCTTCGGAATTTTCTCAATACCTAGAATTTAACCTCATTAGTTTTAAGTTGCTAGACACTCCTAAATTGGGCTTAGGGCATAGCTCTCTAGGATCATCCCAACCTCCACCCCACCACCCTTACCCCAACCCAACCAAACACCACAACAACCAACTCTCATTGTCGGAAATTCGGTAATGGGAGTTAAAGATGTGAGCCGGGCTTATTTTTATATTGTAAATGCCAAGCGTAATAATTGTACCTCACGAGCATTCACAATTAGTCCACTACTATTAGAGAGGGTTAAGGACCTTACCTTATAACAGTCCGATAGCTCGGGTTATGGAATTAAGAGCAGCTATTGTGTAGCTCGAATTACCTTCAAGCTTGGTGCCCGGATTTCGGATGGAAGCTACATACCTACCGTTCGCTTGGATTGGTAAGGAGTATTTAGTCATCCAAATCAATAAGGTCGGGAAGTATGTCCTTAACCGTACAATGATTGGAGATTGGCTCGGCTTAGTCAGTATGTAGCTCGTATGGAAATCCTTGTGCCAGCGCAAACTCAGCACGACATAGTATGGGTGGAGGCTCAAACTTCGGTCCGTATAGGGACAACTTGGAATGTTGTCCTTCTTGGAGAAAACTTGGATTGGATTTAAATATATCCGAAGCTCGGATTCTCATCCATTGGACTGTGCAATAGGAATCGACACATGGAGTACACGCTCGGCACATGAAGTATACGGGCCACTAAAATTAATTCCACGTCATTGATTTTCCCTTTATGCATGTTGGCATTTTGAAGTGCTGTGATTCTATACATGCCGATGTACCGCAGCCTCGGAATTTCAATTGCGCAACTCGACCAAAGTTGCGGCTGGGCAATCAGCAGCTAGGGACGTCAAGTTCAGGCGGGATGCTAGTAGATAATGTAGCTCGGGGCTCATCTGTCGTACGGTTGGCATTGACTTTTAGCTCGACATTTTTCTATCGAGATTGCAGCTAGCTCGGGAAGGTGTGGGGCTCTCGGATCTGTGGAGCTCGACTTGAAGCTTCTGTTTGGTCGTTGGCTGTGGCATCTAGTTGCAGGAAGAAGTCGGATTCGCTCTGTCTCAGCAATATCATACTGTCGTGGGGCGGTGTCCTACAGCTCTGATGGTGGAAGTTGAGGCATTCAGATCAGCTTCTCTTGCAGCTCAGCCATGACATAGTTAGACAGCACGGTACGTGGAATCGATCTCAGAGTGCTTTGCCAAGCTGCGGCTTGGATCCGGGAAGAAGAATATCCCAAAACACAGTTTTTCAGCACACGAAGAACATCCGTGAAGCTCGAATCCACTATACTGTGGCCTGCATGAAAAAGCTCCATAGGGGCTAGCACAAAAGGGCACTTTGTGTGGACTTGAATGCAGCAACTTGATGCTGTAGCTGATCTTGCACGATTGGAGCTCGGTTTCGGCAGTATAATAGCGATTTGGCCAATGGAGTTCACCCCTCCACGTGATACTGTCCGTGCAATCTGGGGATCATTGCAAACTGAATTAGAAAAGCTTTAAGCTTTTGTGAGGACCGAGACTTGGGCATCTTGTAATTGATGAAAGGATTCGATATCCTTTTCTTTTGTTTTTCCGTGTCATGTGTCGAACAATGAGGGATAGAAAAAGCATCCCAGATCTAAAGAAGAATAACCAGGGGAACCCAGATCTAGAGAGAAATTAATGTGCGTGGCTATAGCGAGACCGGAATTGGAAAGATCGGTATGAATAACGGAAACTCATGAGAGGATTTTATTCAAAATGAAATAATCGTCAGTTTTGAATTGAATCCTTCCCATAAATTGTGCTAATGTTGACGTGTCTTTTTTGCATTGTTGTACGGTCACTTGCAAGATTAAAAAGAGTTAGTGGAGCAATAAAGTTTACTTCAGTTCAGCTATTCAAATACTTAAGTTAGCGAGGTATTTAAGAGAGTAAAAATCCTAAGAGAGAGAAGGTGTGAAATCCCTCACTTAGAGTAGGAGATGAAGCTAGGTTTTTTTCTTAAAGTAGGCTTATTAATGGCCTTAAGTCCATTGGTTTGGGCTTGGAAGCCTATGTACTAAAATACCCATCAATAATAACTATCTTTGATATGCATATTTTATTAGGAGTGAGTGTGTATAGGATCAATAAGATATAAAACATACTTGCACTCTACTTTTTAAGTATTGATTGATAAATTTTAAAATCAGAACCTATTTGATAACATGCAAAAACCACTCGTAGTCTATACCTAGTAAAGGCAATGGAGTATAGGTTTAGCCTATTCGGTATATG
Organism: Lumnitzera littorea; assembly: GCA_024138015.1. NCBI lineage: Eukaryota > Viridiplantae > Streptophyta > Magnoliopsida > Myrtales > Combretaceae > Lumnitzera > Lumnitzera littorea. The sequence continues at coordinate 82,379,027 of JAMXBB010000003.1, forward strand.
AAATTTTTTATTACATTGTTTTTTAGAAAAAATATATCCATAATATGTCAAGAAAATATTTCCTAAAACCAATGGTATTTTTGGCATTTCAAGAACTTCCTAAACCCTACTCTCTTAAACCTATAATCATTTCTTAGAAACTCTAGTTTTTTTTTTTTTTACCATAAAAGGTCTAATGTTCTCTTCTTATGGTAGCCAACTAAAACCTCTCTCTTAAACCTTACCAGAAGAGGTAAGCAAGGATGATTAAGATAAGGCTCTTAAAGATTTAGCTGAAGAAATTTGTATTAAGGCTCACAGCATACTAAATCTCCTTATTTCTTATTGTTTCCAGCTTACTCTTAGATATTTTCAAGAGGAGAATCCTAATTCTTGTCCCTAGCAACCACTCCAAGCACTTGAGGTCAATTTCATGGGAGAATTCTTGAGTTAAGCTTAAATTATAGTTAAAAATCTAATTCTAGAAGAGTTGCACTTAGATTTAGGCAAGTTTTGAATCTAAAGTTAGAGGTTTCATGTGACTATTGGTGATCTAGAGCTCTACTAATCTAACTTCATCAAGTGTTCGACATTTTGACAACTAAGTTTTAGTGTTGAAAATTTGTCATTTAGAGTGGGAAATTAAGGATTGAACTAAGTTTTAGTGTAAAGGACTCTTGATTTAACATACCTTAAGTTAAGATTGGAAGAGGTATAGGTTTAGGCAATGAAGTGGATGAGAGCAATGTTTGGTTCGAAGTATTCTATTTTACAAAATCGTAGAACATAAGCAAGGCATCCAAACACCTTGCTAGATGACGTCTGGACACTAGGCCACTATATGTAGCAAAAGCTTAGCATCCGGGCGCTATCTACTATCATATTCAGACGTCATGTCTTGCTTCACTTTCTTTTGTTTCTTAAACTTGTTTTCAACTATTTCGAACCCAACTGACTCCCTGCTTAGCCTTTTCACTTCTAAAAGATTTAATCTTTACCTTAAGATTGGAGTTTTAAGTTCATGTAGATTAAGTAATTCGATTTTGAATCTAAGAACCCAATAAAGATGAAGATAGAGATAAGTGTTTATTAGTTTAAATTATACAAATGTCTATTAGAATTGGAATACAGGGTAAAGGGACTAAGATGAGTGTGTTGCCTCTAAGGCTAAGTACTTGGATTCTCTTCTTTTACATTCCCTTACCACATTGCTTACTTGTTAAGGACTTAAGAACATGGTGTTTGATTGTTTGCTTGTGCTTATTAAGGCTTAGTAAACAAAACTAACCAATTTATATTCAAACTAATTAAACTTGTCTACTAGTTGTGCTCGACTCACTCACTCTAAGGGCTTACAATGGTAGATCCTTAGAGTAGCAACTGCTAATTATATACAAGGTTTCCCTAGTAGACTTTTATATGGGACAACATAGCTAAAATTCTAGGATTTATGATCTTTAGACTCTAGACTTGGACATAAAGTATTTAAAAGAAAACTTATTATATCCACTTATGTATGTAGACAAAGATCATAGTATGGTGAGGTCATGAGTATCTCTTTATTGGTTATTAGACTAAAATAAAGATAATTAATTCACCATTTGCTTCATGCTCGTTATAATTTGCATTATATGTAAGTGTATATCTTTGGTTTGGCATCGTGTGTGCTTATGTATCACATACTAGGCTTCGGCTTATTCTTTTATTCTTTTTAGGCATAAGGATTGATGATTATCTTATCTATGAAGAACCAGTTGTGGATGATATCTAGGAAGAGGAGGGTGTCAAGTATTTCTACTTTTATAATGACTAAGAGTGAGATGACTTTTATATTTACTGGAGTCATGTTACATTTAGGAGAGATTTGATATCTTTCAGGAGATAGACTCCTTTCTCATATTTTTATGATCTTAAGTTACTTGGACGAGATTCAAGACTCCCATGTTTACTTATGTGACTTGTGGATGTGAGTCATGAACTCATTGGATCATGATATTGGTGTGTTTTCATGTTATGAGGCGATGAGCGGGTTATGACCCCCACTCTTTGATTATTTTACCTTATAATTATGGTTAATATCAATGTTGAATGTTCATAAATTTAGAAGTCTTAACATATTTTCGATGCCCTAATAGGGTCTCAAGGTGTTACAATATTAAAGTGGATAAACTTTTGGAGATAAGTTCTAATAGGAAATTAGGTTTTCAATTAGTTAAAATAAGAGGCGGTAAAAAAAATTATAATTAAGAGAGTAGAATCAATAATAATACTTTGGGAAGAAAATGAGATGTAGAAAATAAATGAATGATGCAATATGCCTTAAAGTTTTTACTTTATGGAAAATGAACTTGTGTTATGAACATGTATTACACTTAAAAATATTAATATTTTGTTATGCTAAATTAGGAATTTTTATAGGACAAGTACATGGTACCTTAGAATCTATTTTCTATAATCTTAGAGTATAAGGTTTAAGATAGGCATAAAATATAAAGATACCATTACACATCTCTCATGAATTTTGATGATATAAAAAAAGAGAGAAATGCTAGTGTACTAACAACTATGTAAGTATTCAGACAGTTTTTCAAAAAGTTTAAAATTGTAAATTGAGTTATTTTTAGAGACTTATTCAAAAGGTTTGAATCAATTGAAAATGGGATAAGTTTGAAATTGAGTGTATTTGGAAAATACACTTAATCCCGTTTCACTTAAGTTAGAGTTAAGATCCATGGGAATTATTGCTAAGCAAATTAATTTTTTAAAATAATTAAAGAAAATAAATAAGTTTAGATAAGGATAATGATGATTTTAATTTTATGGGATATTAAATTCCAATCTTAAGATTATTTGGAGTTGTTGATCAAGTATATCCATTGATGGAGATCTGACCTAGATAAGATCAAGTTAAAATTCAAACTCTAAGATTTTCTCTAAAATATCTATGGGTTATCTTTTAGACATGGGAATTAGATAAACTTAAAGTAAAGATAGTCTTCAACAGTCTAGCTATTGGAAGACTCCAATATAAAAGAGAGTTTAACTGAAGGAAAAACTTATACTTTATACTCCAATCGTAATTATTTTCTACCATCTAAAAGAGCATAAAACACTTCTTAGATACTTCTTTAGAGAGTTTAACTGAAGCTAATTGTTCATCAATCTTCATTTCTCTTTTTGTGCAAAATCATTTGAGACATGTATTGTTGTTCTTATTACTGTTGTTTAAACACTATTTATTGTTTGAGAGAAGTTTGATTGTACAATATAGACCTGTAATTAGGTTAGACTGTAGAGAGGCTAGATAGGTATAGTAGAGAGTTGTGAAAGCCAAGTATAATAGATGCTTGTAAACTTATCGTGATTTGCTTTTGATTTAGCGGATCAAGTAAAACGGCACTGGTGAAGTAAACTGAGTCCTTACTAGTAAAGTTAAAAAAGAGCAATAGGCAAAAAGCCAAAACTCTATAAATCCTAAGCTTGGTATTATCCTCCATATCTCTTTTAATTTGTGTTATTTAATTGTACCATTTATGTGTTAAATTATTAAAGTACCATTGTTCACCTAATTAAGTTATTAAGAAGGATAATTTTGTTTTACATCAAAAAAATTTTAAAAATTTTTCAAGATATCAATTACTCTTCCCTACCCCTTCTTGATAACTTATACAAAACCAATAATTAATATTAGAACCTCACTCTAATATCATTCACATTTTAAGATCATGGGTGAACCAAGTGGTAGTTAACAGTTTAGCCTAGTAAGGCACCATTTTTTTATGAAACTAACTTACCTTATTCAAAATTTAGCATGGAGACTTATGTAAAAACATCAAACTATCAGGCATGGCAAATTATCTCAATAGGAGATGTCAAAGTTCCAATCATTATTACATCAAATGATGATATCGCCAAAGCTGAGCTTACTTCAAAGGCTAAGAATTTACTTTTCAATACTATTACATGATCATAATTCTATCTAATTGCTTATTGTGCTATAGCTAAAGACATTTGGGATACCTTAGTACAAATTTATGAAGGTATAAAGATAATTAAGGACACAAGAATCAAGTCACTGGTTCAACAATACGAAACCTTTCAAATCCTTCCTAGTGAAAAAAATCAAAGACTCCTTTAGTAGATTCACTATTTAACTAATGAATTGTCTTCTCTTGGTAAAATAGTTAGTGATGCAAATATGGTATGCAAGATATTAAGGATACTTCCCAAAATCTATAATGCAAAGAAAATTACCATAGAAGAAGCTTGTGATCTAAGGAGAATAATCTTGAGTCAATTGCATAGCAAACTTAGGGTGTATGAAATTGACTTTCTCAAATCAAGGACTACTTTAGAGAATACAAAGAAGAAGGTCATAGCTTTCAAAGCCAAAGAAACAGATATTGATTCTGAAGAAGAAGACTCATCTAAAGAAGAAGACGAGGATGTGACACTTCTAACTAGAAAACTCAACAAATGGCTAAAGACAAAAGGAAAGAAAACCTTTACTAAAAGCCGCTGTAATGATGCAGGTAAGGCAATTAAGGAAAAAGAGGAGAAAAAGTTCCAAAAGGAAATTATATACTATGAATGCAAAAAGCCAAGACATATCAAGTATAAATGCCTAGTATTAATTAAGAAAATGGAGAAATTCAAGAAGAAATGAAAATATCTAATAGCTACATAGAGTGATTTGGAAAATTTAGAAACTAAATAAGAGAGTTTAGAAAAATGTGAAGAAGCAAATATGAGTCTTATGACACTTTCTGAGGTAGATTTTAAAACTAATTCCGACTTTGATATAGAAGCATCTGATGATATATGTGATGAAATTAACAAATTGCTTAAAGCTCTTACTAAGTCAAATGACAAGATTTCTAAGCTTAAATCAGAAGTGAAGACATTAAAAAATGAAAAGCAAGCTCTTAATTGAACAAATCAATTGTTGGTAGGTAAAAATTATTTCTTGAAAAATGATTTTGAAGAATTGCATGTTGCTCGTAAAACTTTAGTTAATGAAAATCTTATTTTAAAGGAAGAAATTAAAAATTTGAAAATCATGTGGAAGATTTATCTAAGTTAATTAAAAACATGTTTCAAAAATTTGATGAAAGTGATAAGAAACTATAAATACTGATTTCTAGTGAAAGAAGGGGTAATTCAAAATCTAAACTTGGTTTTGAATTTAGAGAAATATCTAAAATGAAGAGAGAAATAGTATTTATTAAATCAAAATGTGAAATTCAAGAAACGACCAAGGAACAGGATAAGGCAAAAAGGTTGAACTTATTAAAAGGTACAATAGACAATTCTCTCAAAACAACGATAAGTATCCTAGAGGGTACAATAGAAGGTTAAACAGAGGGTATGCCAAAAAGAATCCAAGTCAAAGGAGAGTTGTAACCAACAGGTATATGGAGCAAAAACCTTATGCTTGTTTTCTATGTAATAAACTAAGACACAAGGAGAAATATTGCTTTTTCAAAAAAATATAAGCTTAGCAATAATCAAGTTTCAATTCAAAAGTCAAGCTTGAATTTTCATTAACTCAAGCTTAGTTGGGTTTGCAAATAGACTTGATTGTGCTATGATGTGTGCAAGAATACGAAGCTAAGTTAAAAGGAACATGGTATCTTGACAATAAATGATCAAGACACATAACAGTTGATACTTCATCGTTCACAAACTTAAAATGGAAGGAAGATGGATATGTGAAATTCGATGACAATGCTAAAGATAAAATAATTGCAGTAGGTACATTAGTTTAGCACCATACATAATTGAAAATGTATTGTTGGTTAAAGGATTAAAACACAACTTGTTAAGCATAAGTCAATTGTGTGATAAAGAATATAAAATAACATTTAAACATGATAAATGTATCGGTTTTAATAAGGATGAATTAAAGTTATTTGAATGATTCAGGAAGAAGAATGTTTACTTAATCAAACCATCCAAAGTGTCATCTGAAAGTTTCTTTATATCTATGAATGATAACACTATACTTTGGCACAAAAGGATAAGACACATAAATTTTCAACAACTTGAGAAATTACCTAGAAAGAACTTGATAAGGATTGTCAAAATTGCATGCTCATGAAAATATTCATTGTACTACTAATTTAAAGAATAAGATGAGTTCATCATCAAATAAAAGTAAGAAAATTATATCCACTTAAAAACCTTTATAGTTATTACATCTAGATATATTTGGTCCAACTTACACTCTATGTCTTGGAGGAAATAAGTGTTGACTTGTCATAATAGATGACTTCTCAAGTTTTACTTAGTTCTTGTTCTTGCATCATAAAAATGATGCATTTAAAAGTTATGAAATATTTTACAAAAGAGTTCAAAATGAAAAAGGCCTCTCCATCATTAGTTTATAAACTAATCATGGAATGGAATTTGAAAATTCAAATTTTATCTCGTTTTGTGATGAAAAGGGCATCACTCATAACTTTTTAGCACATTATACACCACAACAAAATGGAGTAATTGAATGTAGAAATAGGACTACCTAAGAAACGACGAGAACACTAAAAGAGACCTAATGAAGCCATCTTTCTAAGCTACTCTTTAAACTCGAAGGCATATCGAGTATACAATAAATAAATAAAAGTGGTAGAGGAATCAATAAATATCAAGTTTATAGAAGAAACAAGCAATGAAGAATCAGATGACGAACTTCCCATTGCCTTGTATAAAAAGAATTCTATAAGACATAATTCAAAAGTTAAGTTAGAACCTCCTTCAAAAGGAGCATCAAAAGCTTCAAAAATGCCTAATGCATCCAAAACAGAACTAGGATCAGAAGGTTCTTTAGACACTAATACCAAGTTTGTTTAAACACATCCATAAAGCAAGTTAGAAGGTTCTAAACACTTTCAAACACCATTATTGACACTTAAATTTAAAACTAGTCATCTTCTTAAACTTATGATAGGAAATGTTAGATTTGGAATAAGAACAAGACCAAGCTTAAAAAATTTTGAAAATCATTTTTCTTTAATATTTGAAATTGAACTTCATTTACTTGATAAAGCTTTAAATGATAATAAGTGGATCTTAGCTATGCAAGAGGAACTTAGTCAATAGAGGAATTAGGTATGGAATCTAGTTCTAAGACCTAAGGATAAGTCAATTATAGGCACTAAATGAGTTTTCAAGAATAAACCAGATGAACATGGGAAAAAGTAAGAAATAAAGCTTGTTTAGTTGTTAAAAAATACTCTCAGGAAGAATGAATAGATTATAATGAAACTTATGCTCCTATCGCTATGCTAGAAGCTATAAGATTACTGCTTACATTTGCTTGTTTGAAAAATTTCAAATTATATCAAATGGATGTAAAAAGCACTTTGCTAAATGGTTTTATAAAAGAAGAGCTATATGTTGAAAAACCCCTTAGATTTGAAGATCCCTTCAAATCAAATCATATGTACAAGTTGAAAAAGGCATTGTATAGTCTTAAACAAGCTCCTCGTACTTGGCATGAGAGATCAAGTTAATTTTTAATTAAAAATGATTTTCAAAGGGGAAAAGTTGACATTACACTATTTATGAAGCATCATGGAGAAGATAAGTTAGTTGTACAAATTTATGTTGATGAGATTGTTTTTTGTGCAACTAATGAAAAATATTGTTAAGGTAGTTCCCGAATGTTTCAATTTATGCTCCTATCTATTATCTGGATATATCAAGAAAGATGTACAATCTAATGAGGCTACTATGAAATATTCACTCATGGGTGGGGTAACCTCTTCTATTATAGTTCATGGTTTCTCTTAGCTATATGGTTCATCTTGGGGAGAGATCGAGCTTCAAGAAATAATGAATGGTCTTATCAATACACTAATGTATAATTCCTTAGGAATTTCAATTTCGCTTATATTCATCACTATAGAAATTGGATTCAAGCTTTCCCTAGCCCTTTCTCATCAATAGACTCTTAATGTATATGAAGGAGTGCAGTTCATTTGATAAATTCCTACCTCTTTATTTATCTCTAAGATGTTTACAATTTTCAAAACTCCATGGACGTGCAGAAGAGAAATACTATCCCCACTTGGACTAAGATAGAACTTTTAGTTGTTTAAATAACAATAAAGATAAAGCAGGCACAAGAATAATGAATCTCTCTATGATAAATAGATCCATTTTGCAAGTTGGTTATTACAGGTAGTTCCTACAAAGGATTATAATTCTCGGTGTAAATGCTTTATAGTTGGTTCTCATCCTTAAGAGACTACAAGTGTAATAAGAGCATCCATCAACAAAAGCATCACCCTAAGATGATTATCTCATGGCTATTGAGAACAAATCAAATCAAATGGTTTGATTTCTCAATCTTTTTTACTTGCTTCTACAAAACCAAGGTTGAAAAGATTGAAAAAAAATCATTTATTCACAACCACTGATGAAGGATTCCTCGAAAAGTTAAGGATTAGTAATCCTTTTTAGAAATTGATTGGTTTTGACGCAAGCTGAATATAAGATGTCACTCATGCGAGGATTAAACTTCTTCTTGGGATTGTAAATCAAACAAATAGAAACTGAAATTTTCATTCACCAAGAGAAGTATACTAGACAAATACTAAAGAAATTTAATTTTGAGATTACTTAGGATTCTTTAATTCTTATGGGTATCTTAACAAAGCTTGATATCACAGGTAATGGTAAAAAGATAAATGAAAAATTATATCGAAACTTAATTGGATCTTTACCATACTTAACAACTTCATGTCCTGATATTTTGTTTAGTACTTATGTTTGTGCTAGATTTCAAATTTCATCAGTAGAAATACGCTTAACTGTAGTTAAAAAGATCTTTAAATATATAAAAAACACTGTAAAATTAGAAAGTTAGTATCCTAAGAGTCAAAATTTTGATCTCATAAGATATATAGATGCTGATTATACAAGTTGCAAAGTAAATAGGAAGAGTACTTCAAGTACTTGCTAATTCCTAGGGGATAAGCTAGTTTCGTAGTCTTCCAAAAAACAAAACCCTATTGTCCTTTCAACTGTAGAAGTTAAATATGTATCTATTTGGAATTGTTGTGCACAAATACTTTGGTTAAAACAACAAATGAATGATTATGGGATAAATTATAAAAATATACACATAAAATATGACAATATTGATGCTATTAATTTGACATAAAATTCAATTCATCACTCAAGGTCAAAACATATAGAAATAAGGCACAATTTCATTCATAACCATGTTGCAAATAATGATGTATTAAATTTGTACCAACTAGATATCAATTTGCAAATATATTTACAAAACCCTTAGATAAATTAAGATTTGAATTTATTCCTAATGAAATTGATGTTTGTAATCCTTTTTGTTAGCAAGGAGAGTATTTAACTAATTCCCCTTAAGCTAAGATTTTAAACACATGTAGAAAAAGGATTTCTTTTTAAGCTTCATAGTCCGAACATGAGAGTGTTTATTTTCCTGATCGTATGTTTTGCCCGTGAAAAGTACAAGTAGTAAGGCTTAAAAAAAATTTAGTAAGTCTTAAAGTTTCTTGGAAGTGGGTTCAATATTTTACACCACAACGCATGTAAGATAAGGACCACAAGATTCATTAGTTTTTCCTTTCCAAGTATAAAGCTTTTCTTTTCTCTCCCTCTTTTCATTTCTTCAGACTCTTCATCTCCTCACTCGTTTTCTCTCTTAAGAAACCATGTTTTCTAGAAAATCATCATGCATTGCTACTAAAGGCACCAAAACCAAAACTCCAAACAATCCAAACAACTCTGTTGATCTCACTGAGAAAGAGACCAACATCACCTACCCTTTAGAATCTTAATCCACTCAACCTATAGAAAATCATCAAGAATCTTTTGAAAAAACCTATACCCTAGAGCTTCAAGATGAACCTCTAGGTGAACCAATCCATAAAGTAACCCAAAAGATTGGTTCTGAGCTACATTCTAAAATAGTCCAAGAAATCACTTAAAAGACTTCTCAATAGGTGAGGAAGTCTGGATCATCTTCTTCATCTAAAGAAGTTGCTAAATCTAAGGACTTTAATTCTTTAGAGAAGTCACTTGAAGAGAAATTTGAAACTAAGATGGATCTCCTTAAAGAACCTCCTATACTTAAAACTAACAAATCAGTTTGCAAGACTAAGGCTTCACAATTTGTAAAGAAGACTTCGAAGGATACTCCTCAATCTATGTAGAAGCCTTAGAAAGTAGTGATCACAAAGAAACCACCCTCTAGATAAAGGGATAAACCAAAGAAGAGATACACCATAAAAGGTAAGAATGTATCCATTAAAGAATCTTTTCATTTGGATTTAGAATACTTTGAGAAAATGGTTTTTACTAGAAGGAGTATGTGGATGCGTTAGGGCTAGATAATTTAGCAAGCATAAGAGGTATCATAGATGGTGAGCTAGTAAATGAATTCTATAAAGGTTAGATTGCAAGAATTAGGATGTATGGACATCTGTAGTGTTAAATCAAAAAATTGAGATTTCGAAAAAAAGATATCTTGAAGTGTTTCAGCATTAAAGAAAGCTAAGAAGATAAAAATTTGGTGTAACTGACTAAGGAGAATGTTTTTACAAAGCTAAATGATGGGATAAAATTACGTGTTAGCAAAGATATTTTCAATACTAAGTTTGAATTATTAGTTAGAATTCTACATAAGTTTGTTAACACTTTTGTCCTACCTAGGAGGCATAGTACAACTTCTATAGCTAAGGAAGTGATGCGTAATCCACGCAACGAGTCTCTGACACCAATGGGGCTCAAAGGGGGAACAAGGAATAGAAAGTGAGAATGGGGGTTGATTGCGAATGTGTATGGATATCACACACCAAGGTATAAACACAATTAAACGGTTGAGCTCGAAATAGGGTTTGATATAACTTACGAACACTAAATGTCACCCGGGTTTCAAACGAGGGGTTAGATGCGACTCACTAACTTGCTTAAATGAAGGGTTCACTATAATCTTAAAGGCAAGATTGATAAGAACATAAGAGATTAAGGAGTAAAACACACTCAATAATCCGAAACACCAACTCAAAGGGCTCAAGACTATCCTTACTTTCAAAAGGAACATTTGAGTGTAAATTCACTATATGAATATTCTTTTATATCTGTCTTCTTGTGATAATTACAAAAGTTGCTATTTATAGCAAGTCCTAAAGCCCTAGTGGCAAAACTATAAATAATATACAAGGTCTTGAACCTTAAAGAATGGCCTACAATTGAAATAAGAAAAACATTTACAAAGTATACAAAACTGTGCATTTAACATAGTAGTCAACATGTAGTCATTCGAGCTATTAGTGGGCCTGGCAGGGGTCAGTTAGCAATCGAGTTTCAGAGTAAGGGTAGGATGTTTGAAAGTCTTATTATGCTTAGCCGAGCTTGTGGTGAGGTTAGCCTACAGTTGTTGTACTCATGGATTGCTTAACACGATCTCTCTTATGCTGTACTAAGCTATTCTATGGCCTCGAGTGCTTGGTTGTGTGGTTTCTCGGCTTCTCGGCTTCTCGGCTTCTTGGTAGACGATAGACTTGAGATTGAGTGGCTCTTGTTCTTCCCCTCAACCTTCTAATATTAGCTCAGCCTCAACAAAAGTTGTTCAACCTTGGCTTTGAACAATTTAGCCTCAGGTTAAAACAGGTTGGCTTCAACTTCTGACAAGTCGGCATCAACTTAGAGATTGTTGTGGACTGATTCCTATCAAGAAGATGCCTTAGTTGTGATGGCTATATTGGGCAAAAGGAAGGTAAATATAATGAACCTGATGATGAGGCACATATGGCAACATTTGGATGTTAGGCCATATGGAAGTTGTTGATAGCCCTATTTAAGTTTAAGAAGCTGAAAATTCTAGGAGATGCAACCTATCCTTACTATTTTAGTAAGTTAGGATAGAAAATTTTGAAGCAAATGGGCATTTATGTGATTGACAAGCTCTAACATTCTCACAATGGAGGAGTTTATGTTCACCCTTCCAACATAGGGAAGAGGATGATCATTGTTGAAAAGAAGGATGGTGAGAAGAAAAGAAAAAGGGGTAAGGAACCTGCTATTGAAGGTCAAAAGAAGAAAGGGAAACTAGTAAAAAGGACTGGTGGGATTGAATTTAGAGAATTGACTTAATCACTTTTAGATAGTGATTCAAATAGTACAAAATTACAAATTCTTCCCTCCAAACAAGGTGAAAGTTCTATATTTATTGAGCAAATTTTTGAGGGAATCAAGGAAGTACTTAGGAAGGTTATGAAGGATCACATTTCATGCATGAAAGACTTGTTCAAAGTTTAGGTCAAAGAGACCGTAATTGATTCCAAAGCTGATGAAGAGACTCAACCTACTGATCCATTATCTAAACCCCATGTTCAAACTCAACTTGCTAATCAACTATCTAAACCACCTGCTTTTGAACCAAATCCCAGCAACTAAACCTCATTCTCTTGTGATCACTCTACCACAAGCTGATCAACTCGATCAATTGTTTGCTCAAGAATTTGACAAAACTCTAACTATCTTTCCTCAATCTCTAGAACCTAAGGATTCTCCTACTAAAACTCTAGCACCTCCAACTACAACTCCTATTCTTAACCCAGAAGATTAAACTACTCTTGAGGGGAAAATAGAAACTCTTTCAATTAGATCTAATAAGGATGCTAATGTATCTAGTCAGGCTTAATCCACTCTAACTTTTGTGAAAGAAATAGAACGAACTTCTAGTGTGAACAAAGCATCTAAAGTTACTCCTTCTCCTAGCAAGGCAAATCCAACATACTCTGGTAGGATGAAGCATTATGTTAGGAAGAAGACCAAGAGAACTCAAAAATAATTTCCTTATTCTTATGTCTTATCCTTTGTTTTGTTAGTGTTCTTTTGTTTTAATCAAACTCAAATTATGGTTTAATCTTTTGTTTTCTATTCTGATGTCAAGTCCACCTATGGACCTTACTTTCTTTTCATCAATGAAAGTCCTTTTTAGTTCTACATATGTTTTCTAATTAAAAACATTAAGAGGGAGTTATTAAATAACCTCTTAACATAATTAAGTACTGAAGCAAGCACATAGCACAGCATCCTATAATTGCTTTTAAATAATGTTTCTTCTTTCTTGTTTATTGTATATCAATTCGTATTGTTACATGTTTTTAGACTTATAAGTATTTTGTTATCATCAAAAGGGGGGAGAATATTAGATATTTTTTATGAATTTTAATGATAACAAAAAGAGATAAATGCTAATGCATTAACAACTGTGTAGGTATTCAAACAATTCTTCAAAAAGTTTAAAATTGTAAATTAAGTTGTTTTTAGAAACTTATTTAAAAGGTCTAAATCAATTGAAAAAGAGACAAGTTTAAAATATTCAGAGATTGTTTTAGAAGCTTATATAAAGAGTCAATAGAGCGTTCTAGAAAATTGTTTAGAGACTTTCACAATAAGTAACTTGATATATCTTCAAAAGGTTATTCAAATAGTTAGACTGGAAGAGTAATTTTGAAAAATAACATGATATCAGTTTTGAAATGATCAAGACCTAGCTTTACTAAATTGGGTATATTAGGAAAATGCACTTAATCCCGTTTCACTTAAGTTGGAATTAAGATCCATAGGGATTATTGTTAAGCAAGTTAATTTTTTGAAATAATTAAAGAAAATATCTAAGTCTAGACAAAGATGAGGATAATTTCGAATTTTATGGGATATCAAATTCCAATTTCAAGATTATTTGAAGTTGCTAATTAAGTATATCTATTGAAAGAGATTTGACTAAGATAAGATCAAGTTAAAATTCAAATTCCAAAATTTTCTCTAAAATATCTTTGGGTTATCTTTAAAACGTTGGGATTGGATAAACTTAAGTTAGAGATAGTCTTAAACAATCTAGCCATTGGAAGACTTTAGTATGAAAGAGAGATGCTACAAAAATCTTGAGTACGATTTTGAGAAGGAAAAACAGATACTTTATACTCTGACCATAATTATTTTTTACGATATGAAAGAGCATAGAATTCTTCTTAGATACCTTTTTAAAGAGTTGAATTGAAGCTAATTGTTCATTAGTCTTCATTTCTATTTTTGTGCTAAATTATTTGAGATTTGTATTGTTATTCTCACTACTATTGCTTAAACATTATTTATTGTTTGAGTATTGTTTGAAAGAAGTTTGATTATACTCTATGGATCTATAATTAACCTCAATTATAAATAACCTAAATAGGCATAGTAAAGAGCTGTGAAAGATAAGAGTAGCAGATATTTGTAAACTTCTCATGATTTGTTTTTTATTTAGTGGATCAAGTGGAGCAATACTGGTGAAGTAAACTAGATCCTTAACAATAGAGCTGGAAGAGAGCACTAGGTAGAAGACCGAAACTCTATAAATCCTAAACTTAGTATTCTCCTCTGTATCTCTTTTAATTTGCATTACTTAATTGTGTTATTTGTGTGTTGAATTATTAAAGTATTACTGTTCACCAAATTAAATTATTAAGAGGAATAATTTTATTTTACATTGAAAAAGTTTTTAAAATTTATAAAGATATCAATTAAACCCCTTACCCCCCCTTCCCTTTTCCCCTCTCAACATCTTATACAGGACCAACATATACTATATCAAATTCCTTACCTTAGAGATGAACCATGGAAGTTAGGTAAGTGGATTAGTGTAAACGATGAACTTCTACTTAAACTATGGGCTGAATCAAACTTGGCTTGAACCTATTAAGTTAAGAGCTTAGTTCCCCTTAAAACAAGACCGACCCTACTTAGGCTAGTTTCAAGCCAATTCAGTCAAGTCATGAATCAGCCATTTTTTTTTTTTTTTGAAAAAAAAAACATATATTCTTTTATCTTAACTTTTAATTTGAAAAAAAATTACTAATAAATCACAAGAATTTAAAATTTGACTATTTCACTCCATAAATTGTTAGGCATTGAGATTAATAATTTGTACTTTTTACAATGCATAATTATTACTGTATACCTACAATTTATGAATTGAGTGAGAAAGCTTCTTTTTATAGGTGACATCTTAAGAAAATTTTGCTAATATAATTAATATAGGACTAAACTTATAATAGGTAATACTCATTATGATCTTTTATTACATTAGAGGAAGCTTTAAAAAACAATATAATCTATGTGAGAGTGAGCTAAATACTATAAGGAGAACATCATCTATCTAATCTCGATAATATACTTACGATTTTATATATAGTATAAATATATTTCTTATGACTTTTAATAGTATTAAATTATAAATACACTAGTATTTTCATCAGCCATTAAAATATATTAATTTTTAAAAGTATTTCCACTCTTAAAAGTTAGGCAAGATTATATGAAACTTGTAATATCTCATGTCCCAAAACTCCATTAGTTATTAAAGTAATATATTTTATACCAAAACTATCCACTTTCGCCAACATTAAAATATATAATTTTAATTATTCTTTTTCTTATAAACTCACATATATTATTTGGTCTCCATATCAACTTATAAATATAAGTAATAATATACATTTAATCTTATTTTATATTTTAATTAAAGGAAATACGTACATCTAATTTATCTAAAATTGCATGTTTTTTTAATTCCCAAGTCGAAACCGACAAGTTGAATTGCCAATCCTTCAACTTAAGCTTGGATCTACCAGTTCAACGAGTCGAGCACATTGAACCACACTGACCCACCAAGCCCAAACGAATCAAGCTACAGTTCAAACCCATGACTCTTGAGTCCAAGCTTGTTCGATGAATTAATGAGCCGTTTTCAATCCAGTTGATAGGCCAGACCTAGTCCTTTCCTAAGTCTACTTCTACTTTGTTAATATTAACTTCTTTCCTCCATTGTTAAGTAAGTATATTTCTAATGCTTAATGTTATTGGTTGTACCCAAACATTGGATTTTGCACGCATTTTATTGATTTTGTGATTTTTCTTCAAATTTATGCTTTTGCCTTAATCAAGTTCTTTTCACAGTTTATCTCATAAGTTTTTAAAGAAGATGCATCCAATAATCTATAACCCATCTTATTTGTTGGTTTATTAGTAATTTAAATACTACTTACTCAGTTCTGTCTTTTTTTAGCTTATTTAAATGGAATGAATTTCTCCATCACAACATTCTAGCAAAACAATAATAATAATAATATTAATAATTTATTGTTATGTCAATTGATAGATGATGGTAAATGTGGAATATAAGTTTCATCTCAATTAATTGCAAGGATCCAATACATATCTACCATTCTTTTTATAACAAATTATAAAAACAAATGAGATAAAATTAATTACTTAATTATCAATTCTAAATTGTATCTTAAAGACATGATATCTTACATTTGTAAATTATGATTTAATGAATTGGATACCATTGCTAAATTACATTTAATAAATGTAATTTTAATATATATAATAAAAATAACACCATAACTTAAGAAATAAGGCAAATGCAATTATTCATGAGATTAAAGGTTTGGATAAGGCAAATGCAGTTATTGGTGGGATTAAAGGTTGCTTTTGCATTTTTTTTTTAATGCGGTATTAATGTAAATTAATATATGTCGCATCTAATAAATGTAACATTAATATAAAATTCAAAATCTCATTTATCAAAAAAAAAAATATTTAATAAATGCAATTTTAATATATATATATATAACTAAAATAATACCACAATTTAGCGGATAAGGCACATGAAGTTACATGAGATCAAAGGCTCAAAACTTGGGTGCAATGCTTTTGCGTTTTTTGTTTTAATATGACATTAATATAAAATTCAAAATCACATTTATCAATTACAATTTTGCTATTGTATTTATGTATTTAATTTAATATAATTAGTATTTATGTAATTTTTTAAAATTTTCATAGTTCTCTAATTACAATATAAAATAAATTAATTATTTGCAATTTGGAATATCTAATCCAAGTGGATATTGTTACTGCCAGAATGAGTCGTAAGATTGACTTCCCCCAAGATCCATGCCGCCCAATAGTCAATAGTGGCAGGAGCCAATCAGACAAATGGCATATTGGAAATGTTATCCGATTGGGTTGCAATGAGAGAGAGAGAGAGAGAGAGAGAGAGAAGAGAGAAGAGAGATGCTCTAACTCCCATCAACGTCCGACTAAAACTAAGAAAAGCACCAAATTACCTTTGAATCTTCAGATCATGCCACCAAGACCAAGATCACGACCTTGACCTTTCTTTTGTCTTACTGATTTGCCCTATCACCTTTGGTTGACAAAGTAAAATATTCGAACCCATGAAATAAACACATTCTACCGCATATGTTATATAATATAGTTTTGTAAACTCCTTCCCTTTTTATGTTCCATTTTGTTATCATATCATTAATATATTTTTTATAATTTCATTTGCCAAACCATATTATATCATATTATCTATATTATTTTAAGGCCGGAGAGCTTATGATGTCTTTTTCATGATCCCATGATTATCCTTTTTTGATGTATTATCCATTTAATTTACCATTGTTAATTTTATAATATATACACGTAAATATTATTTTACCAAGGATATTAATATCAATGAGCTTAATTATCTTCTATCTCTTTCTCCTAAACTAATTTAGCAACCTTTCTCTTTTTTTACTATTTCCTTTTTTTCCTATGCATTGTTGTAAATATTAATTACTCTCATCAGTAATTTCTTTTCTTTTATTTTTATTCATGTTTTCTATTATAGAATTAATTACTTTCACGAATTATTGAGATTTGAGATTGGCTATATAATTTTATGACTTAGATAGTCATGTATTAACTTTTTCATAATTTAAATATTGAAAATTTAATTATGAAAGTTTTATATTTTTATCTAAATTCATAACTTAAAATTTTATAGACAATGAGAACAAATGTTTAACTTTTAATTATAATTATTTTGTATTTTTTGAACACATTATAGGTCCATCATACTTTTATCACTTTTATTAGTAATTTATTTTACACCTACAAAGTGGGTTCATCATCCACTAGTAATATATAGTTTCGAAAGCCTTTTCCCTTTTTATATTTTACTTTTTTTGTCTTATCATTAATGTATTTCCATAATTTTATTTATCAAGTCATATCATATTATAATATATAGTTTCAAAAGTTATTCCTTTTTTATATTCCATCTTTTATTGTTTCATTAATGTATATCTATAATTTTATTTATCAAATAATATTATTGTATTATATCGTGTTATCTATATTATTAAAAGAAATTAGGAGAGTTATGTGTCTTTAATGTATTTTATAATATTTCAATGATGAATTTACAACATTACCTTTTATGCACTTATTAAATGCCTTATTAAATTATAATCTATAATTTTACATCATAATTCTTATATGTTTTATTTTCTTTATATGAGGTTATATAGTTAAATATTATTGGAATTTTTTTTTCAAGAAATTGAAATTAAAACCACCTAATGATAAGCTACTTTAGTCATGGACCTATTAGGCCTAGCCCATTTTGCTTTGGGAACAAATCGAGTTGTTTAGGTCTCCCTTAATCTCCAATGCTAAGCTTAACTCATTAGCTAAAGGCCTAACCAAGACAGACCTAAGGAGGAGGCAACTTGGCCTCAAACTAAGTTGATTGTCTAGATATTCCTGTTCTAAGCCAAAGAAGTACCTTAAGAATCCCTCAACCCATCATTTTTCGAGGACTTGCTGGCCTTCAAGGAACATGGTATATCTCCCCAACATCATGATCAAGGCATAAACCTCCTCCTAAGCGTATAGCTCTATAATACATTAAATGCATAGGCTTATACAATGCCTCAAAGCATTAAATACAATAGTATTAGCGTGAGACTCAAAAGGGATACACATCCATACCTCTATTAGAATATACAACCCATCCCAATTCTCAAGGACCTAAGATATAACGTTTGAGATTATGGGGAGCTTACTTCCCTATTCGATTTCCCCTTTATATGTACAGCCTTATCTCCCTTCAGTATGATAAGTTCATAATAAAGAGGTAAAATTCTCTCATTATCCTTCTTTTATCCTCTAATACTAACTTAAATACCAAAGTAGTCATACTGGAGCAACCTCCAACGTCACACCCTAATGGATACTGTGAAACCCCATGGTTAAGTATCCCATAGGAGTTATAAGAGGTTGTAATACTAGTTTATAAGGTTATAATTGTGAATACTTCATTAATATAAGCTTGAAACTTTTGAGCCAAGTGATTGAAATGAGTCATCAATTTTTATTAGTCTAGCTATTCATTACTTTTGGCTTGAGCATTACAAATGGTATCAAAGTAGACCTTCTGTTAATAGGTGGATGGTTTGGGTCTAACTCTAGTTTAGAGAAGAAGTTCGAAGAAGGTAGAGACTGTCACCAAGGTATAACTCCCTATATGCTTCCAAGATGACCTATAGGTAATGGGTAGCCCAAATCATACACTGAAAAAAGGGAAAGATCTAGGCCCAAAAGTAAGGTCCTATGATGAGAACGTCGTGTGTTTAAAGAGAAAAGATTGTGAAAACCTATGGCTATGTATTCCATATGAATTGTGAAAGATTATAGTATTAATTTATAAGGTCAGGCTATAAACACCTTATCAATACAAGCTTGAAACTTTTGAGTCAAATGGTTGAAATGGGGCATCAGTGTTTCTTGACTTGGCTATTCACTAACTTTTAGCTTGAGTATTACAAATACCCTTACCATAACAACCCTTACCATGAGCCTTGAAAACCCATGAACAGCTTCCTATTGTTCATGAGCTTCGAAGCACGTATCGGGTGTTATTAGCATAAGTTAATCTAGCGAGATGAACCTACTATGTAAGGGAGCATAATAAGTAACCTGACTGTACCTATAAATACATTTACAAACATCCAATGAGGATCGAGCATCTAATAGTAGACTATTTCACCAAAATGCCAACTTAGTCCACTCGCCCTGCATTTGATTAGAATACGTAATTCTTTCTTAACCTCCTTCAGTCAAATGAATAATGAATTAGGTATCTTCTAATATACATGCAATTTCTATTCTCCATGTTATCTCTACTACTTCTCTTTCATCTATCCCTATTTTCACTCTAATCTCCTAATAAGTGTTCTTCTTCTTATTAATATTTGCATAAAAGTGGTACTCGCATAAAAGTAAGCATATTGTCTCTAAATTCATCATCTAATTGGACACTCGAGCCCCAAAGTGAATACATACCATGGGATATTTTCAATTGGGGTCATGCCATGGATTAATCCTAAAATTAGGCAAACCATAGGAGTGTGAGGAAAACAAGAGTTCAATGAGATCAACTCTCATATTACACAAGATATAACAAGTCAATCAAGTTATCAATCAATATGTTATGCAACATTTAACCATATGCAATACACATACTTACAATACCTTCCAAACATCTAAGTTGAATTTACGCCCTCTAAAGCTCAAGGGTTAAGAGACAACCCCAGATTTAGAATTGTAAACTCATTAATGAGTCATGACAACCATTCAATATTTGCCTAATATTCCAAAGCCAGCTAAACGGGCCATTTCTTTACTCTGATCAAAGGGCGGCATCTCCCAATGCAGTGATAGTTCCCAAAAGCTGGAGCGAGGTTACATATGGAGAATCATTGCCATACGACCTCCCCATTACAATACGTAATGCTGACAACCTTCAAAAAAAGATGCAAAGGATGTAATGCATATTCGATTTAATTTAACTTAGTCGATCCTTATTTAATTTGATTTAGAGGGTGAACAATCACATTATAACCAACAAACACTTAACAATTTCAACTAAATATCATAATCAAGCCATTTTCATATAAGTATTTGATCTAATGGAGTAATCAACGCATCAGCATTCACAAGCATATGATTTCCTTAAACCCTACATGCGTATCATTGACAAGTCAATAAGCAATTAATTCCATTAACTAACTCTAACAATCACAAATAAATATAATAATCACATAGTATCACTAACTCGAATATCTTAGTGACTTAGTCAAAATAGTCCTTGAGTAAGAAGTTCTCTTGCTCAATAAAGTCATCTATAATATGATGTCAATAACTCAGTACTAGGTGTTTAAGAATTAAGAGTTTAGTCTACAGGATGCTTCTAATGTTTTCTATAGTTTTAAATTCATATTCCAAGCTCTAATTGTACATTTCGACTTTTTTTTGCCTATAACTTAAGCATTCTTAACGAAATTTTTCAAGTTGTTATTGTGAAACTAATTCGATAAAGTTTCAAAATTTGTGCGTCATAAGGCCTTAGTTATCAGGAAAAGTTACAGTTTTTGTTAAACAGTTTAAGGAGAACAATTCAAATCTAACAACACCTCTATTTTTTCTTTAAATTGAAATTTTCTTATCATGAGGCTTATTGATTTTTTTTAATTGATTTAAGACTAGGATTAATTTAGAGATAACTCTTTAATTTTAATTTGATTGGACATTTCCTCCTTCATAAGGTCATAGCTTTACTCCTTAATTTTTTTTAAAAATTGTATAAGCTCTTTTTGTTCTATGTTTTGTTACTTGTTCAAGTTAACAGTCTTTTGTTATCAAATAAAGTCTTGATTGATTTAATATAAAAATTTTGTTGGTTTCATTATAGTTGTTCCTTCTTCAAAATTTTATAGATTACTCCTAAGTTGACTTAGATCAAGTTGAAAAGTTTGTTTATTGGATGCATTTGAATATGGCTAGTGTTGAGTTTTAGCAATCATAAATAAGAAGATACACTATCATGTTCTTTTGCTTTTTTTTTTTTTTCTTTTCTCTCACTTTTAAGCTTTAGTTGTAGATCTCTTTCTTTTATATATTGACATGAGATTTTATATTGTTAGATTTTTTATTCTTTCATTTATGTAATTTATGGGTTTTTCTTTTGCAAGCTTTAGGAAGTGGCATATTGACTTTTAAAGATTGTTGACATTTTTATGGAAGTTTTATATTGTATTTTAGCATCACAATGTATCAATTATATATCTTAGAGCTAATTGATTAAATATTAATTTTCTCAGTACTTTCAATAAATGATTGTTTCTTACTTTTTATGTAAAAATTTTCCTAAAATCTAAGAAAAGTTGTCACTCAAACTCCCTAGCTTTCCAAAAATTAATTATTTTCTTTCATTTACTATTTAAGTCATCTTTTATAGAATATCTTCAAAGGGAAAAAAAAAATCAACATTGTAATTAAAACAAATTAAGAGGACATAACAAACATTTACACATCAATTACGCAGTCTAGCTCCAAAGAATTGCAATTCTAACAGTCACTTTATAGATTGAAATCTACTATATTCTTTGTTCCATTATGGCTTATTATCTTCACTATTTTGTGTTTTTATCAGTAGTCAATACTTCCATTCTAAAATTAACTTACATATTATGAAATTCTTCTTACATTGAAACACTAATCAAATTTGACATGACACTACTTCCACTAGGACTTATTATGACACTTTATAAGTTTCTTTTAATGTTTCATTTTACCAAACAACTCATATATGCTTAATAATTCTTAATAAATTTTTAAATTTATTAATAAGATCTATTCAATACCATATATATATGTATGTATATATTTTGAATTTACAAAGTAATCTTCAATTATCACATCATCTATATTATTAAAGGGAATTAGAGAAATTTGGAGTCTTTGGTACTTATCATATTTTGTAGTTTATGACTTTACAATTCTATCATTTTTTATTAAAAGCTACTCTTTTTCTTATGGAGCATTTTTATATGTAAATTTAATTTTTGGAAAGGTTAAATAGACTTTTAGAAAGGTGCCTCAGATCTTTTATGTCTTAATTATATATATCATTTAGTGTGGTGAGAATTAATTAGCAAATCAACTATATAAGGTGTGAATTTATTGGTAGCAATTCTGACATCTTTGGTATTAAATGTAAGTATATTGGTTTTTATATTAGGTGAGAATTAATTGGTAAATCAACTCTATAAGATGAAAATTTATTAATAATTTCAAAGATTATTAATTTTGATATCTTTGTTATTGAATGAAAGGGTATTAATTTTAAAGATTACCAATTCTAATATCTTTGATATTGAATATAGAATTGACTTAATATCATTGATTATTAGTAACACATCGATTTACCATTTCAAAATATTGTTAGATAAAATCTACAATTTACATGTGTTCATAATTTTAAAGATTACCAACTCTAATATCTTTGATATTGAACAAAAGGATATTGGCTTAATATTATTGAATATCAATAATATATAGATCTATCATTTCAAAGTATTGCTAAATAAAATCTGTAATTTACATTTATTGGTAGTTTTAAAGATTACCAATTATGATATCTTTGGTACTAAATGAAAGGGCATTAGCTTAATATTATTGAATATTGATAACATATTGATTTACCATTTCAAAATATTGCTAGATAAAATTTATAATTTACATTTATAACATTTATGGAGAATGAATGTACTCAATCAAATTTTTCATTACACTACTAGTTTCCATAAATCTCATATTAAATTGTTGTTTATAATTTTGATTAGAGAATATATCTGTAACTTAAGAAACTAAATCTAATTTCATAATATACTTATGGTACCAAGAAAAAGAAAAAGCATTCTCTATTTCAAAATTTAAAAATTAAAGACAAATTTTATCTTAAAATAAACTAATTAATATTTAAACATAAATGCAAACTATTTACTTCCTATTAATTCGTTCCCTCTATATAGTTACTTGGATTACCTACAATGGCCAATGATTAAAAACAGTCAAATGATATATTTTATGTAAATAAGTATAGACTAAGACAACAAATCATTCCATTTCATTATTTATTCCATAAGTAATATGGGATGTTTGGACTTTTCAAGAATAATAAAGTATTTTTTTTTCTAGAAACATTGATGAAATTATTAATATTTTTGCAAAATAAGCAATCCCCATTTTAAACTTTGGAAATAAATCCAATTATATTTCCACATACACTAATTAAAGCTTTTACATAAAATCATATTGGTTGATTCTAATTGATTGGAGATATATATATATATAATATCTTTGATTATCCTTTAGTGTCAATCAATTTTTTTTATCCAAAGTTAGTATCAACCAATTAAATATAATATATATACTTGATATAATTTATTTTTATGTATTCAAATTTCCATTAATTATGCATATGGAAACAAATTATATTTCTATATAAAATAGTCTCTATTAATTTATATTTACTCTATCAATTACCATAATGAAATCATATTTTTCTATCTCTCTTAATTATGGCAATAGCACGGATATATGAACTTTTTAAGACTAATAAAGTCATGATATATGTTGTCTACATGAAAACTACATTAAAATATTGCATTAAAATTTTGGAAGTAAACACTCAAATTCACATATAAGGGGTTATGATACCATAAAACATATACTACTAGTTAGCACACTTACGATAAGTATGCATATAATTAAAAAACTTTAGTTTATAGAAAACAACAACTTGAATTTGTACGTATATGATCAAATTATATCATATACACATCAATATAAACATTAATTTATAGTAAGTATGTGTTAATGCATAATAATTCACAAAATATATATATATATATATTTTCATGTTTATGAAATTATCCATCTTCTCCATATGCTTATAAAGAAATAGTCACTTACTATTGTTCCTTATATCTTTAAATAATTTGTAATAGAAGCTAATTACTAAAATAAATTCAAGTTTTCATTTTCCATAAGTTAAAGTTATTTATTGTATGCACATGCATTGCAAGTGTGCTAACCACTAGTAATATGTAGTTTTGAGAGATTTTTCCTTTTTTTATATATATCTTTTTATGGTATCACTATTGCATTTCCATAATTTTATGTTATATTTACTATAATTTTAGAGGCTCTTAGCTATTATATTGTATATAATTTGGTGATAAAAACATGTTAGAGAGAGAGAGAGAGAGTTTGTGTGCTTTTTTTTTATCCCTTGTAATAGTTAATAAATTATATATAGCAAGTCATTCATTTGTAGGACTTTATATTGTTTAAATAATTTTTTTGATGTGTTTTTATGATAATAAATAAAACATGAGATTACATTTATATTTTTGGTTTTAAAAAAAATATAATTGTTATTCAAACTTTTATCCTTATACTATATAAGCTCTTTTTTACTAGTTTTTCTAATTGGCAAAGCATAGAAGGTTGTTATATGATAACAATAAAGAATACATACTAATTACTAAGAAAGCTTCATTTCTATTGAAAAGTGAAATAATTTATTGTTTGCTATAAACTTCATTTATTTAATAATTGGTTAAAGGGTCAACATTTTGGCTATAAAGAAAGAGGTAAGATATCCTTTTTTTTTTTTCTTTTTTTCCTGTTGTTAATAAATGAACTTCTATATTTAGAGTAGCCCTTCCATATTATTGATAGCATTATTCCTTTATAAGTGAATTGAAGGATGAGTGTAATTCACATTCATAGACTTGCATAATCCATAAGCTGTGTTTTCTTCCTACTATACAAGCAAAAGACGAAGGGCTTTTCTGTCTTTTTCATCTTTCTCTTAGTTGCTTTTGCTTATGGTACATGTTTATGCTCAAAATTTTCGAGTGACATGTTGAAAGTACATGCAAATATATGTATCTTAGGGTTTATGAGCGTTGTATATTCTCATAAATTTTATACAAATAGTTATACATGTGTATATGGTAAAACTATTAAATATTAATGTAAATATGTTTTGATTCTTTTTGTAGCACCAAGAGGACTCGACGCACGCCCTGGCTATTGCACTAAAACTAAAACTTTGAATAAATGCACTCCAGAAGCGTGTGAAGCACTATGTGATGATTGGTTTGGCCCCTCACAACCAAAATGCACGGGAAAAACTTCTTGTCAATGTGAATATCCATGTTAATTTCATAAATCTAGGGTTTTTCTTTTTTAGCATTCATATCCTCTATGTATCTTGGCAAATAAAATAAATAAACATTATCATTTGCTAAATCCGGTGGTCACTTTCTTTGTGGCATTTTTAATATTTTTTTACGATATTTATGGGGTATGGGTGATGTTGTTATTATTTGAGATATATATTCAAGTTAAATCTTTTTTTTTTTTCATTTTATATATTTTATGATGGAAGGGAAAATTCAATATATTTGGCAAATGAAATATCGTTCAATATGGTGTATATCATGGAGACTCTAATGTGTCTACTAATATAATTCTCCTCGCCAAAGTTACTTTGTATTATATTAATATACTAGTAGAAATTTTATTAACCTACTTCATAGCCAAAAGAATCCATTAATTTCAAATGGCAAGTTTTACTATAGTTTTCACACAGGAAAATGATGTACAATTATGCTAGCTAACATGTCGAAGCACTGTATCAAAACTTTTGATACTATACTATTAGCTTTTGTTCCAGCAGTGCAACAAAATGCCAACACCACGAAGAGCACCATACAGTGAAACAATGTGAATAGGGAATCATCAATAAGGACAAAAAAGACAAATTTTATTTGCTATTTTTTTTTTTTATAAAAGCATATAATAATGTTTATTTATTCTATTATATTAGACATATATTCTCTCTTATATTGCCAAACTATAACAAATAGACCTTAATTTGACATAACGACTGTATCCCTATAGAGTCAAACTATGGCATTACACATTAATATTTAGTAATGGCCCTATACAATCAAACTACGGTAAATAAATACACAAAAATATATAAGCAATGTGCGAACGCAAATCTCAACTTAATGACGTAAATACAAGTTATGTTTTTGCAAATATGAAAAAAAGAAAAATGAATGCAAATTGGGATTTAATATAAAAAAAAAATTGTATTATTTTCTCTATCTTTGTAATAGTAACTATAATTTAAAACTTTATGAACCTATAATTTGGAAACAATAAAAAAAAAAATCCTTAAACATAAAAATTGTTTTTATTGCAAATTGCTCATTCCATTTTTCTTCTCTTCAATATATGTTTAAATGTTTCATATGCATCACCACCATTGTTCTTGCCCTTTTGAAATTGTTTCTCTTCAAATTTTGCAAAAATCTATTGTGAAAAAAGATGGCAGTTCTTCATTAAGTGATTGTCCAAATTAAGTGATTCCTACTTGAAGGAATACTTATTCATGCTAAAATCTTGCGATTCCATAATGATAAATGGTAATTGTAATGCCTCAAGTCCTATAAGCCACTATGTGTCCTCATTAATTAGGAACATAATTAGGAACATACTAAGGCACTACAAATCTTCAAGTAAAATAAATGAAATTTTGCAAAAGAATTGTTAACCAAGTCACAAGACCAAAATGAATTAACGAATGGACTAACCACCCAATCAACACACTCATTAACCTGTAAACAAGTCTAGTAATAATGGAATGTAGAAGGCTATCTCGCCTCAAACACAAAATCAAAGTATCATGCATGCTCTAATGATCAAAGCAAAATCTAAAACCTCAAGGAGTCTACCACGCTCCTATCTACTAGCCTTGATAAGGATAAAAAGAATCCTAAGGAGTCACTCTCCTAATAAGTACAAACATAACCTAATAAAACATCTCAAACAATAATGATAGTCACTAAGTCAACTCAACCATATCTCTAACCATTGTAGTAATATATGTAATCCACCCCGTCCTCTTCTTGAATCTTATTCTTATCAATGAATGGCTCTTCATAAATAATACTCTCGCTAACACCTATATCTGAAAAAAGGTAAAAGAATGAGCTAAGGTCCAATACATAACACACAAGTACATACAAAAGCCCATCAGCATATCACAAACATATGATACAAATATTAAATAAACAACCATTTGTTACCTTGTATTTAAGTCCAAAAGAAATAAAAGGGAATTGAATACCCTATGAAACCATGATCTCATAAACTTGTATAAGATAATAGAATATAAATCTTTCAATTTACTACCATATATAATAGTGAAGGTCATTAGACCAACACCTACAAAACTAAGGATAGACCTACAATGATATAACTGGAGGAGACTAGATTTATCTTAATTGAGTCAATGTTAAAATTAATAATTTAGCTTGCAATAACTCTTTAAGCTTAATAGAATGGAAAAGTTCCTTCTAAAAATGATTAAAGGTAATTAATACACTTTATAAGAAGTTAAAATAATAAATTTTTGACATTTTTATTATGCATATATACTAAATAAATTTTAACTATTAATCTATAAAAAAAATTACATTAATACATAGAAACTTATGTAAGTTTTATTTTTAGCAAAAATAGATGAAAAAAATATATATGAGTAAAACTTTACTAGTATAACGAGAAAAAAAAATTGACATGAATATAAGTATTATACTATCTTTTTTTTAGTGATAACTTTATCTAATCGTCTCATTAGCAATGCTAAAAACAGGAATATCATTTTGAATATAAGTTATTACGTAATCAATTATTCAATAATCTACATTCATTTTTATAATATTAATTGTATAGAAAAATTAACCAAATCAAATCAGATAATTAGTATTATTTATCAATAATTTATGTAATAAGATCAGAATATTTATCATATTTATAATATGAACAATGTAATTATTACCCAATCAATTATTTAACAATCCACATTCATTTTCATAACATTAATTGTATAGAAAAATTGAACTAAACCAAATCACACAATTATTATTATTTATCAATAATTTATGTAATAAGATTGAAATATTTATAATATAAACAATATAATTACTATCTATAATGTATTACTAATAAAAATAATAATAAAAAGTTTAATAAATGTAAAAGGACAAATGTCTTTTAATTAACAAATGCATAAAAAAAAAGTAAAATGATGCAATAAATTTATATAGGAAAAGTAAAATGATAAACATGAGAATTGAACCCAAGACCTCATATTTATAAAACAAAATGCTTGACCACTAAGTTCTATATAATTTCATATCATATTTTGCTCTTTAAAATATATATTTTTTTCTTTTCTTAAAATATTAAAAGTTAATTTTTTTTGGAGCTTATAGGGTGAAGCCCCTATGGCAACCACCCCACCCTCTTCTTCTCCACCCTAAATCCATCCATACATGAAACATAATACCTAGTTTTAGCCACGTTGTCTCACATACAAATCTATTAGGAAATCTCAACAAGTGATTAGCAATTGCCCCTACGGGCCATGACAATTACAACCAACATACAAGAATTTAGGTTGAATATGAATTAATTTGGTTCATTTCTCACTATTTTCACAAGCACAAGCAACAAGCATATGTACTTAGACTATCGAATGAAACCAAAACTAGACCTTAACAAAGATAAATAAAGTGACTCAAGCAAGAGAACCTGATATCAACATCAATAGACTAGTCTCAAACACTTTTCATAACCAACTAAGAGTATATATAAGATTCCCAACCCTCTTATTAACCCTCAATTAGTCTTCACTTTCACTTCTCAAAATAATTACTTCAATAGCTCCAACTACTTATCTCATCCAAAACTAAGAGCTTAAACTCCTCAACCATCACCATTCAACTCCTTAACATGATTAATTCAATGTCATCAAGTGATAAGTAAAAAATAACTAGTGTTCATTTTTAAAAGATTTCAACTTTCATGAACGACTTCTAAGGAATCACTTAAGAAATCGGTAAATTTTGAAAAATTAGATTACTTTACAATATATAGTCCAAAATGTCTAAGGAACTTTGGATTCCAAACACTTAGCATGTAAAAGCATTTTATTTTCTTACCAATAAAAACCATCACAAGTTTAATTTTGAAACCTAGTTAACTTTAATTTGAATCAAATTTAACTTTGACTTTAGGTGGATAAAAAAATGCTTAAAAGCTTAAAAAATCTTTAGAATTCAAAATCATAGTATAGGAATCCAAAAGAGGGAAAAGTAAAGAGGTTTAAATAGTAATGGGGGAGAACTGGTTGGCTACTCCTTAAAAGGAACTGTGTAGCTAGTTCATAAAAAAACATCACTTTTTGGAGCTTAGAGCCAATAGGACAGTAAACTCTCAAGCTTATCTCTTAGAGAATCGATAGGGCAATTCATCTATGTTGCATAATGCAACTCCTCTCTTCTAGCAAAAACTCTCATAAAAACAACTCTAAACTTCAATGCTAGAAATACTTCAATTCAACACCAAATACGACTTTAACATTTCAAATGCTCCAAAACTCACTACTAAAACACTCAATACGAGCTAAAACTTCATATTCAAACATCAACAAACTAAAACTCCCATCTTGCAAATAAGTAGAAGAAGAAGAAAACTTACTTAAACAATCCAAACACTTGAAATACTCCCATAAAGACATTAGACACCACCAAGAGTTGTAAGGAATGAATCATTTGAAAACATTTTTAAGCTTAAACTCAAGAAAAGCTCCCACAAAATGGGGTAAAATGCTTAAATATGAACTTAATTAGAGAAAACTTACAAGGGCCTTACCTTAAACTTCCACTTAAACTCCTTACTTAAGAGATTTTTGGTGCAACAACCCTAGAGTTTAGCCACTAGCAACTAAAAGAGGAAAGGATTTAAGGTTAAAGGAGTGCTTAGGAGTCCATTTACTAAAAGAGGTGAAGTTTTAATTAAGTAGCTACCTTAAGGAAGGGAAAGGTTTTAGTAACCTTACAAAAAGACTAAATTACCATTACTTTTGCAAATAATTTTCTCGGGGCATTACAGTATTAATAAAACGTTATAAGCTATAATTGAAAAAGTAAAATGAAATATTATGTTAATAAATAATGTCATAAGTAAGAAAAAAAATTACACAAATTCTATAAAACTTGAATAAAGGAAAAATAAAAAATGAATAATAAAAAGAAAATAATAAAACAAGGTGCCTATACAATAAGGACACGGCTGGTATTAGTAATATCTAATGAGGGTAGTTTAGGCATAAGGATTATCTACAAACCTTAGGTATTTAAAGCCCCTTGTTACCTTCTGAAACCCTTTCTCTACTGTTTTCCTACATGTATAGCCTTATCTCCTAGGGTTTTGCATAAACAATAAAGCAAAGAGGTGGAAACATCAAAGATTGGTGAGATCGAGTTAGGGTGAGCCAAGGTAAGTATTTAGAATATCTTTTTTATTAAAGAGTTCTGTTAGAATACTAATGAAAATTCATTTTGCTGGATAAGGCAATGAGAAAAACAAATTTATGGGGGGCTTAACAGACATTCTATAATGAATCATTGGTAGTGCATTCAAGGTAAGACCATTGTGCATTTTGTTAGTCAAATTCCTACAAGAATTCATTTTTCTCTATAGGGTATTATAGAAAATGAGTTAGGGTGTTGTCTTAAAGGGTCCAAAGCGTATTCTCGCTGGTAGGAGTGCCATAGATAGGTTTGTGAAGGTCAATGATGTTGTAAGTTCATATGTTGTTGCTTTTGAGATTTATCAATGTGGATAATGAAACTTTGATTCGATATTTAGTTATGTTTAAGTATTCATGTGTTGTTTAGATCACTTCAAAGTTGTATCATGGTAAGTATATTGAATTGAGAGCGATGGTATATGAAAGCAGCAGAAAGAGGTAGAAAAGCAGGGATGAAACATCGTTGCGATCTATAGAATTTTGTAGATCATAGTTACCATTAGGATGCCATCCTCCATAGCGTTCAAATGCTAAGGGAAATTTTACACCCCTTCAACCAAGGCGCTTGGATACCACTTAAAGTAACATCTAGACGCCATGTGCCTAGTTTTACAAAGTAGCATTCTCTAAGGTTTTCTATGGTGTTTAGAGTTGGTTTTCCTATCCTGAACCCTTTTCCAAACACAAATCTTCATCCAAAACTTTTTACAAATCAAACTAACTTCATAACAAACTTAAATTCTTTATGTGGTTCCTGAGTAAGCTTGAGTTGGTTAAGTTGTCCAGTTTTGCAAAGTAACATTCTCTATGGTTTTCTATGGTGTTTCGAGTTAGTTTTCTTATCCTAAACCCTTTTCCAAACACAAATCTTCACCTAAAACTTTTTACAAATCAACCCAACTTCATAACAATCCTAAATTCTTTATGCAATTCCTAAACAAGATTGAGTTGGTTAAGTTGCTGTACTAGAGAACATCGTTAGATTAGTTTAGAAATTAAGTAAGTGTATTATTTCTTGTATAGGCAAGTTATGAAGCACTTGTGTCAGTTTTTGAGCAAATACTGTAGTCAAGTACGAGGTTTTGTTTGTTTCTTGTGTGTATGTAGGACTAGTATTGCTAAAATGGACTTAATGAATACTTGGGTTAAATAAGTATGCAACTTATGCTTGATTGGGCCCAAGGGATTGGGACGACTAGACCTTGAGGTGGCAGCCCAATGATCTTGGTGCAAAGGTATCCTGATTAGAGTTTCACTTTGAAATGATCTAGGTATATTAGGTGTTCCTTGGTTCCGAAGATATTGGGGGGGAGTCAATGCCAATGCCTATATGTATATATATATATTATGTACCTAAGTCATTAGTTACTCCAAGCTTTAAGATGTTGGAACTCTATTACTTGGCAAACCTAATCAAAGATAATAGCATATAGTTGTGCGTATAGATATTTGAATCTGTCGTGTGTGTGCTTATGCATTATTGCATATTCATGTGCATGTAGTCATACCCTATATTGGGCTTTTGCTCACCCCTTAGGGTTTTATGTTTTTAGATGTAAGTATAGGTCCCAATGACTATGAGCAATACTATTGTGATTATGGATACTATAGCGACGATGATGACTTCTATGATTATTACTATAATTTTGGAGATGGCTCAATATAGTTATTATAGGATTGAAAGTTTTTTTGGTCATGTTGACCAATAGCATTATTTTCTTTTATTAGGTATCTCTCATAAATTTTGATCATAACAAAAAGAGAGTAATACTAATGTACTAACAAGTGTATAGGTATTCAAACAGTTCTTCTAAATGTTTAAAACGTAAATTAAGTTTCATTCAGAGACTTATTTGGAAGGTTCGAATCACTTGAAAAAGAAACAAGTTTGGTAAGTATTTAGAGATTGCTTCAGAAGCTCAAATAAGAAGAGTTAGTACAGTACTTTAGAAAGTTCTTTAGAGAATTTAAAGATAAATAAACTGAGACATCTTCAAAAGCTTATTCTAACGATTCAATTGGAAGAATGACATTTGAAAGAAAAATAAGACATTAAGTTTGAAGTGAACAAGACCTAACTCCACTAGATTAGGTATATTAAGAAAATACACTTAATCCCATTTCACTAAGCTGGTATCAAGATCCATGGGAATTATTTATAAGAGAAATTGATATTTGGAGATATTCAAAAAAAATAAGAAAATATCCAATATTGGATACTGATGAAGCTAATTTCAAAAAGTAAGGACTACCATTTTCAAATATCAAGATTATTTAGAGTTGTTGATCAAAGTATACCTATCAAGGAGAAATGACCGAGATAAGGTCAGATTCAAATTTAAATTCCAAGATTTTCTCAAAATATCTAGGCATCATCCTTAAACGTTAGAGATTTGATAGATATGAGGCAAATATAATCATCAACAATCTAGCCATTAAATGACTTAAGTATAAAAGAGGAGATGATTCAAAAGCTTCAACAATTCTAAGAAGAAAAAATATTACACACTGATCACGATTATTGCCTACTATTTGAAAAAGCACAAAACACTTCTCAAAGACTACTTCAAAGAGTTGAATTAAAGCTGCATATTCATCAATCTTCATTTCTATTTCCATGCTAAATTATTTAAGACTATTAAAATTGTTCTCGCTTCTGTTTTGTAAACATTATTTATTGTTTGAGTGTTGAGAAGTTTGATTGTACTCTATAGATTTGTAATAACCCTAAACTATAGAGAGGCTAGATAGGAAAAGTAGAGAGTTGTGACGGTCAAGTGTAGTAGAAACTTGTAAACTTTTCTTGATTTGATTTTGAAATAACAGATCAAGTGGAACATAACTAATGAGAAAGACTAGGTCTTAACAGTAGAGTTGGAAGAGAGCAGTAGGCATTAGGCATTAGGTTGAAACTCTTTAAATCTTGAGCCTGATTTTCTTCTCTCTATCACTTTTACTTTAAGTTATTTATTTATGATCATTATTTATGTATTGAATTATAGAAGTACCACGATTCACCAAATTAAGTTATTAAGAGAGGTAGTTTTAAACTATATCGAAAAGGTTTACACACCACCCCTCCCCCCTTACCACCACCCTACTTCTTCCTCTTCATATCTTATATAAAACCAACAATTAGTGTCAAAGTCATGCTCTAATATCATCTAAAGTTTAAGATCATGAGTGAATCAAGTGGTAGTTTAATAGTTCAACCTATTAAGGCTTCTTTTTTTAATGGAACTAACTTTCCTTACTAGAAATTCAGGATAGAGACTTATGTGAAGACATCTAACTATCCAATCTGGCAAATCTTTTCAATTGAAGATCTCAAAGTCCCAGCTATTATCACATCAAATGAGGATATTACTAAATCTAAACACAACTCAAATTGATAAAGATCATGGGACAATCTCTCACTCTTAAGCATGAGGACTTACTCATATGGTTCGCCTAATTACCCTAAGGGAGTTAAACTCTAAAGAAAGATCCTTTCTTCAGTCTAGCCTGCCTAATTACTCTACTCTTCACCTCATTAAAGAGACTCCCAAGGTAATTAACCAGTGTAGACACCCCATTTTTACCACTTTTTTATTTTAAAATTTTTAGAATAAGGTAAGATGTCCTAAAATTGGAAAAATCACAAAAAAAGATCGAATATTTAGAAAAATCACAAAAAATAGAAAAGTTGCAAGAGATCACAAAAAAATAATAAAAAGTTTACAAGAAATCAGAAAAAATAGAAAATTTAAAGAAAGTACAAAAAAAAATAGAAAGTTAAAGAAAAAAGAAAAAAAAAAGAGATATAGAAAATAAGAAATAAAATAGGACTTTTAAAAAAAAAATTAGCCTTAGTATTTGTTTTTAGGCCTTAAATAATAAAGAGAGATTTTTGGCTTGAGCTTAGATTCAAAGTTAGCTAAGCCGACTTAGTCAATATTTGCAGTTTGATTACATACATGAACAAAGCATAGGCTAACGGCTTAATGGTAATACATATGCACAAGTACAAAGGAGACTTGGGTTCAAATCCTACTAAAGGCACAAAGTGCCTTTTGTTTATCTAAAACCACAGTCGATACATGTTAGCATGTCACTAGGCCATGTATCTATTGTTGACATGTGACACAACCAAGATGGACTTAAGAGCTAATGTAATGCCATGTGGTGCTACATCAACAATCGTAACATATACATGCTACGTGTCTTAACTTGTGTTTAGCCATGTGTCATGAAGTCTTTAGTTTGTACAATTGACGTGGCGCTAAATCAACACTACGTCAACACCCTTTCTTTCCCTTTCCTTAATTTTCTTTAAAAATTCCATACATTCCCTTCCAATTAGCTAACTTCAACACTAATTGCAAGCCTCTTTATGATGCAATTTCACTAAATTGATGGCGAAATTGCAAACTAGGCATAGCTTAGTTTTGATTTCACCCAAAATCCTATCTACATTCATGATTGTATACATTTGAAATAGGTTTAGAAAGTTGCAAAAAATTAGTTATGGGTCAAAGTTCATCAATACAATTTAACCCAATTGCTAAAACTTTAGAGTTAATTCCATATTGTGGACTCTCCTTAAGGGGACTCTCTCATTTTTTTTTTAACTAGGGATCGACCACTCCCTCTCTCTCTCTTGAACCTATGATCCAAAACACCCATTGGACAACTCCAAACTATCGCAACCTGGACCTCTCTCCCTCACCACCCAATAACAACCCCTACTTATGATTAGCAAAACATACATATAACCACACCTACACATATAGTTAACACATACACTCACCATATCGGTCCAACACTAAAACCTAACTATGAACGTACAATACAGCACCACTTTCTATCAACCCCAATTTCAACCAATTCGACAAATAACAGCACCCTAATCCACCACCGTCCTCACTTACCATTGTACACTCCTATCTCTCGATCTCCAATAGTACCGAACAGCAAGCATCAACCCACTCCCTCTCTCCTAATCAAACCCATAGTGGGCCAATAACATAATACAGTAGCACTTACCACCACGCTCTACCTCCACTGTTACACACTTAATCACATACTCTTCGATCCCATTCGCACCAATTAGCTCCAACACCATCCGCCCCACAATCCTTGCACCATTCACCACGCAACCACACACTAACTTGCAATAGTGAGCAACACATTGATTCACAAATGTTACAACTCCATCAATGACCCTTACACTCGATACCGCCCCATCAGTTACCATCTTCCCTTTCAATCACTCTCCCTCTAACAAACCATATGCCCCACTACGAATGAAACCAACACCACCAACATGCCGACCACCACTAAAAAAAAACCCCTACCCACTCCTCTATCCAATCTCAAAAAAACACCATCGAAGACAACTGCTATCACCACCAACGTCCTAACTCCAACACCAACTAAACCACCTCCAAACACTACGATGCCACTCTTGGACCCCCTAAATCCAATACAAAAACCACAAATCTTCCTTTCCCCACTCAATTAGGTGTCAAAATCCACCTATGAGAACTACCCCAACTTGTACTTGTGCTCTCCCTAGCTCCAACACATACTGGGCATATAATCAAGCTAACCAAACTAGATCTAACTCGTAGTTGCTCCGTGCCCACTACACTGACCTACCCCTACTTCTTGGTCCGACCCTCTTTTCAATTTGAATTGTTGTATTTGCATTTTGTTTTTTTTTTTTTAATTATTTGTTTAGTATATTGTAAATATAACTAAAAAAAAAAAAGAGAAAAGGGGAAAATCGAAAAAAAAAAAAAGAGAAAAGAAGAAAAGAAAAAGGGTAAAATAGTTTTTTTTCTTTTCTCTTTTTTAGGGTCCCAATTAAAACTTAAATCAATAAAAATAGAATAAGTAGAAAACAAAGATAATAATAATAAAAATAATTTTACCACTAAGGAAATAATTTTTCAACAAAGATAAAAATAAAATTGATCTTTCTAAATTAGGACACTTTTAGTTTCAAAAAATAAAACCTCGATTTAGGACCCTTTAGAGAATTTCTTTATTTAATATCAAACTACGTAACAAACATAAACCTGACTTTTTTCTTTACTAAAATCAATCAACTCGCTAATATTTTTGGGAAGAAACTACATACGTTTGATCCTGAATAATGGATATACAGGCACCTTCAAGACAACGTAAAAAATGAAAAATTTAGTTTTTCCGCTTTTGGTTACTCAATTTAGTAAAAAACGAAAAAAACTTAAATTTTTCTAATTTAGTTTAATTTATCCAATTTAATAGAATATAATCCAATTCATTAGTCAGTGATTGAATTTTATTTTTAAAAAGGTAATTTTGAAAGGAAAATCTAAATTCGAAAAGTTAGTAGTAATATCCGTAAAGGTTTGAAAAAGTAGCCTCGAACTTAATCTCTTAATTTTCAAAAACTACTCTTTAGAAATTGGTTTTTCAAGTAAACCAGTGGCTAAGTTAAGTCGATCCACCTAATCCTCTTTTTCCTAACTTTGATCGAGTGGCAACTCTAAAGAATTGTCAACTAGCCCAAGCCAACTAAACAATAGGCTACTCCCTGAACTAATCCTTCCTTAATCCAGAACATCTAAGCTACCAAACTGCCAAGCACTCAACTCTGACCTGATCTACTTAAAGCCTATTCTACTTGGTAAACAACATCATTGGCACTACAAAATAAATAGTTGACACACACCCCCATTTTCTAACATCCGTACTATTCTTCTTGTAACCGAATATCTTTTTTGCCTATTTATAACTTTGCCCTTGTAAACTTTGTATCTTTCCTTTTTTAGTAAGAATCCTTTTTGTAAATTACATATACATAAGACTTGCCCTAATTAGGCTATATAAATAGTTGTACTTTGTAATAGCAGCATCATCAGGATGGTAATATTGAACTTCATGCATTTTACCCTTCCTTCTTCTTGAGCTTATGTTTTCTTGATAAGGATCAAGACCTTGAAGAGCTCTTATCTAAGCCATTGAGTATGGACTAGTGGCAAGTAACTTCATGTTATACTTATATGTCAAATCAGGTATAGTCCGAGCTCATGTAAGGCATTGGTGAGTTAGATCCACCGTCGGTATATGAGGACCCCTACTCAACCTTTAACTTCCATTTATCATTTAGACTATCTTGCTATTTGGACCCACCCTTTAGGCTCGCGTGATATCAATAGCCGCGTGTCATTATCATCCAGGTATCAAAGCCTGGCTATGTTCGAGCAAGTCTGTATTACTTGGTAATCTAAGTAACTTATTACAACATGTTATGAAAGTTGTTTAGCGTTGTTGTCAATATTTGGAAAGTGTTTAGTGCTAAAGAAATTTAATGCTCTACCTTCCCTTATTTCTTCACAAACTAGAGTGTTAAGTATTCAAGTAGTTTTTCATGTGTTAGTTATAATAGTTGTTGGTGTGTTAAGCATTGTTTTGTTATAGTTTGTAGGAGGAAATTTTGTGTTATGTTTTAGCTATTAATCTCTTGTAATAGACAACAATGTCCGATTCTAATG
Source organism: Lumnitzera littorea (assembly GCA_024138015.1). Lineage (NCBI taxonomy): Eukaryota > Viridiplantae > Streptophyta > Magnoliopsida > Myrtales > Combretaceae > Lumnitzera > Lumnitzera littorea. The sequence goes on from JAMXBB010000003.1 coordinate 82,417,715, forward strand.
TTCAAGGAACCCTAGGTAATCAAGAGATTGGTGCTTAAAATGGCTAAGGTTAATAAGGAAGTTTCACACCTCATTCTACGGATGACAGACTAAATAGACTTACTGACCTAGTGGCTAGTCTGGTGACTACCATAAATGAATATAGACAATGAGCTAAAAACGATTCCTACAAAGGACGAGCCAATGAATAGGTCGAAAGAGGAAAAGGTAGCTACAATTAAGCTAATGCCTCAGTTCGACCACACCAAGCTGGAGGAGTAGACAGAGTTGCTAGATGCAAACTAATGTTAGATGAAATCGAAGAAGAGGTCGAAGAAGTTGGTGATGAAGTGAAAGATTATTATGAACTAGAGGAGAGGAAGTTCAAGCTCCTAGAGTAGAAGGGGTGCATATCCCTAATTTTTCTAGGAGTGGTGATATTGAGGACTACCTAAACTAGGTAAATAAGATTAAGAAGCAATTTGAATGCCATGAGGTACCTGATAATGCTAAGGTCAAACTTGTTGTGTTGGAGTTTACTAGCTATTCCACCCTGTAGTAGAAGAATCTGTAAGCCACCTATAGAAGAGAAGGAGAACGTAAAGTTAGGCATTGAGATAAAATGAAATGAGTCGTGAGAAGAAGATTTATCTCAAACTATTATTTGTAGGATACGTTTAAGAGGTTATTGGAGTTGAGGTAAGGGGGATCGAGTGTTGATGTATATGTAAAGGAATTCTAGATGTTAATGATCTGAAGCAAAGTTGTTAAAACTAAAGACCGAACTATATCTTGATTCATCATTAGGTTGAAGTTTGAGATTGGAGATATTCTAAAAACAATGGATATTAGTTCACTTAATGAGGCTATCCAAGTTGCCTAAAGAATTGAGAGATGCCGAGCAAGATGATTCTAAGCTCTTATCAGTCAACCTACCATTAGCTGACTTGTTTTAAGCTGACTTGTGCAATCAAAACCAAGCAAGGTTATTGAAGTCTGACTTGCTCAACCTATATGACTAGAAGAGAAGGAGATCCCAAGGAAGTTTGAGAAAAGCCAGAGCTTAGGAACAAGTGAAATCAAGTGTTTCAAGTGTCAAGGGTTTAGATATGTAGCCGCTTAATGTTTGAACAAAAGGATCATGGGGATCCGAGGAGAAATGCATTGAGGTAGATAATACTGATGAGGAGGTAGAAGAGCTAAAAGAAACTGGACAAACTAAGTTGTCCAAGGAAGAGGAGATCATTTATAGTAAGGAAGGTAACTTTATGCTCACAACCATGGTGTTGAAGAGAGCTATGAGTATGAGTCATGTGCTAAAGGACAAGCAACAAGAGAATTTGTTCCACATTAACTGTAAGGTGAATGAATTGTTGTGTACATTGATTACTAATAGTATCAGCAACACCAATCCAGTATTCGTATTCATGGTCCAACAGCTAAAGTTGCAAACCAAGCCCTACCTTAAGTCTCATAAACTACACTGGCTTAGTAACAAAGGAGCCTTACAAGTAAATAAACAAGTGACCGTACCGATGAGTATTGGAAACTATCAAGATAAAGTGCTATGTAATGTGTTAACCATTAGTGCATCCCATAGTCTTTTTAGATGACTATGGATGTTAGATTGAAATGTGGTATATGATGGACTAAAGAACACATGTTCCTTAGAACACGAGGGTAGGAAGGTGAAGTTAAGACTAATGATTGCCAAACAAGTTAAAAATATGCAAACCCAACTAAGTCGAGTTTTGAAGAAAGAGGCTTTGGTAGTGACTCGAGCTAAGCTAAAAAGAGAGATGAAGCTTGAAGAGCTAGCCTATCTACTGCTCAAAGGGTTGCTTAAGATTAGAAGATTAGATGAGGAACTGTTACTTATCGAGGTAAAGTCCCTACCAAAAGAGTTTGCTTACCTATTCCTAGGTGAATTGCCAGAAGGATTGCTTCCCATCTAAGGCATTAAACATGCAATAACTTACAGCTAGGAGCCATTATGCCAAATAAGCCTACCTATAGGCTGAATTCTGGATAAACTACCGAGCTGCAAATGTAAGTAGATGAGCTGATTAAGAGAGGTTATGTACAAGAGTCCCTAAGCCCATATGTCGTACTAGCTCTATTAGTGCTAACGAAGAATGGGACATGGAGAATGTGTTTAGATAACTAAGTAATCAATCACATTAACATCAAATTCAGGTATCCTATACTAAGCTTGATGACATGCTTGACAAATTAAATAGAGCAAGAATATTCTCTAAGATTGATCCTAAATCTGGATACCATCATATTCAAATGTGAAAAGGAGATGAGTAGAAACTACGTTCAAGACACGCAACGGATTATATGAATAGCTTATAATGCCTTTCAGACTAACAAACACACTGAGCATATTCATGAGATTAATAGACCATATACTTTGAGAATTGATAAGGAAATTTGTGGTAGTATATTTTGATAACATTGTAGTCTACAACCCTAACTTGGAGACTCATTGTGAGCACCTTTGAGCAAGCATTATGTCAATCTAAAGAAATGTGACTTCTACTAACCTAATGTAATCTTTCCAAGATTTGTTGTAAGTGATGGTGGTATACAAGTTGATGATGAGAAGATAAGAGCAATTATCGAATAGTTTATACTAACCTGCTTAGTAGATGTACGAAGCTTCCATGGCTTAGCATCATTTTATCACCAATTTATAAGGAGTTTTAATACTATTGTGGCCTCACTCACCAAACTGTTGAAAAAAAATGTTAAGTTTAAGTGGGGAGAGAAGGAATAGAGGAGTTTTGAAGAGGTGAAGGAAAAGCTAACTACTACCCCCTGTCTTAGCTCTACCAAGCTTTGACAAAGTATTGAAATTGGAGTGTGACACATCCAGACTAAGCATAAGAGCTACGCTGATGTAAGAGGGCCAACCTATTGCCTACTTTAGTTAAAAGCTTAGAAGAGCTACACAATTACTCTATGTATGACAAGGAGTTCTACTCCTTAATTCGGGCTCTAATTGTCTAGCAATATTACTTGTTACCTAAAGAATTTGTAATCTATACTGATCATGAATCCTTGAGATATTTGAAGAGCTAACCTAAGTTGTCCTAGAGATAAGCCAAGTGGGTAGAATTCACGAAGGGATTTTCTTAAGCCATCAAGTATAAGAACTACAAGAACAATGTAGTGGTCAATGCCTTATCATAACGACATTCTCTCTTAACCAAGTTGCAAACTAGGTTACTTAGTTTCTCTATGATTAAGGAGTTGTATGCTGAGGATCCACATTTTGATTTGATCTACACCAGATGTGAAGAAGGCTAAACCTTTGATGACTATCACAAGGAAGATGGATACTTACTCAGAAAGAGGAGATTGTGTTTCCCGACCTGTTTTATATGAGAATTGCTTATGTGCAAGACATGTAGTGGAGGATTATCTGGATATTTTTAGCAAGCACCGAACTTATGAGGTATTATCCTCTAGATTCTTTTAGCCAAAGATGATAAGAGATTTCCAAGTCATATTGGAAAGATATGCTATCTACGGAAGGGGAAAGAGCTAAGCCAAACAAAGGTAATATTTATCTTTACCAATCCTAACCAAACCATGGTCTGAGCTGAGTATGGACTTTATGTTAAGATTGCCAAAGACGTCTTAAGAGAAGAATTCCATAATGGTCGTCAAGGATTGATTTAGTAAGATGGCACACTTCATGCCTTATTCCAAAATTAACGATACCTGACCTATCTCTTTTCTTTTCTTACAAGAGATCGTCAAACTCCATCAAGTGCCCAGGACCATTTTTTCAAATTGAGACCCGAAATTCATGAGCCACTTCTAGAGGACATTATGGAAGTGAATGGGAACTAAACTATTATTCAGCACATCCTATCATCCATTTTTTAACTTTTGGAAGTTTGTAATAATGTTTGGAACACTTGATTTTTATCTCACAAATAAATTTGTTTATTTTCCCTAATTTTCCATTATTTTGAGCTAAAACCGCTATTTTCATAAAAATATATAATAGCCAATTTGGTGTGATTCATTATCAATAATTAAACTATATATTTTTATGAATCTATAGGATTTTTTGTGGAATTAATCATGCTCATATGCTATTTATCACGTATTTTCCTAAGATAAGCTTATATATTGACTTAATATATAATATAGTAATTAGTATTAGTAAGATACTTATTAAATTCATGTAAGATGAACACATTAAGGTATATTAAGAGTTACTAGATAAGTTTGAAAAGTGTGATTTTTAGGGTTTTAATTCAATATTAAAGCTTATTCGGGTTAGATATATTAATAATACTCAAAATAGTGATCGTAACAATATAAAGTTTACTAAAATTGGATAAGAAATGAGTAAGCTACAATCAAATGAAGCTTAAAACTACAGAAATGAAAGCTTATAATAGTTCAAGTTTGACCCACACTTAAATTGAAGACTATATTATATTTTTATAGGTGTGATAAGTAAGGAAGAACCATGTCATGAAGTTTAGGATTTTTTACTTTACTAAGTCTAGGTTAGTGGATCTAACCAATGCTTAAAGTAGATATATTGCTACTCATAACATTATGTATTGTTTGATGCTATATTAATTGGATGTGGTTGTATTTTTTGGGTAGACTGATATACTAATATAATGAATGATGATGAGTGGTGATTTTGCATGTCGGTAATTATATCTTGGTTATATTATTAAGTTGGGTTTTGATTTTTGCTTACAAATGATTGAGCTAACTAAGGAAGTTGAGTGATTACTAACTCAATCTTTTAGGTATTCACCTAAGTGAACCCTAAGTAAGATACTAAAATTTTACTAAAGAAAGTTTGAAAACTAGAATCAGATCAGTTGGTTGAATAAAACTAAAAGACTGGTTGTGTTGAGTGATATACTTAAGTTATATTGCATATCATGGCATAAAAAGAACCTACAGGTCAGAATTTTCAAAATGAGACTTCCAAGTGATCATAGAAAAAACTTGGCTTTATGAATTTAATTTTTGGAAGCATATAGATTGCTTCTAGAACAATATTTTCTTAAGGGTGTAAGAGAATAAATGTGTGAAGAATATTATAAATTAAGGCAACAAGGTAAGACAATTGAAGAATATGATAGGGATTTCAATAAGTTATTAACATGTACTCCTAAAGCTATGTGGAATAATGAGATTTCTAAAGTTAAGCAATTCAAGGCAGGGCTTGATCTTTATTACTAAGTAGAGCTGAAGAAGAGTAGAGTGAAAGATATACCGATGTTGTTAATGAAACTCATATGATTGAACAAGTTCATAATCTTCAACAAACCATAGATGAGATTGAGAATAAGAAAAGAAAGTTGGATGTTGGTTCTAGTAGTAAAAGTAATATAGCTAAAGGAAGGAAGTTCATTCGATCCACAAAAGGGAACAAAAGGCCTCTATCAAAAATATAACCTTATTGGAAGTGTAATGGTAAGCATCAAGTTAGGAATGCCCAAAATTGAAAAGGAAGTGTTATAGGTGTGGTGAAACTAGACATTTAGCCAAGTGGTATGAAAACCCTGATCTAAGAGGTATATATTTTTACTGTTGCCATCAGCTAGGGCATACTATTTGACATTGTATAGGACAGTAATAAGGGAGACCAGTTTAGTAACAAAACCAAACTAATGAATTAGGACCGGGTAATAAGAATAAATGACCTAGAAGGGAAGAACCTAAGCCTAGGGAGCAAAGTAGAATGTACAATTGTGTTGTCCAACGAGACGAAGCTAGAGATCACTAGATTGTAACAAGTATGACCTCTGAACTTGATAGTTTAGATTATTTGTGTACCTAGTAGCCAACAATTGATAAAAAAGAAATGCTTGAAAGTAGTAATATAGTTATCATAAGAATGCTTTAGGACTGGTATGTGTAGGAAATAGTTATGCCTATACATATACTTTGTTTAATATTAAGGCAATTCACTTGTATATATCAAAAGAATACATTGATAGAAATAAACTATTTGTAAAAACTTTAGAGTTAATAGTTACAACCCCTACTAAAGGAAAACAACTGGTGCAACATAAAGTAAAGGATGGGGAATGTAAATTTGGATACTCATAAGATGATTGTAGAGTTGGTTGTCTTGGATATAAGAGGATTGAATGTAATACTAGACGTAAACATGGTGCAATTGTTGATTGTGAGAAAAGAATAGTGGCATTTAAGTGGCTTGATGAGAAGAGAATTGTAGAAGATTTATAAAAACTTAAGTGCTGAGATAAGTTGTTAGAAGAAAAGGAATTGGTAGAGAAGGAGTAATACAAATCTTAAGGATGATATGCATGTTGTAGTGAGGTAGGCTAAATTTTTATTGGAATAAATAGAATGGAACAATAAGAAATGTTGAGAGTAGATAATCAAGAATGAGTTTCAAGAATAAATAAAAAAAATTATTAGAAGTATAATCAGAGACTATTTTAGGGAATAATCTTATATAGAATGAGATGGTGATTCATGGGATAATAGCTAATGATGAGATTGAGGAGTTAAAAAGATGATAAAGTATGTGAAGTTAATAGGATATATAATTACAATATTATGAGATGTATGCCTTTCATGTACTCTTGACACATGTGATAAGTAAGAATAGTAAAGCAAATTTATGACTTTTGTAACTCTTTTGCCAAGACTTATATTTGTTACAACTCCCGTGCCTTTTATGACAAAATTTCCTATCCTTGTGAATCCTATCATGTCAATTGTCAACCAAAAAAATGTCTACTATCTTTGTGAGTCTTCTTTGTCAAGAGTTGTGTCAACTTATGTCAAGTTTAGTAAAGTCCATTTGGTTTAGGCCATTTTTTTTTTTTTTTTATCTCCTTGATGTACAAGTTAGTGAAAATTTCAAATTTACCAAACTCATTTTTGTTGATATATGTGTTAACTATAAGAAGAACCTAAGATCTTAACTATGACCATTAAGTAACGATCGTGATATAAACCTATAGTCGTGAAGAAATTGAATTCGTTATGTTCATTTTAAGTGGAAATTAGGACATAGACAATGCATAATGATAGGGATGAGGTGAAAAGACATGTTGGCTAGTTGTGGGATAGATAAGGAAATAATGAAAGGGATGATTATGAATTCTATAGGACTAATTAATACAAGAGTCTAAACTGATTGAAGAGATGAAATGAGAATTGAGTGGAGATACTAGTTTGGGTGATGATAAAGGAAATAAAGGAATGGTATTAGAACATGCTAGTTCGAAATGAGTAGTTGTGAGGGGTAAAATAATATATAGTAATAAGATGATTATAGTACTTAGATAAGAACCTAACGAAGTTACAATAATGGACTAGTTACTATGAAAAGACAACTTGAACAAAAAAAAAGGGAGTGAAACTAGACCATCTATATTAAACTTACATAGCAAAAGTTAGAAACACATGATGAAGGAAGTAATGAGACAAGTAAGTCAAATAAAAAGTTTAAGAGTTGACAAATTTGAGGTTAAGATACAAGAGTCAATATTGAAGGATTTTACCTTTGACAATAGTTATTGATTGTAATGTGATATAGAAATCAGAGTTGCACAACGAAAGTGCAATATTAGTTCATGAGTATGAATCCTTAATTTTGGAAGTTTTGAGGACAAAACCTTTTGTAATGAGGGTAGGATGTAATACCCCGGGTTTTTTCAACTAGTTAAATAACCCTAGGATCCGAATTGTTAAATTTAAGGTATCGAACTAAGTTATTCACTTTATTTCAAGCTTTATGATAAGATTGGAAAAGTTTGACAAAGTAATTCAATTAGAGTCAACTTCTCAAAATAAGCTATATAAAAATATTAATTTAAGAAAAACATCAATTTATCAATAAAGTTGATAATCGTGAAATTTAAGCTTTTAGATAAAGCAAGATATTAGAGATAAGTTAATTAACTTTAAAAAATAATAAATGATGCTATTTTACATGATATTGCTACTCATAACACTGTATACTGTTTGATGCTATGTTGATTGGATGTAGCTATATTTGTAGGATAGACTGATATACTACTATAATGAATGATGATAAGTGGTAATTTTAGATGATGGTAATTATATCTTGGTTATATAGTTAAGTTAGGTTTTCATTTATTCTTACGAATGATTAAACTAACCAAGAAAGTTGAGTGATTGCTAACTCAATCTTCTAGGTGCTCACCTAAGTAAACCTTAAGTGATAGAATTCCGTTAAGAAGAGTTCAAAAACTAGAATCAGATCATTAGGTTGAATAAAACTCAAAAACCGGTTATGTTGAGTGATATACTTAAGTTGTTATTGCTTATCATAGCATAAAAAGGACCTACGAGTCAGAACTTTCAAAATGAGGCTTTTAAGTGATCATGAAAAAAGCATGGCTTTATGAATTCAATTTTTGAAAGCATATAGATTGTATTGCCTGAACATTGTGACTATTTTGATAATTAAATTTGGTAAACTATAGTTTATGGTCTAATTTGGTAGTATTGCTTCTTTTATTTGGTGAATTACAGTGTGTAATCTAATTTTGTAAAGCAAAGTTGGGGGTCTTACTCTCAAGTAGCTCCTTATTGCCCTTTTTTATATTAGTAAACTACTTCAATGTGTAGTCCAATTTAGGGGGGGTCCTACTCCTAAGTAGCTCCTTATTGCCCATAAGTTCTAAGACATTATATCCAAATGCCTGGTTATGTCGATTAATCGGATGAAAATTGAAAGGCATAAGATATCGGTATTGATGCATGCCACGTGTATGAGCATAGCATGCTATATTGTTAGCAATAAATGCCTAGTTAGGCAAATGCATATGTGAAGTTGAACTTGCGGATTATGGTTGAAATGTTTCAGTTGTGATGTATAATATTGTCTATCACTCTCACTCAGCTTTAGTAGCTGAGAGGATGAAATATTTTATCCTCGAGTTAACTGCATCATAAAGGGCCCAACACTTAGGAAGGATATACATATACTAAGAACATGAGTCGAAGTCAGCGACTTTTGTATGGAACCTATACTAAGTTAGGAATCCTATTACTATGAAGATGATAAAGGAAAAAGTTGGTTCATGTTTTGATGTAAAAATATTATGTTGTATACATAAGTTGCAATAAAATATCCAGCTGAACTCTAATGTAGCAACTCCTTTATCTTATAAAAAATGTTGTCTTTTGACGAATGAGTAAGTTGAGTTAAGTTTTCAATAGGTATTCTTATGTAAAGGTACATTCCGTACTATGCCGGGATATGACATCAATGCCTACCTATAATTGAGTTAGCCTACTATAGGACTACCCATAACGCCATGAGCATGTTGCCATCTAAGATCACCTACAGATTCAATCCTAAGCTCCCATTGGACCTAAGACCCCTTCTGAGTCAAGACAAAGATCGATTAGCTGTAGAGAGATCTGAGGCCATCAAGACAATGTAGCAAAAGGTTGTAGATAAATTGCATCAAACTACCACCAAGCTTGAGAGGCGAAGCAAGGGACGAAAAGACAAAGAATTTCAACCTAATGGTTTGGTCTGGATCCACCTCAGCAAATAACTATTCCCAAATCTGTGGAAGAATAAGTTATCTCCTAAAGCCAATGAACAATTTAAAGTACTTAAAAAGATCAATTCTAATGCCTATAAGATTGAACTACTTAAAGATTATGGAGTCTTAGACTCCTTTAATGTTGCTGACCTCCATCCATATGTCCTTGAAGATGAGTAACAAGCAACTAAGCCAAGTTTGATCCCAAATCTTAAATAACTCAAAGGAGATGATAGGAATCACAAGCTAATCACTTGCTCCCAAGCTCAAGGACTCGCTCATATGGTTCGCCGAGCTATCCGAAGGGAGTTAAACTCTAAAGAACGATCCTTTCTCCAATCCAACCTACCTAATTACTTTGCTCTCTACCTCATTAAAGAGACTTCTAAGGTGACCGACTTATTGCCAAGTTGATTCCTTCACAGTACATCAATCCTAGGTTAAGCAAAGAACCTGCTTGTTGCCAACCTGATACATTACTAAGGCCGAGCTACTCTTAATCCTAAGCTAACCAGTCGAAGCTAAACATATAATAGGCTACTCCTTAGACTAATCCTTACTTAGTTTGGAACATCTAAGTTGTAGAGTCGCCAAGTACCCTACCTCAACCTAATTTACTTAGAACCTATTTGCTCAACAAACAGCATCATTGGGACCACAAAATAGATAGTTGATATGCTCCCCATTTTCTTGCATCCATACTATCCTTCTTATAACTAAATATCCCTTTTTTTTTTCTATTTACAACTTTATAATTGTAAACTTTTTATCTTTCCTATTTTAGTAGATTCACTAAAATAACTCATGAATTGTCTTCTCTTGGTAAAGCAATTAGTGATGCAGATATGGTACGCAAGATAAAATTGAGCCAATTACGTAGCAAACTTATGTCATATGAAATTGATTTTCTTAAATCAGAGAGTACTTCAAAGGATAAAAAGAAGAAGATCATAGCTTTCAAGGCCAAAGAAACAAACATCAACTCTAAAGATGAAGACTCATCTAAAGAAGAGGATAAGGATAAAACACTTCTAACGAGGTAACTCAATAAATGGCTAAAGAAGAAAGGTAACAAAACCTTTACTAAAAAATTTTCTTCTAATAAAATCTGGTCTAATGATGCAAGTAAGGTGATCAAGGAAAAGGAGATTGTATACTACGTGCAAAAAGTTAAGACATCAAGTATGAATGTTTGGTGTTAATCAAGAAGATGGAGAAATATAAGAAGAAACGAAAATCTCTTATGGTTACATGGAGTGATTTGGGAGATTTAGAGATTGAGTGAGAGATTTTAGAAGAATGTGAAGAAGCAAATATGTATCTTATGGCACTATCTGAGGTTGGTTCTAAAGCTAATTCTTACTCTAACATGGAAGTGCTTGATGACATATGTGTTGAAATCAATAAATTACTTTAAGCTCTTTCTAAGGCAAATGGCAAGATCTCTAAGCTTGAATTAGAAGTGAAGGCATTAAAAAATGAAAAACAAGTTCTTAATTGAAAGGATCAATTGCTGGCAGATGAAAATTATTTCTTAAAAAATGATTTTGAACGATTGCATCTTACTCAAGAAGCTTTAGTTAATGAGAATTTTATTTTAAAGGAAGAAATCAAAAACCTAACAAATCATACAGAAGATTTATCTAAGTTAATGAAAAACACATTTCAAAAATTTGATGAAAGTGATAAGAAGTTGTAGATGATAATCTCTAATCAAAGAATGGATAACTAAAAATCTAGACTTGGTTTCTATAAGCCCCATAACCAATTACTCAAGGTTTCGATCGGCTGAAAGATCCGATCAAGCTTAAATTATAAACTGTTGAGAGAAATATTAGTAAAAATGACCCCGTAAATGTGAATTTAAGAAAATAAGTAATAAAATAGGAGACTATAAAATTTTCAAATTTTAAGCATAATAATTGCTAATTACTGAAAAGGCAAAAAGTGTAATCTAATAATTAATAAATTACTAGAGATAGATTATATGTATACTAAAAATAATAGAATGACCTAAATAATATTTATGAATATTTATTTGTACTATATATGAATTTACATCTAAGTATAAATACGTGTAATTTCTTAAAATACGCGAAATGTGCTAAAATAATACTAAATACTTAAAGAAAATTCATAATTAAATAAGGAAAAATCAAGAAAAATCAGGAAAAATCATGAATGATCCAGAATTGGGTAGTAGCAGCTAGGAAAAATAAAAAAAAATTCGGCCAATTAAATTAAGAGAACATAAAAGCCAAAAATCAAGAGATAAAGCAATTGTCTTGTCCCATTTAATGTACAATAATTACACTAAAGCTCTATAAATAGCAAGAAAAATTTAGAAGCTCATTTAGACAGATACAAATCAGAGAAAATTAGGGAGAGGTGAAAATTGAGAGAAAAATTCAGTTTAGAAAAAAATTAGAAAAAATTATGCAATTGGGGCTTTCAAAGGGAACCCACACCAGACGAGTAGCTGGGAGTGGACGGCCACCACCACCACACGATGGTGGCAGTGCCCAGGCTGGCCGACAAGGCCATGGCGGCCAGCAATGACCGGAGCCACTCAAATCGATGAGTCCAATTTCCGGCCTGATTCTTGTGTAATTTTGTAATAATAGTAAATATTATTAGAAAATTATGAATTTTTTTATTCTGAAATATTTTTATATGTAGTTTGTAGGGAAAATATTATTTTGATGAAAATATGTCTTGTGATATAGGATCCTTAAGAAATCATGCAAAACCGAGCATGTTTCGGTTTAGAAATAAATGACCTTAGGAGTGTTTTTTCGAGCCCAAAATTTTTGTATAGATTACTTAGATAATATAGAATAGTGCTATGAAGCCCATTTTCAAAAATTAATTTTTAAAATTTTTAGATAATTTTTAAGCCCTAAAATGAGGCCTAAAATGGGCAATTTAGGGATAATTAAGTAATTAAATGATTAATTACTGATTTAGTGAATAATTATATGTTTTAGGATGTTGAAATCTGATGGAGTATGATACTTGTAGCATTTAGGGTGTTAGATGTAATTATTAGGTTAATTATGTAGTAAATGATTAATAGGGAAAAATAGTTAACTTTAAGTTAATTTTGTAAATTAGGGAAATTTGTAGTAAAATCTGATTTAGGATGAATTTAGACATTTTGAAATGATAATTGATGTTTAGGGATGGTAATTAAAGTGATAGAAATATTAGAAATGCATTATGTACATAATAGGCAATAATGCATAATATGTAATTTTTGAAAACATAATAAATAGAAAATATTAGGATAAAAATTGATATTATATAAATAATAGGGATATATAATAAATTTGATAAGAAACTTGACTTTATGTAATTATATGAAAAATATATAAATTTCTCATATTATGAGTGAATTCGGTACACTGATATGGATTTAAGTGTACCGGGTAAAATAAATACTGACTAGGGGTAATGATGGTATTTAGGAGATTGGGAAGTAATGTGATTAATTTCATATTATGGGTTGAAACGGATTTCTAGGGTTAGAATCTAAAACATTACTTAAAAATCGAACTAAAACCTAATTTGGAATCGATGCGAAAACCAAACCTAAACCTAACCCCAAACTTAGAATAATTGTAAAAGACTTAATACTTGGATAATTAGGTATATTAAACCTTAAACAAAACCTAACAATAAGCGTTTTAGGATAAAATGAACCTATTATAGTTATATGAAAAGCTGAAACCACGTTTGTGTTATAGGGATGATCGGCGATGGCCTGAGCAAATCGGACCTCGAGTTAGTGAGCGAGGAGTCGATGTAAGTTGGGATTAATATGATGCTGTATATTGGAGGCTTAAGATTATGCTTGTCTATGCTTGCTAGATAGTTGAATGTGTGCATGTGCTTGATTATGGGTGATGCTAGGATTCTGTTTGTTACTCTGGCATGTATTGTATAATTTGTATGAAATGATTGATCATCCTAAACTGGACTTAATCAAATATATGACCAGTAATCATAATCGGACATGCATGGCAACCCATTATAGGAACTTAGACTCTCCGGCTAAATACCGACCCCTTCGAAAGGGATAGTGCAGGATTGCATAATGGTCCTTTCTTCATCCTTAGTCGAATTAAGTGACAGGAGAGGAGGTTGCGGCGAAGATAAAGTCAGTTGTTCGAAGGTAGTCGCGGGAGGAGCGAGGTCTCCATTGCACAAGCTTGGGTTTGGTCGTGAGCTACTGTTGCATTAATGGCAACTCCTCAACCCGGATTAGAGCGGGCGCAATTTCTCTAATCTCACGATAGGCCAGACAACGTCGTGTTATGGCATTTGCTTGCACATGCATTGCACCTAATAAGTTGATTGAAAACCTTGTTGTGTTTGTGGTATAGTTTTAAGTCCTCCATCATAACTTACTGAGCTGTGGTTGCTCACATCCCTATAGACGTCGTGCAGGTGCTAGCTAAGAAATGGCAAACAACTATTCTGAAGCTAGCAACTGTTGGATCCTTAGGAGTGAGAAAAAATATTTGAAAAACAAACATATATTCTTAAGGTCTAAGTTTTTATCTTAGAATTATTTTACTCATTTTTGAATGATGTAATAACTGAATTATAGTATATATATATATATATATGTATGTATATTTCCTCACTTTCTTAGGTAAATGCTTTATCTAAATTACAAACTGTTTACTTCAAAGCGAGTTAGTCGTGGACTCCTTGTGTAGATCAAGTCTAAGATAGCGGTTGTAAGGCCAACTTCTATCTTAGGATGGTTTACACGGCGAGGCTGTTACGACTCTGCCGCTTCGGGGCATAACAGTTTCAAATTTGGAGAAACATCTAAAATAAAGGGAGAGATAGTATTTGTCAAATCCAAAAATCAAAATTGAGAAATAGTCAATGAAAAGAATAAAAGTAAAGCAGTGGAATTTGTTAGAAAGTACAGTAGACTGTATTCTCAAAACAATAAAAAGTATCCTTTCAGAGAGTACAACCAAAGGTCATGAAGAGGGTATGTCAGAAAAAATCCGAATTAAAGGAAAGTGGTAAGCGATAGGTATAATTAGCAAAAACCTTATGCTTGTTTTTTTTTTTTTAATAGATTAGGATACATAGAGAAATATTGTTTTTTCAAAAAATCTAAGCTCAACAAAAGTCAAGGATCAATTCAAAAGTTGAGATTAAATTTTCATGAACCCAAGCTTCGTTAGGTTTGTAAATAGACTTAATTATGTTGTGATGTATGCAGAAACACGAAGCTAAGTTAAAAGAAACATAGTATCTTGACAGTGAATGATCAAGACATAGGACAGGTGATGCTTCGTTGTTTACGAGCTTAGAAAGGAAAGAAGTTGGGTATGTGAAATCGATGACAATAGTAAAGGTAAAATAATTGCAATAAGTATAATTGATTTGGCAACACACAATTGAAAATGTGTCATTAGTTAAAGGACTAAAAAATAACTTATTAAGCATAAGTCAGTTGTGTGAGAAAGGGTTTAAACATAACAAATGTACTAGTTTTAATAAAGATGGAGTAAAGTTGTTTGAAGGATTCAGAAAGAAGAATATTTATTTAATCAAACCATCTAAAAGTTGTTTTATCTATGTAAATGATAATACTATGCTTTAGCATAAAAGGTTAGAAAATGTAAATTTTCCTTAACTTGAGAAATTATCTAGAAAGAACTTAATTGAACGTTTACCAAAATTTCATGCTCATAAAAATATTCATTATGCTGCTTGTCTAAAATATAAGATCAATTCTTCATCACACAAAAATAAGAAAATTATACCCACTCAAAGACTTTTAAAGTTGTTACATTTAGATTTATTTGGTTTAACTCACACCCTAAGTCTTGGAGGAAATAAGTATAGACTCGATATGGTAGATGACTTCTTAAGATTTACTTGGGTCTTATTCTTGCATCATAAAAGTGATGTTTTTAGAAGTTTTGAAATATTTTCCAAAAGAGTTCAAAATGAAAAAGGTCTCTTAATCATTAGTCTATAAACTGATCATGGAAAGGAATTTGAAGATTTTGATTTTATTTCCTTTTGCAAAAGAAAAGAGCATCACTCATAACTTTTCTACACCCTACACTTCATAATAAAATTGAGTAGTAGAATGCAAAAACAAGAGTATCCAAGAAATGAAAAAAATATTACTTAATGAAAGTAATATGGCAAATCATTTTTTGGTTAAAGCATTAGCAACAGCATACTATATTATAAATCGAGTATATGTTAGACGTTTAATAAATAAAACTACTTATGAGATTTATAAAGGGAGAAAACCTACTGTTTTGTATTTTGACACATTTGGTTGTAATTGTTTTGTAAAGAAAATAGGAAAAGTATTGGGAAGGTTTAAAGAGAAAGCTAACGAAGCCTTCCTTCTAGGCCACTCTGTAAACTCAAAAGCATATTGAATATACAATAAAGCAACAAAAGTAGTAGAAGAATCAATAAATGTCAAGTTTGTAGAGGAAATAGGTAGTGAAGAATCAAATGATGAACTTCAATTATAAAAAATAAAAAGAGCTCTATACGACATAATTCAAAAGATAAGTCAAAATCTCCACCAGAAGAAACATTAGAAACTTCAACAATACCTGACACATCTAAAACAAACTAAGATCGAAAGGTCCTTTAGAGACTAACAAGTTTGTTGAAATGTGTTCAAAAGGTAAGTAAGAAGGTTCTGAATATTTTCATACACCACCATCAACACTTAGATTTAAAGCAGATCATAGTCCTAAACTTGTGATTAGCAATGTTAGATTTAGAATTAGAACAAGATCAAGCTTACAAAATTTTGAGAACCATTTTACTTTAACAGTTGAAACTAAACCTAATTCAGTTAATGAAGCTTTAGATGACAATAATTAGATCTTAGCTATGCAAGAGGAACTTGGTCAATTTCAAAGAAATTAAGTATGGAACCTAGTTCAAAGGCCTAAGGATAAATTAGTTATACACACCAAATGGGTTTTCAAGCATAAACTAGATAAATAAGGTAAAATAATAAGAAATAAAGCTCATTTAGGTGCTAAAAGATATTGTCAAGAAGAAGGAATAGATTATGATGAAACTTATGCTCTTATGGCTAAACTAGAAGCTATAAGATTACTTCTTGCTTTTGCTTGTATGAAAATTTTCAAATTGTATCAGATGGATGTCAAAAGTACTTTTCTAAATGGCTTTATAAAAGAAGAAGTATATGTCGAGCAACTCCTTGGATTTGAAGATCTATTTAAATCAAATCATATATATAAGCTGAAAAAGGCCTTGTATGGTCTTAAGCAAGCTCCTTATGCTTGGTATGAGAGGTTAAGTAAATTTTTAATCAAAATGGTTTTCAAAGAGGAGAAGTTGATGTTACATTGTTTATGAAACATTATGGAGAAGATATGTTAGTTGTATAGATTTATGTTGATGATATTGTTTTATGTGCAACTAATGAAAAATATTGTCAAGAATTTTCAAGCTTGATGCAAGCTTATTTGAAATGTCACTTATGGGCAAATTAAACTTATTCTTAAGATTAAAAATCAAACAAACAGAGATTGGAATATTTATTCACCAAGAAAAGTACACTAAGCAAATATTGAAGAAGTTTAGTTTTGAAATTACCTAGGATTCTTCAAATCCTATAAGTACCACAATAAAGCTTAATGTTACAAGTAATGGTAAAAAGGTAAATGAAAAATTATATTAAAGCATTATTAGATCTTTACTTTATTTAACAACTTCTTATCTTGACATTCTGTTTAGTACTTATGTTTGTGCTCAATTTTAGAGTTCACCAATAGAAACACACTTAATTATAGTTAAAAAGATCTTTAAATATATAAAAAGCATTGTAAAATTAGGAATTTAGTATACTAAGAATCAAAATTTTCATCTCATAGGATATTTAGATGCTAGTTATGCAAGTTGCAAAGTAAATAGAAAAAGTACTTTAGATATTGTCAATTTTTAGGGGACAAGCTAGTTTATTGGTCATCTAAAAAACAAAACTCTTTGCCCTTTCAACTGCAAAAGAAGAATATGTTTCTATTGGAAACTATTGTGCTTAGATACTTTGGTTAAAGCAACAATTGAATGGTTATGGAATGAATTATAAAAATATACCCATGACGTATGATAACACTAATGCAACAAATTTAACAAAAAATTCAGTTCATCACTTAAGATCAAAACATATAGAAATAAGGCATCATTTTATTCATGATCATATTGCAAATAATAATGTGAGTGTTGAATTTGTACCAACTAAATACCAATTTGAAGATATATTTACAAAATCGTTAGATAAAATATGATTTGAATTTATCCATAATGAAATTAGTATTTGTAATCCTTTTTATTAGCATAGAGAATATTTAATTATTTTCCCCTAAGATCAAAAAATTGGTCACGCGTAAATAGAGAGTATTTTATTTTCATTATGCTTCAAAATTTTAGACATGTGTGCAATATATTTATTTTAAACCCTCAAAAAACCTAAAAATGTGTAGCACACGTGAAAAGTGCTTTTACTAGATTTAAAATCCTTAGTTAGTAGGTCTAAAAATATCTTACCAGTGGGTCTAATAAATTAGCCTATACATGCACAAAATAAGACCATGCATCCTGACAGTTTTTTTTTTTTTTCCCTTTTCTAAGTATAAGTCTATTTAACTTCTTTCTTGTTATCATTCATTCAAACTCTTTACTCTCTTGTTTCTTTTTCTCTCTCACAAACTCATGCCGCTAAGAAGATCAACTAGCATTGTTGCTCAGGGTCTCAAAACCATGACTCCAAGTAATCCACATGACCCTATTGATCTTACTAAACAAGAGATTAACAATGCTAGCCCTCCAAAAACCCAATCTACTCAACCCACCGAACTTTACTAAGAACCCTTTAAGAAGACTCAAACCTTAGAACTTCATGACAAGTCTTCAAATGAACTTATTCTGGAAGTCACTCAAAAGAATGCCTTCGGACCATCTTCTAAACAAGGCTAAGAAGTCTCTCACAAGACTTCTCATGATGAACAAAAGTCTGGTTCTTCTTCTTCTAAAGAAGAAGTGGCTGAAACCAAAGACTCTAGTTCTTCAGAAGAATCATCTAGAGGTTTGTAGTTTTAAATTAGAAAGTTGATATTTTAAAAAAGGACATCATGAAATGTTTTAGTATTAAAGAATTTCAAGAAGATGAAAATCTAATGGAATTAACTAAAGAAATGTCTTTATTGAGTTGAATGATGGAATAGAGTTGGGTGTTGGTAAGGACATTTTTAGTACCAAAATTTGAATTGCTTGTTAGAATTCTATACAAATTTGTGAATACCTTCATTTTTCCTAGGAAGGGTAGTTCAACTTTTGTGGCTAAAGAAGATGCTCTAATTGTATTGGCTATGATAGGTAAAAAGAAGATAGACATAGTGAATATGCTGATGTGACATTTGTGGCAACATCTAGACCTTAAGCCATATGACTGTTAATGGCCCTGGTTAAAGCTCCATGTTTATTGAATGACCGTCTATGGCAATCAAGGAAGTAATTGGGAAGGTTATAAAGGATTAAATTACAGGAATGAAGGATCTATTCAAAGTCTAGGTTAAAGAAACTGTAGCTAAGTTCAAGGCCAATGAAGAAGCTTAACTTACTGATCAACCATTTGAACTACCTACTCTTGAGAAAGATCTTGAAACTCCTCAATCAAAACATCGCTCTCTTGTGACTACTCCATAACTAGCTAATCAAACTAATCAGCTACTTGTTCAAGAACCTGAGAAAACTCCAATTATCCCCCCTTATTCATCTAGCCTTAAGGATCCTCCTACTAATCTCACTGTAACTCTTGTCCTTAATCTTGAAGGACAGTCCACACCTGAAGGAAACATAGAAACTATTTTTGTTAGGTCTAATAAGAATGAGAGTGCAATAAGTCCAACTCCAGTCAAAGAAAGTGAACCATCTTCCAATGTATAGCAATCCAATGAACAAAATCCTTCTCTTAGCAAGCTAGCCATCACTTACTTTGGTATGATGAAACTCTATGCTAGGAAGAAAACCAAAAGATCCCACAAATAATTTCTTGTTCTAGTGTCTTATCCTTTGCATTTTACATTCTGATGTTATGTTTTTGTCTTATTCCAATCAAACTCATGTTATGTTTTTCCTATGTCAAGTCTACTTATTAACTATGCCTATGTACTTTCTTCTTAATCAATGAATGTCTCTTTCAATTTCTGCATGTGTTATCTAATTATAAATATTAATGGGGGAGCAATTAAATAGTCTTTAATGATAACAAAAAGGAGGAGAATGGCTAAAAACATTAAACAGTTAACTTGCAATAAATAGAATAGCAAAGTATCCTTCATATCAATTTTAATTTTTTTTTTTTGAATAATTTTTCTTCTTATTGTTTATGTAATGGATGTCAAATCTTTACATGTTTTTGGTTTCATAAGTATTTTGTTATCATAAAAAAAGGGGAGAATGTTATGTATTTCTCATAAATTTTAATGATAACAAAAACAGAGTAATACCAATGTATTAACAAGTGTATAGTTATTTAGATAGTTTTTTAGAATGTTTAAAATGTAAATTAATTTTCATTCAAAGATTTATTCAAAAGGTTTGAATCAATTGAAAAAAAAAAGTTTTGAAAGTATTTAGAGATTATTTCAAAAGCTCAGATAAAAAGAGTTCGTATAGTACTTCAGAAAGTTCTTTAGACAATTTGAAGATAAATAAACTAAGAAATCTTCAAAAGCTTATTTAGATTGTTGAACTAAAAGAATGGCATTTGAAAGAAAAATAAGACATTAAGTTCAAAGTGAACAAAACCTAGCTCTACTAGATTAGATGTATTAGGGAAAAACAATTAATCCTATTTCATTAAGTTGGTATTAAGATCTACAAGGATTATTTTTAAGATAAATTGATTTTTGGAGATATTCAAATAATAAGAAAATATCTAATATAGATGAAGCTGATTTCGAAAAGCAAGGAATATCGGTTTCAAATATCAAGATTATTTGGAGTTACTGATCAAAGTATATCCATCAAGGAGAAATAATCAAGATAAGGTTATATTCAAATTTAAATTCCAGGATTTTCTCAAAATATCTAGGCATCATCCTCAAAGGTTGGAGATTGGATAAGCATGAGGCAAATATAATCATCAACAATCTAGTCATTGAAGGACTTAAGTACAAAAAAGGAGATGATTCAAAAGCTTCAACAATTCTAAGAAGAAAAATATTACACACCGATCGTAATCATTGGCTACAATTTGAAAAAAGCATAGACCACTTCTTAAAGACTACTTTAGAGAGTTAAACTAAAGCTACATATTCAACAATCTTCATTTCTATTTCCGTACCAAATTATGAGATTATTACTATTGTTCTCACGTCTATTTTGTAAACATTATCTATTGTTTGAGTGTTGAGAAGTTTGATTATACTTTGTAAATCTATAGTTAGCCTAAACTGTAGAGAAGCTAGATAGACAAAGTAAAGAGTTGTGAAGGCTAAGCATGGCAGGAACTTATAAACTTTTCTTGATTTGATTTTGAAATAATAGATCAAATGAAACAGCATTGGTAAGGAAGATTATATCCACAACAATGGAGTTAGAAGAGAACAATAGGCATAAGGCCAAAGCTCTTTAAATCTTAAGCCTAGTTTTCTCCTCTCTACCAAATTTACTTTAAGTAATTTATTTGTGATTGTTATCAATGTATTGAATTATTAAAGTACCATAGTTCACCAAATTAAGTTATTAAGAGGGATAATTTTAATCTATGTCAAAAAGGTTTAAAAAAGTTTCTAAAGATACCAATTCACCACCCCAGCCTCTTAATATCTTATACGAGACCAACATCTTTTATCTGAATTCCTAGGTCACAAGAAGTCACTTGAGGCTTCTTTAGTCTATGTCACTAGAAGTATGCTGTTGGTTAAGTTTGGAAGTTATGAGGAGTTAAGTTTTGTTATCTAAGCATTTTGAGACAATTGTTAATGAATTATGATAAACTTATTTCCTTTAAATAATAGAAAGTGAGGGTTGATCCTTTTGTATTTGTTGGTGGATTAAGGATGTTTTAGGATATCCCTAAAAATATTGTATTAGAGTTATTATAGGTGATTGGAGATAAATGAAGTATGTAATGATGTTAGCTGGTTAAATTTAGATGCTTGATGTGTCAGTAAATCATAAGGACATGTAGCATGCTCTAATTTCCTAAGTTATAAGGCATTACAACTTTAGTAGTATCAAAGCCTTAGGTTTGAAATCTAAATCATAAACAACGTAGGCTGCAACCATAGTAAAAGTAAGTTGTGAATCAAAGTGTTATAATATAATCGTAATGATAAGATGAGTAGCATGTAAAGCTATGTTGAGATTTTGTGCTTGAAGTAGTTCAATTTGTTTATGTTATTGGTAATCCTTTCTTGTCTTGTATTTGTAGTATACCTAAGATGTCTAACCCTTCCGTTAAGTCAACTTACATGACTTTGTTCATGTATTTCCTTTTATAGCATGCCTAGATACAATGCTACTTCTAGTTCTTCCTCGTACCCTTAGGGCAATAGGAACAACAACTTAAATCGTATCCCTCTACCAAATCAAAACCAAACTGAAATAAGATTTCCACCTAAAGGGTAGAGACCTCTACCACCAGCCTAAGACCAACCAACCCTTGGCTAAACTTAAGCTTAATAAACTTAGGGCCAAGAGTAGACCTATCCTCTTTCGGACATGCTTATACCAAACCAAACCTAGTTTTAGTACAATTAAGCTCAAGGAGTAGATACTATGACAGCTACTTAAGTTTTGAACTCAATGAATGCTAATAAGGTTACAAGTGCAGTAACAACAACAAATACAAAGGGACATGCAAGTGATACAGGACAATCTGAGATCTAGAGGCAAGAGAGGCAAGCTACCATGAACGATGGTACAAGTGGTCATACTTATAGGAATACGTTTGATCGATAAGTGAAGATCATTCACGACTTTGACCCTAAGCTAAATGGTCCAATAGGAGCTGAGGAATGGATCACTAAGGTAGAGAAGTCCTTTACAATGGCAAAGATACTAAATAGTAAGAAGGTAACCTATGCTACCTTCTTTTTAAAGAGTTATACAGCCTAATGGTGGGAGAGTGCTCCCAAGACTAACAAGAATGTAGCTATTCCTATTACCTAAGAAGGGTTCAAACAATTATTCTTTAACAAGTTCTTCCTTAACAGTATCGAGGAGCAAATGGAGCTCGCTTACCAAACCCTATAGCAAGGTAACCAATTAATGTTAAAGTATGAGGCAAAGCTAAATCGCATAGCCCGGTTCTTACTAGAGCTGATCAAAAGAGATGAGAGATTGTACACCAGATGATTTATCTTTAGTTTAAAGCTTGAGTTGTAAGACAAGATGGTAAGTTTCAAGGGCACTTATGTTGAGATAGTTGAGTAGGGTAAAAGTTAGAGCAAGGTATGAAAAGGAAGGAAGAGTTGCTAGCCCGTAAAGAGAAGAAAGCCCCAAGTAAGTGGCCTATGCCAAGTTTTGGACCACTAGAGAGGTTTAAGAGACCTACACTTGGCATTTTGATTAAAGAAGGTGGCAGACTACCATTTGCACCACCCAAGCCAATGATGTGGTCAACCTTAATGCTAACCTAAATACCCATGCTAGTATTAGCTAAGTGCACTCACTGTTACTGACCACATGATATTACAGAGTGTAAATAGATTCCTCGTACCTACTTCTTATGTGATAAGACTAGTCATGTCAATAAGGATTGCAAAGAGCTTACTCTCATTCACCAAGGTTTCTACTTCTAATGTAGCCAAAGAGGCTACCGAACAGTAGAATGTAGGGAAGTAGGGAAATATCTTATGAACATTACTCAACCTGTTACTACTCAAAACACAGCTCGAGCTATTTGACCTCAACCAGGACGTTGCTAGAGAGCATCAACCTAATTCTTTGTGCTCCAACAGTAGAGTCAAAGTCAGGAGACTTCTAAGGTAAGCACTTTAGCAAGTATGCTCACTATTCTTAATTAGAGTGTACATGTTTAATTTGATATTAGAGCATCTTTATCTTATATTACTGAACCTATGGTGAATGTTTGTCTGTTATGTACTGTATTTCTAGATATGCATTTGATTATGAATATGCCATTGATTATGAATATACCTTTGGGGAATGAAATTGTTTTGAGTAGAGTATGTCAACGTAAAGGTTGATATAGAAGGGAGAATTTTACCAGCCGACTTGCTAGTGTTAAACTTGTTAGCCTTGATGCAATCGTAGGTATTGACTAGTTGGTGAGACACCATATAATTAGTGATTGTCACAACATGGTGATCACTTTTGAGCCTCTAAAGGAAGTACCTTTTCAGTATCAGGTAAAAGGTTAAAGACCAATGAATTGTATTGATTATGAGTTGAGGGGAAAGCTTACCCTAGTAGCCTTAAGTACAAAGACTAGTGTAAAGTTGAAGCCAGGATAAGTACCAATGGTGTAAGAATTCTTAGACATCTTCCTAAATGATCTATCTAGTCTACCACCAAACAAAGAAGTAGAGTTCAAAATAGATTTAGTATCGAACACCAAGCCCATTTCAAAACTAGCGCATAAAATGGCACCAACTGAACTTGTTAAGTTAAAGATATAACTATAAGAGCTACAAGACAAGGGTTTTACAAGGCCAAGTTCATCTTCTTAGGGAGACCCGGTTCGCTTTCTAAAGAAGAAAGATAGAAGTATGAGAATGCGTATGAACTATAGCGGTTTGAATCAGGTGACAGTCAAGAACAAGTACTCGTTTTCTTAAATTAACGACCTATTTGACCAATTACAAGAAGCTCGAGTATTCTCAAAGATAGACTTGAGGGCAGGTTACTACTAGCTGAAAGTAAATGCAAATGATGTAGAGAAAACAGCATCTTAGACCGGTTATGGACTATATGACTTCCTAGTTATGTCATTCAATCTCATAAACACATCTATGGCATTTATGAACCTCATGAATCGGGTATTTCGAGAGTATATAGATAGGTTCATAATGGTTTTCATAGATGATATTCTCATATACTCTAAAAGCAAAGAAGAGCATTAGCAGCATTTGAGGATTATATTAAGTAAACTCAAAGTGGAGAAGTTGTATGCTAAATTTAGCAAGTACAAGTTTTGGTTAGATCAAGTAGCCCTCTTAGGTCACATTATGATATGGATTCATGGGTGAACACATGAAGCCAATGTCATGCATAACCAAAGGAATGGGTCCAAATCGTGAGATGGTTCAAAAAATAAATAATACTCGAAGGTTGAACAACGATTCTCATGTATCGACAATGGATATGACGTACCAACGCCTCACACGAACTCAGGTCACACTTAATATGACATATAAGTATGACCAGAGGTCATTCACTACTAGTCTACGCTCAATGGGTTAGATAAGAGTAATCCAAGAGTAAATAGAAAAATACTTAGCTTAAGAGAGTATGCCTAAAAATTCAGTGTATTATCTATATATCTTTCTTGCGGCTATTATAATATGCAAGTATTTATAGTATTTAATTAGGGTAAGTCCTAGGTTATAGGAAATTTAAAAAAAAGATTCCTATTAATTGAGGAAAAGGGAAATAATTTATAAGGGTAGTAATGTAATCATATAAAAAGAATATCTATTAGTAGAAAGGATAGCACGATGTTAGGAAAAGGTAAGACACTTGTCATTTTGCTCATTCTATGGTCTCAATGACATTACGGGCCAAGTAAGGGAAGCTTCAATCAGGTCGATGTCGACACTTCGATAGCTTGGATAGCTGGGACCGGATTGGGATAGGTTTATGGGCAAATTATCTTCGAGTAGGCCTCGAGTGATTGACTCGTGATAATTATCAACTCGGCTTCAGCATAGGTGTAGTTGGCAGCACTCTAATTTGTTATTCAAATAGGAATGTATTGAAGGGGTCAGCTCAACGTCTAAGTTAGTTACCTTAGCAACTTCTTAAATGTGGAGGGTGAGGTAACTCGATAGAGCGGTCTAAGGAATGTACTGCTCCTTAACATTCAACTCACCTCAAGTGGCTTGATACACCATTTAAGTAAGCCTTTGAGCTCGGGAGCGCATTATTGGTCCATGATCCCTATCATCCCCTCCAAGCTACTTGAGATTTGGGATCAATTATGGCTCAACTCTAGGTTGTTGATCATCGAGAGTATATGGGTGGAGATCGGTAATATTGAAAGAGTCCAAGACTCCGTATCCCTTAGGTAGTTCAATCTTATAGGCATTAAGATTGATCCTTTCAAGCACTTTGTAGGGTCTACCAGCTCTGGGAGATAACTTGCCCTTCTTTAAATTTGGGAATCGTTCTTTACTAAGATGTATCCAAACCAGATCAACTGATTGAAATTTTCTCTTCTTTCATCTTTAGCTTTGCTTCTCGAGCTTAATAGTAGCTCGATTTAATTACTCTATAACTTTCTGGTGCATAGCTCTAATGGCCTCGACTCCTTTCGCAGCTAGCTGGTCATCATTAAGCCTCAACTAGGGTACTTGGTGCATCAAGAGATCAAGGTTAAACCCATAAGCAACCTTAAATGGAGACATTTTTGTTATGCTATAGACAGTCCTAGCGAACTCAATGATTAATAGATACAGATCCCAATCAACCATGTTTCGTCCAGTAATAACCCATAGTAAAGTTCCCACTATTCTATTAACAACCTCATTTTGTCCATCAATCTATGGGTGGCAGCACATGCTGTACAATAGCTTGGTTTTCATTCATCTTCATAATGTCCTCTAAAAGTGGCTCATGAACTTTGGGTTTCAATCGAAAGCAATGGTTTTGGGTACTCCATGAAGCTTGATTATTTCCTACAAAAAGAGAAAAGAGATAGTCGAAGCGTCATTAGTTTTAGAACAAGGTAAAAAATGTGCCATCTTGCTAAATCGATCCACAATGACCATGATAGAGTCCTTCCCTCAAGACATCTTCAATAATCCTAACCTAAAGTCTATACTCAACTTAAACTATGGTTTAGTTGAGATTGGTAAGGGTATATAATGTCCTTGCTCAGCTCAACTCTTCACTTTTCAGTAGGTCCCACACTTTTCTAACATAAACTACACATCTCTCATCATTCTTGGCCAAAAGAATCTCGTAGATAGTACCTTATGGGTTCGGCAATGGCCAAAGTGTCCTGTCAATCCTCCTCCATGCATCTCACACACTAGTAATTCTCTCATAGAATAAGTTAGGATACATAACCTCCTCTTCCTTAATAGGAATCCATCCTCCTTATGATAGTCATCTAATGTTCTTCCTTCCTCACATCTAGCATAGATGGGACTAAAGTTTAGATCCTCAGCATACAAATTCTTTATTATTGAAAAGCCAAGTAGCCTGGTCTATAACTTGATAAGGAGAGAATGTCATCTCGATAGGGCATCGGCCACTATATTGTTCTTTCCGTTATTATATTTTACAACATAAGAAAAACCTTCCATGAACTCAACTCATTTGGTTTATCTCCAAGACAACTTAGGTTGGCTTTTCAAATATCTCAAGGATTCATGATCAATGTAGATCACAAATTCCTTAGGTAGTAGATAGTGCTACCATTCTATTAAGGCTCATATTAAGGAGTAAAACTCCTTATCATACACAGAATAGTTGAGTATAGCTATTTAAAGTTTCTCTCTAAAGTAAGCAATAGGTCAACCTTCTTACATCAGCGTGGTACCTATGCCGAACTCAAACATATCACACTTTACTTCAAACACTTTATCAAAGTTTGGTAGAGCTAAGCTAAAGGCTATAGTTAGCCTCTCCTTCACTTCCTCAAAACTCTATTACTCCTTTCTCCATTTAAATTCAACATTCTGCTTTGAGAATTCAGTGAGTGGGGCCATAATTATACTAAAATTCCTTATAAACCTACAATAAAATGATGCCAAGCTATGGAAACTCCTTACGTCAGCCAAAGTAGTCGACACTGAAAATTTAGTGATCATTTTAATCTTCCTTTCATTAACTTGTATGCCTCCACTACTGACAATAAATCCCAATAATATCACTCTGAGTTGGCAAAAATCGCACTTCTTCAAGTTGGTGTAAAATTGTTCACCTCAAAGTTTTGTAAAGACTCTTTAGGTGCTCTTAATGAGTCTCTAAGTTAAGGTTGTACACCAAGATGTTATCAAATTAAACATAACAAACTTCACTATTAATTCTTGGAGCACATGATTCACCTACTGCATAAATGTGCTTAGCATGTTAGACAATCCAAACGACATTATAAGCCATTCATATAATCTATGGTATATTTTGAATGTAGTCTTCCATTCATTACTCTCGCACATTCGAATATGATGGTATCTTGATTTAAGGTCAATTTTGGAGAACACTCTTGCTCTGCTCAACTCATCTAGCATGAAATTGAGTCTTGGTATGGGATACCTGTACTTGATGGTGATTCAATTGATTGCTTAGCTATCAACACACATTCTCCAAGACTCATCTTTCTTTGGCACTAACAAGGCCAGCAGGCACAGGGGCTAAGGGACTCATACACATAGCCCTTCATCATCAGCTCATTTACTTGCTTCTATAACTTGACAGCCTATTTAGGATTTAGCTTATAGGTAGGCTTGTTTAGCAGTATGACTCTTGGCTACAAGTCAATTGCATATTTGACACCTAAAATGGGACGTAAACCCTCTAGTAGTTCATCTGGGAACAGATTAGCGAACTCTTCTAATAATGTTTTCACCTCAGCGAGTTGTTCCCTCTCTTCGGACTTCATCTCTAATATTCTTTAGACCAGTAGATAGGTTAATCCTTCAAGCTCCATCTCTTTTTTCAACTCGACTTGGATTATTACCAATGCCTCTTTCTTTAAGATTCGACTTAATTGGGACTGCATGACTTTTACTTGCTTGGTAGTCATAGGACTCAATTTCACCCTCCTGCCTTCATGCTCTAGGGAACATGTGTTCCTCCTTCCATCATATATAATTGCTCGATCGAACATCTACAGTTGTCTTAGTAGAATATGGGATGTACTCATAGGCAATACATCATAAAGCACTTCATCTCAATAATTGCCAATGTAGATTAGCATAGACACTTACTTATTCACTTGTAGGGCTCCTTTGTCACTAAGCCAATAAAGCTTATAAAGTTTTAGTTAAGGTTTAGTGGGCAACTTCAATTGTTGTACCATAAATGCAAAGGTTACATTAGTGCAACTCCTACTGTCAACAATTAGGGCATACAATGACTCATTCACCTTACATCCAATGTGGAAGAGATTTTCCCTCTATTAATCCTTAAGCCTAGGACCGATACTCATTGTCCTTCTCAACACTAAAGTGGTAGGCATAAAGTTTCCTTTCTCACTATAGATAAATTTCTCTTTGGATAGCTCAATCGGCCCATCCTCTTTCAATTTCTCTACTTCCTTATTAGTACTGTCTACTTCAATAGTTGGTGCTTCACCTCAAATCACCATAGTCCTTCAGTTCAAACACTGAGCAACCATATGTCTAAATCCTTAGCATTTGAATGAAAAACTTGATTTCACTTATCTTCCTCCCTGAACTTTAGCCTTTCTCAAACTTCCTCGAAACTTCCTTCTCCTCTACTCGACTGATCTGAGCAAGTCGGTTATCAGTAACCTTTCTTGATTCTATTTGCGCAGGTCTACTCGGAGTAGATCGACTATTACCAGGTCAACTGATAGGTGGTTGAAACCTCCCTGTTCGGCATCTTTCTATCCTCTAAATAGCTTAGATTGCATCATCAAATGATTTAATAACCATAGTTTCTAGGATATCTCTAATCTCATATTTTAATCCATCGATAAATCGAGATACAGTTTGATCCTCTAGTTCGCTAACTTTGAATAAGATCATTAACATCTAGAACTCCTTAACATAAGATTCAATAGTCAATCCTTCTTGCCTCAACTCTTGTAATCTTTTGAAGGCATCTTGCAAGTAGTATCTGGGAATGAACCTTCTCCTCATGACTCTCTTCATTTCATCCCAACTCCTAAGTTCACATTTACGTTCTCTTCTATGGGTGGATTGCATGTTTTTCCACCATAGGGCAGTATAGCTAATAAACTCCAACACAACAAGCCTAACCTTTACATTACCAGATATTTTATGGCACTCAAATTGTTTTTTAATCTTATCTACCTAATCTAAGTAATCCTCGATATCACCACTCATAGAAAAACTTAGAATTCCTCAATCCTTCAACTCTAGGGACTTGAACATTCCTTTCATCAAAGTCATAGTACTCCTTAGCTCCGTCATCTCCTTTCCCTTCTTCTTTGATTTCTTCAAGTGTTAGCTTATGCTTAACAAGCCTACCCATTCCTTCAACCTGAGGTGGTCAAATTGGGGCATTATCTTAGCCAAACTGATCATTGCTTCGTTTTTGCTGCTCACGTTGCCTAGTTAGGCTATTTCTAGCTCATTGTCTATTTTATTGGATAACAATCACCAAACTAACTATCAAGTCAGTAAGCCTATCCAAACAGTCACCTACTAACTGAGGTATGAAGTTTCCTTATTGCCCTTGACTATTTCAAGCACTACTTTCTTGGTTTCCCAAAGTTCCTTGAATACTAAAGTTTGAAAATGTTGACTACCCCATAAAATTGATGTCTAAAATACCACTCAAAAGTTCTTTCCATGAATAGCGACAACAAATTAATAACTAATTCCCCTAACACCAAGACAATTGCAAAACAAACAAACAAACAACTATACTCTGTTTTTGCATAAGAGAAATAGGGGAAAACAAAGAACCAAATTTCTCCTCAACACTAACCAAGTTCCTAATCTCAGCAACAAAAACACTTAAAAATAATAACAAATTCCTCAAAGAACAAAGTAATAGAATCTAACTTCGAACATAGCCAAGCTCTGATGCCAAGATGATACAAATCTGTAGGTGAACACACGAACCCAATATCATGTGTAACCAAAGGGGTGGGTTCGGCCTACGAGATAGTTTGAAAGATAAATGATAGTCAAAGGTTAAGTAGGGTTTCCCATGGATCGACTATGGATATGATACACTAACACATCACATGAGTTCAGATTACACTTGATATTATGTACAAGTATGACTAGAGATCACTCGCCACTAATCTACACTTAATAGGCTAAATAAGAGTAGCTCAAAAGTAAGTAAAAAAAATTTAGCTCAAGAGAGTGTGTCTAAAAATTCTATGTATTCTCTATATATCATTCTTGCGGCTATTACAATATGTAAGTATTTATAGTACCCAATTAGGGTATGTCCTAAGTTATAGAAAATTACAGAAAATGATTCTTACTCATTAAGGAAAAGGGAATAATTTACAAGGATAGCAATGTAATTACGCAAAAAGAATATTTGTTGATAAAAAGGATAGTACAGATATTAAGAAAAGGCAAGACATGCGTAATTTTACTCATTCAATGGTCCCAATAACATTGCTGGCTAAGTAAGGGAGGCTTTGATCAAGTCAACATCGGTGCTTCGACAACTTGAATAGTTAGGATCGGATTGGGATGAGTTTATGGGCAAATTATCTTCAAGTTAGCCTCGAGTGATTGGCTCTTGACAATTGTCAACTCAACTTCGATACGGGTGTAGCTAGTAACACTTTGATTTGTTATTTGGATACGAGTGTATTGTAGGGGTCAGCTCAGTGTTTGGGTTAGTTACCCTGGTTGCTTCTTAAATGTAGAAGGTGAGGTAACTCGGTAGAGCAGTCTAAGGAATGCGTTGCCCCTCAGTATTCAGCTCACCTCGAATAGCTTGGTACACCATTTAAGCAAGCCTTTAGGCTTAGGAGCGTGTTATCAATCCACGATCCTTATCACATTGTAAATAGTGAAGGTATATCTATAGATTTAGAGAAGATAAAAGCTTTGGTGGAGTAGCCAAGATTGAAAACGGTAATAGAGATAAGAAGTTTTATAGGGCTTGTAGGAAGTCTATAGAAGGATTTTCTAAGTTAGCAATGCCCTTGACTTAATTGACTCAAAAGGGGGTGAAGTTTGACTAGGATGACAGATGTGAGTAGAGTTTTCGACAATTGAAAGAAAACCTTATGACTACTCTGATGTTGTCCTTACCTTACAGTGGGGAAGAGTTCATGATTTACCGTAACACCTCAATTTAAGGATAAAGGTATGTGTTGATGTAGAACGACTGAGTAATATTATTATTATTCTTTTCGAGTAATTTTGAAAGTAAATTCAAATTCAGAAGGTACAGGTAGTACTCATTAGAGTTTAATAGATTAGTCTCCAGATCCAAAACTTTGGTTTTTCAAAAACCATTTTTAAAGTTGGTTTTTTCGTAAACTAGTGGCTAAGTTATAACTAATCTACCCATTAGTTATAACTTAACACTTTTCCTAACTCTAATTAGGTGATGACTCTATTTTTTTTTTTTAATTTAAAAGAAAACTAACTTTTTCTTAATTCCTAATTGAAATATTAAATGAGTATAAGGTTTGATATAAATCGAATTAAGGAAAATAAATGAAAAATTGAAAATTTCAAGCTCGACAATATTGGTTAATTAACAATATAATTTCAATGTTTTCTACTCAACTCTATTACTATGTCTAACTTATATTGTCACACTGCTATTTACCCCACTACTCACAAGTATTATCATTAAATCATAATATAACAATATATCATTAATAATTCAAACTTGTATACTATTTACTAAGTTGTATATTTTACTCATATGATAAAATAATATTTTCTATTTATCGCAACAGATAAGTTAAATAGTATGAAATATCACTGAAAATTTTAATTAAATTTCAACATTGAAGAAGTACACCCGAACTAGATAAGAATATATTATAGGAACGTAAAGATTAAAGGTAAAACGAAAATGCTACATGCGATTCAAAACCATTAAATTACAAACAATGAGATAATTCAAACTTGTATACTATTTACTAAGTTGTATATTTTACTCATATGATAAAATAATATTTTCTATTCATCGCAATAGATAAGTTAAACAGTGTGAAATATCACTGAAAATTTTAGTTAAATTCTAGCATTGAAGAAGCACACCTAAACTCGATAAGGGTCTATTACAAGAACGTAAAGATTAAAGGTAAAATGAAAAAGTTACATACGATTCAAAACTTAAGTGAAAGTGAGATTCATGAGATAAATAGTTAGATAATTAGGTCGTTTAGCATTACATCTAGGTACTCATTATATTCTTATTCTTATTGTCGGGAGATACAGATTAAGAGGATGAGCTTCCCGTTGATTGTTTCAACTCATAAGGGCTTTAGTTAAGTAAGTACTTTTAATGACTCTATACTTGTTTTGTGCTCAAAGTTATTGCATTTAAATTACATATTAATAAATTGATGCTTAGGCATTTGAGTTATACATGTGCTTGAATATTGGTTATTTGTTGTGCCAAATATTGTTAAATATAATAAATAAATAATTGGTTATTTGGTTAACTATAACATGTTTAGATGACTTGCTGATACTAGTTAATTACCTAATAATTTGACTTAATTATATTTGGCTTATTTTAAATTAAATGGATCATGCATAATCATGAACATTATACATACTGTTCCAATAGTCATCTTATATAGAGGGTAACAAGGCCTTATAGGGATAGGCAACCTATGTGATTGGATTATTTATAATTAGTACATTATAAAAGCACTTATATAACAGATCCCTATCCTTAGCTCGTAAGTTCACTTGGTGCCAAGAGACACTAACTGTAAGTAGTTAAAGGTTGAGTATAAAGACTACCACTATAAAGTATGAATGTGGACTACAAAGGCCATCTTAATGCTAGACTTAAGAATTCATTTACTCTTAGATTTTTAAAATGAAAATCTATTTTGTGAAATACAAAATTTTAATGTATAGTTAAAAACCCAATTGCTATACCCAGTTGTAACTAGTGCCAATAAATCTCCAACATTAACTTTGAAGGGCATTAAATCCAAAGATGTATGCAACACTTAATCAACTGCATACATTATTTATCATATTACATATTTACGCATTCATATGATTATTTAATTAATTGTTTGATAACTTGTTTACTAGTACAGTATAAGAGATATCTCACTAAGCTCGTATAGTTTACTTCATAATAGTTTTTCTTTTGCAAGTTGATTGATAGCTAAGATTGGGTTAAGAGCCAAGCGTTGAATACAAGTATTGAGATGCATCTTAGAAAGATAAATTCGAAAATAGAATGTATAGCTAAGTTGGAACCTTAAATGTAATTACCATTCTAGTACTTAAATTTTATAACTTCGGTAAGTTGTATAAATCTTAGAATCTTACTACTCGATCTCATCATTTAATAGATGATATCGATTCTTTATAATTTTGATGAATTATGGAAGAATGGGTATCTATATTTATCTATATGTTTCACTAAATTAATAAGTTAAAAATTGGAAAACCTAGTGATTAATTAATTAGAGTCTTACAATCTTTAACTTATAAAAAAGTATAAGTATCATAGGTATACACATAATATGAAAATCTTAAACAATCCTACTAGACCTCTCTAGGATTCTAACACAACCATATCACCATATAATTTATCTTTAATTTGCATTATTTAACATTTACAAACAAACAAACGTGTTTTTTCTATTGCAACAATTACTATACGTTTTGTTGATATTACTATTATTGTTGTGGTCGTGGTCGCCATTGTCATCGATAACTGACTTAAGTTTTTTTTTTCTCAATTCGGTGCCTTTTTGTCCTTTGTTCTACTATTATTGTATTACAACTTTAGTGCCATTCATATTACAATTTGGTGTCTACTTAAATTAAAATCTCAATTGATAACCAAGATCACTCATGTCTTAGCCAATAATTGATATATATGTATATATATATATATATATATATATCAATTCAATAATAAAAATTCTTTAGATGTATAAAATTCATCCTCCATAACCAATATATCTTTTGTCTTTTAAGTTATTAAGATGAAAAAAAAAAAAAAAACATGTGAGACAATGTGAATATTGTGATAACCTATGTGATTGCATTTCTACATGGATTATGGGTGAGATGTATTTATTTATAAAGTTAAGATAGTGAATATTATGCTACCGTTAATAAAACATTTTAATATAAATGGTATTAAAGTCAACCCTTTACTAATAATATCCATTGCGAGAATGACCTAAAATAAAGAGGAAAATATAAATTTAATTATAAGATCTCAAAATGAAAACGTTGCGATACCTTATGTTATTAAAATTTCACATGAATTATAAGAAAATAGTTATATTGGTTTATGCGATTAAAATACGATAGTAAATGCCATGTCACACTACATAGAAACCTTTTAGCTAAATGGTTGAAATCAATAATTCATTAATATATATTGGCACGGTTATTTTTAACTACTTGGGACGTAGGAGATTATAAATACTGTACAAAAATATATTAGGAAAAGGGAAAACATACACAACGTGAAAGAAATACACAAAGTGTTCTGCAGAATTGTGCTATGAATAGAATCGTACTGTCAACCCAAAAAAAGAAAGAAATACACAAAATGGCATATAAAATGTTGAGTGTATAGAATAGCTGTATGTGTATACATTAAGCTCCTTGTATGTATTTATTTTATTATCAGGTGTGTAATTTCGTATTGCTTCATTCATGCGATATATTATTGAATTTAAGAAGATGTTAATAGGTGTATACAACAAATGCTTACAAATATTATAAAACGTTAAATTTACATATTTCTGTAAATCTGCTTTTTAAATTAGTACCATGGTGCAACACGAACCATGCGGCGAGCGCTGGGGACTCGTGCAATCATAGATGGGGGAGCTAAAGGGAAACTTCGTGCTTTTACTTTAATTTATTTATTTTTAAGTTTCTTTGGAACAGTCAAAGGACATGAACACTTGGCAACGACTTCGGAGACAGAAAATTTACTTGGTGCTTATTCTTGTCGGAACATTGTGAGGTGAATAGAGAGACGGAGAGGGGGCATATGTGGAAATATATGAAAAATGAAAGGCTATTATGGTTTAAGAGTTATTACTTTATTTCCTATAGCTGTCTTACTTTCGACCTTAAATTCTCTTTGTTGTATTTATTTAGGTTTTAATCAACTTCATCGCGAAGTTACCAAGCCATCCCAATCAATGGCTCAAGTTAGGAGGATCGATTTCGGTGTTTGTTTCTATTTTATGCATACAAATAAGGATTGGCAACGACAAGTTAAATGAATTATTTAGAGCAGCTTAATTCGGCAATACAATCCTTTTTTTTTTTTTTAAGGTTCTTCGTGAATGGATAAAGGTCCTCCCACGTGATCCATAAATGTTAAAAACCTCTTTTTAAGATATTTGAATAAAGTAAAAAAGCTCTTGAAGAGAGAAAGTTAAGATAACTTGGAATGGAAGAATAATTAAGACTCATAATAAATAATAATAAAACAATATAGATAAAATTAAATAACATATAAATAATATAAAATCATGGTATAATAAGACTAATAAGAATAAATTAAGACCCTAATAACACTAAAATTAATACAATTCCACACAAGGTTATTTATAGTTTTGCGACTCAAACTTATCCCTCTATGGAGATTTTGATAAATGAGTTATCAAAAGGGTCATTTCTCTTTATTTTTTTTAAATAAATGAATTTAAAAGTTACCTCAGATCATTTCTCAAATCACGACACACACATATTACAATGAAACCGTATAAACATGTTGTTTAAAAATAATGATTTTATTGAAGCACCCAATCGATGGTTACAAATAAATATATATAAGTGAAAATATTCACTAAAAAAGAAATACAAAAGCAAAAAGCTTAAATGTTGGACCAAATCCTAATTATTAACATTATGCAATGTTATAAAACTACATTGTACAACCATTCGACTGAAAGGTCAATTTACCTTTAATCAATTTTCAAGTGCACTAACCTAACTTTCGTCCCTTGTGAACTCTGAATTATACAAGTAAGAGGGATCTTCCAAAATCGTAATATTGCTTTATGCAAGGGGCATTAATGCAGCAACCTGGCATTGTTACATATATAATTGACATTCTTTCCTTTCTCTCTCACATAGGAGGCTGGTCAGAGAGAATTGTCTCTGAGTGTCTGTTTTTCTGTTCATCCAATCATTCACAAGCACAGCTACATTTCCCTCTCTCACCATTTCAAGCAAAGCACAATGCAGCAGGTTAGTTCCAAAACCCTAACCCTAATCAACGTAAATCATCATCATATAGTAACTTGCTTGACTTTGGAATTTCACTATCTAATACTGTTTATTCATTTTTTAAAAAAAAAAAAAATTTAAAGCAAACAAGAACCGTACAAGTGAAGAATCTATCAGATCTACCTACCGAGAGAGAGATTCACGAGTTCTTCTCTTTCTCTGGTGATATCGAACACATTCAGATCCAACGGTTTGATCCTGAGCTCAACACTTCTTGTTTTTAGCTATCTATAATAGTAATGTTAATGTTTGATTTTGTTTGCTTGAGCATAGTTGAATATGCTGTCAAGTATAATGATTAGTAAATAATAGTCACTCTTTTACCTTTATCTTTTCTTTTTTATTAAGCTAGAGTGTAATCAGCGGATGCCTGGACTAGGAGGAAAAAGTAATGTAGATATGGAAAATTCTGTCCGAAGTTTTCAATTAGTCTAGTGGTTTGGGAAATAATTTGAAGTTATCATTAGCCCCGCTCTTGCTCGGGGCTTGTAGCTCATATCCTTCTGCCACTATAAATAGTAACATCACTGGGTATACTTAGCTTTGGACTTTTGTATGTGAGAATTAGAGAGGGTAAGGTTTGTTCATACCTTTCGATATTTGTTGCTTGCAGAGAATCTCGAGAAACCAGGGTAGCATATGTTACGTTTAAAGAGCCAAAAGCATTGGAAATTGCATTGTTGCTATCGGTATGTCAACGGCTTGATTCTTTTTATTTATTGTTAGTTTCATGTTGCTGCCTAAATTTTAAATTAGTTGCTTCTTAGCTTTTTAATTTTGCTTTTATGGACTTGCCTATGAGATAGCTATTGTTATGTTTCCTATGTTATATTGTATGACTGCATTTTGCTCATTTCTGTGTAAGTTAATTAAGTGAGTTTCAGCCCTCAAATCAGGTTATTTACTAAGCAAAAGATTTGTTGATAGAATTGTTTAATGATCATGATGTACGCTTTTTCAGCTAGTTTATGTTTTGTGGAAAGATGCAGCAACATTGGCATCGCAGTTAGCACTGTTTGCAGAAAATGCTTGGTACTTTGGTTAAAGTAGACTGCTCATTGAATCTAAAGTTATTGCTCTGAGAATCACTAAGCTGTGGTTAATGTATCTACTAACTAAGTTCCTTAACTTTTCTATATGGAAGTTTGCATCTTGTGAAAAATTGTGTTTAGGATTCAAAAATTTAAGACTCCATATGTAGGTGACCATTGTTAAGATGGCTGTTAAAATCACGATTTTCCTGTTAATTAAATGTATATAAGTGATAGAATAATATAAAATTATACAAAATTGATAAAATTGTATGTTTATGAAATCAATATGTTAAAACTCATAATATTACTAAAATTTTGCACTTAAATGATTTTATATCCTTCTTAACCTAGAAAAATATCACAAAATTGTACATCTGTAAAATTGTATAATTGTATAATTGATTAATGATTTTAACAACTAAAGACTAAAAAACTTGCAATCACAAAATCTAAGCATGGAATTTGTGTGATTAAATTTACACCAGTTCAATGCCTATCTGCTTATTGTATGGCTAACATTTCTTGTTTTCATAAATTGACTTCTAGACCAATGGTCTACATAGAGGCTCATTTGGATTCATATGATCAAAATTGAATTGGTAGTATCGAACTAAATCAAAAAGCAGCCCCATTTGGGAAAATTTATTTATGGAAGCATAGTGCATAATCCCCATTGCACACTAGATAATTTCCAAGAGCTTGACTGCTAACACATTTGCTCTTTTGAGGAAAACTCCAAAAGCCAAACTAATACAAGTGTCTTACTATGATATTTCATTGAACTAGTAGAGAAATTGACCCTGGTAAAAGTGGTGAAATCTAACTCTTGAGGCATGTAGCAATTCATTATGGAAGAAATCACTACCTGTGAAGCTCCATTACCTAGAATCTAAAGATGGGACTATGAATTTTTTCCTCTAACAGCAAAGAGAATAAGAATGTTGCCACTGCAATGCATTATACTTAATTTGTTTCCATTAATGTGTGCGCCGGTGGCACTTGATTTTACTTAAGAAAGAAATGTGAAGCTTTGAATATGCTTATTACACATGAGAAATAACTGCATGAAATCATGAAACAGTTCTTAAACTTACATTTTCTGTTTTATTTTTTTCCTTTATAGCTGTGATTTCTTATTGGGCTTATTTCTTTGAAAAGTTATTCCAATATTGAGAAGCATAAGGAGATATATTTTGGAAAATAGTGGAATAGAATCATTTGTTTTAAATTTTTAAATAGGATAAGAGTTCACATCTCTCCATCTAACATTTCTTCTTCTCTCTCCCTCTCTCTCATTCTCTGATATATATATATATATATATATATATATAATACAGCTACATCTACATCAACTGTAGTGAAACATGAAACAGTAGTTATTTGTAAAGATAATTTGGACAATAATATGGCCATTCTCAACTTGTGAGCCAAATATGTTTTGACCCTATGAAGTTTTACTGTTCCCCGGGCTTGGCTTTGGGCCTTTCCTGTGCAGCATCAGGAACCACTGTCTCCTTTTTTTTTCTCTAGAAGGTAGTAAACGTGGCATTCTATTATTGCTATTGTCATTGACATGGAATTGAACATGTGTTGTGTATATTGCCTTTGAAATCTTTTCACTATTTTTGCATGTGCAGTTGTAGTGTTCCTTTATAGATTATATTGCATTCATTGGTGAAGTTTGTATATTGGTAATTCCAGGGTGCAACAATAGTAGATCGAGTTGTAAGTATTAGTCCAGTCAAGGACTATGTGCCCCAACACGACCTTCAGGTAAGGGCTTCAATTACTGCCTTATCTTGCTTGAAGGCCATGTCGGTGCTCATGATCATATCTGACAATTCTGCAGGAAGTGAGGGTGGTGGACACTTCACTAATCATTGCTCCCACTGAGACCATTCAACAAACTGCAGAGGTATCATTGTGTTAACATGTATATTAATTCCTGATTCTTGAATCCATTTTATGGCAATGCTTGTTGTTAGAGAGCTTCAATAATATATTAATGTCTTCGTGCAAGGGTTGGTATCTTTTCTGCTACTTCTGCCTGATATTTTATCAGGGGATCGGATGACCATATGTTCTAAACTGGTCACATCTAAAATCTTGAATATGATTTCCAGATGTGCATTCAAAAGATACAGTGAGTTTAATGTCAACAAACTATTGAACCCAAAAAAAAAATATAGATAATAATAATAATAAATGATGAATAAAAAAAAAGAAAGAACATTGAGTAAATCCACTGAGTTCTTCTCTGAGAGATCTCCTTAATGAATAATCAATTATTGGGAATCTCTCGTCCATAAAATCCGCTGGTGATGGAATTGATCTTGTCAAAGCATGTGACCACAGTGGATAAA
This sequence comes from Lumnitzera littorea, assembly GCA_024138015.1. NCBI lineage: Eukaryota > Viridiplantae > Streptophyta > Magnoliopsida > Myrtales > Combretaceae > Lumnitzera > Lumnitzera littorea. The sequence continues at coordinate 82,457,992 of JAMXBB010000003.1, forward strand.
TGGCATGATAATTGTTCTTAACTCTCAGTAGTCACACCACACATTCTATCGTGGAATCTGAGTGCTTAAGTTTATTCTTGCAGGTAAAAGGTGGCTCACCTGGCACTGGTAGAATCTATGTTAGTAAAGCACAGGATGTTGTTAGTACAGTATTGGCCAAGGGTTCCGCTATTGGGCAAGATGCAGTGAATAGAGCTAGAGCATTTGATGAGAAACATCGCTTGTCTGCTACTGCATCAGCTAAGGTGATTTCTTTTGACAGAAGAGTTGGCCTAACAGAGAAATTGACAGTTGGAATTTCAGTTGTCAATGAGAAAGTTAAGTCAGTTGATCAGAGGCTTCATGTCTCGGATAAAACCATGGCAGCCATATTTGCTGCTGAGAGGAAAATTAATGATACAGGTTCAGCGGTAAAAACAAGCAGGTAAGAGATTCCTTTCCCATGGCATACATTTGGCGGGGTCTTCATTTTGGGCTGTCACCCATCTAGTGAACCTTTTAGTCCTTATTATGTATGAGCTAGAGGAAGGCAACCTTTCCTATTGAGTGCACCATGTAACCTTCAAAGCAATAGCCCTTGCTTACTTGCAAAGTGAGAGCTGGACAAAGCATTTATTATCCATCAACTGTTTGACAAGTTCTACACCACAAATCATCTTCTAGGCACTTTTTATTCTTTGTACTGCAAGTTTTGGTTTGATCTCCCAAAATTAACATCCATACATTGTAAAGTTGAATTGCTTGGGAATTCTGTTCCTAAGTCTAAGCAGTAGAGGAGATATCACTACATTTGGCTGTAATTTAGGTTAGAAACCAGTTGTTTTTCTTAAGATAATGTAAGTTACAAGCATTGCAATCACTTTACCCGCTTTGATAAACCATTTTAATGTGATTGAAATAGAGTGTCTGATTAGATTGTTTGATGATTTTACAGTGGTTCAAATATTGTGCCTTGATTGTTGACCTTCTTGGTACTTGACAGGTATGTCTCTGCAGGAGCTGCTTGGTTGAATGGTGCATTTAGTAAAGTCTCGAAAGCTGGTCAAGTTGCAAGAACAAAATCCCGGGAGAAGTTCCACGTGGCTGTGTCAAACTTAACTGCAAAGGTGTGTTTAATGGACCGCTGGAAGTCCCAGTCATATTCTCAATTCTGAATCTGATAAACTTCTCAACTCAATTACCTAAAAAAATTCTAATCAGTTTCTTTCTTCTTGTATTGTTGTTGTTTTAGGTGAAAATCAATGTCTTATTACACAGTCTACTTAATTTGTGTCTTAAAAAGTCTACAGCCAGCATAACAACGTTCTTTTTCCTGAAACGCAGGATCCTCCTGTCGTTGCATGAGTATTCAGAGTTCTTGGAGCAACTTCAATTTGTATCTCTGTTTCTGCCTGCCTTATTGAGAAAGATATCTTGGTTTGCTTGGAAGATAGAAAGTGCATGGGATTGGGGCTTGCTGGCCCATTTAGTTTTGATTGTGCAGCTAGTTTTTGCAAGTTGGTGTCATGTGACAAGTTTTTTATTCTTTCATTGGCACTGAACCATGCGTTCAAGTTTTTGTAACAATTGTTTCTAGCATCATTCAATGGAAAAGCAAAATTTGATTAGTTGCTTAGGTTTGCCAAGTTTGTCACATTGACACTTAAAAAGAAATTGTAAAATGGATTGCAAGTGTTTTGTCTTAAAAAGATATTCTGCTGAGGAGTTGTGTATGTTTTCATAGCTGCGGCACATCTTGATGCTGAAGGAAGAGCAGAAGCTACAGCGGCATCTTGCATTTTCTTCTTTCTTATTTTGTGAAGTTACTGTTACTTGACATAACCGCAGGTAGCTGGTCATATTATAGTTAGATCCCTCTGTTACCTAGAAAAAGAAAATTAAAAAAAGTTAACATCTAGATAGTATTTGATTATAAGAATTGGACTGGATTAAACAAGATAAGATAAGTATAGAAAAGATTTAATAGTATAAATTTATTATATCGTATTTGGTTTATATAGTATAAAATATAAAATTTATATTAAAAAGTTAATTATTTATATTATAAAATAAATAATTTTTTATAATATTTAATAAAACTAACATAAAAGGTCATTTTTAAGAATATAAAATATTTTAATTTTTTTGTTATGTAAATTTTATTTTTGTATTATGGTATAAATGGGGTAAAATTTGAATATTTTGTTTAGTTTATCAAACTAATTTTTTATCAAGTTATCAAATAAAGTTACAAATAAAACATAAAACAAAATTTTTTATTTTGTCCAATAACATAAAAATTATGTAATCAAACCTTATTTTAGTCTTAAGTTCCCAGCACATCGATATCATTCATTCCTCTTTGCCCTCTCAAAGGGAGCTTGTAATCTAGGCAAACGATTGCTTGTCTTCAAATTCCATAGCCTAGTTTTATTTAATATGAAGCTACAATACAAAGAGTGTGCAGTTTTTGACCGTGCTCTCCCATGCCTTTCGGTGGAGAGATTTGCGTTTCTCCCGAAACTTTATTTTCAATTTTCTGGTACAGACCGGCAACTGCTTGATGCAAACCAAATGGCATGTGCCTCGCGTAGAGGGTGACAATTTGTTTTGAGACCTAATAAGCGAATATGACACAAAAAGCACGTGAGCAGCCTCCATAGCCCCGTTTCAAATAGGAATACTTTTCTTGTATTTTTACATCATATAAAATGATGAATGCACCTTTTGAATTATTGACCAAAGTGTTAATGGAACTTCTAAACTCTTGAATAGTGATGTCATATCTCTCTCTCTCTCTAACCTTTTATAATATACACAAATAGGGTTGTGAAAGTTATAAAAGCATTGCTTTTTAAAGTCCTAGTAATTTGTACATTTTTAACTTTACTAGAGATTTGAAGTTATTCGTTTTGAGTTTGAAAGGTTCTTCCGTATTTATTAAATGCTAGCAATAATTTATAGTTGTATTTAGAATTATCCGTTCTTTATTATATGCTAGCACAGCACTTGTCCTAGTCTTGTCAGATGGAGAATAATGCTGATGAACAATATAATAATAAGTGTAAAATACAATTGGCTACGGTTATGGTTTTGATTGTTGTAATGTCAGAGCTGGATCTTCGTAGACTTTTTTTAGCGTAAGAATCCAAAGGTAGGCCTTGGCTCTTACGTACTTGGTTCAAGTTCTAAAGAAAGCTGTGCATGTGGTAACCAACTCATCAAAGAAAATTTTCTGAGGGTGGACTGGCATTATTGAATACTAGTCGTACTTGTAGGTGCGGCAGTTGAAACTTGAGACTAGAGTTAGTTGGTTGATGAATAGTAAAATAATAATGTCAACAGAAAAAGTAGATGAATAAATAAAATGAGCAGAAAGAATTAGCTATATATGCACTCCATTTTTTAAAAATTGCAATTTATTGTGAAATTATCTTAATTTTTAAAATGTTTTAAAATAGTATCATAATATCAATATTTTTTTTTAATCTTAACCATTAATTATACAAATCAATATCTTAAAAAGATAAATTGAAAAAAAATCTAAAAATTTAAATGAAGAGGATCCATTTCATATATATATATATATATATTAAAACATGGCATCTTCAAATGCAACCTACAGAATGTCCTCTTCTTTAACAAATGTGGAGCATTTTTGAACCAAGTCCTGCATAGTATGCGTTCATATATTGGGGATACGTATTTCGTTTGCTATTCACTTTAAACCACATAAATTTTACGGTGAAATTAAATTCACCTAAAGGATCGTCTTGTTAAATGAATAAAAAAGAAAATACAAATGATTAGAGGAAAGGTACCTACAGCCATTAAGAGCAATAACTGCTCTTGATTTTTCTCATGAATAGGACGTGGAAAAAGCAAATGAATCCTGCTGTTTAGACCGGGACCTCAATACTATTTGTAGTGTCTTTTTTCTTTTATTATTATTATAATTCATTTTAATAAGTGAAATGAATTATATAAACTTAGATAACATTTGGTCGCATAATTTTCATGGTATTGGCTGAGTAAAAAATTTTATCTCACGTTTGGTTTATAAATTTACTTGCTAACTAGACAAAAATTAGATTGATATACTAAATAAAATACCTAAATTTTATCACATCTGTACTATGGTATAAAAATAAAATTTACTAAATAAAAATAAAAAATATTATGTATTTCCAAAAATATCTCTCTATATTATAATATTAAGTTAATGAATATTATTTTTATTAAATATTACAAAAAAATTATTTATTTTATAATATAAATAATTAATTTTTAATATAAATTTTATATTCAATACTGTACAAACTAAACATAGTATAATAAATTTATATTATCTATTTCTTTTTATACTTATTATATCTAGTTCTTTTTATCCAACCATGTCCTTGTAACCAAACGCTACTTTAAATGCATTAAGCTCATTCTAAAATCCTATAGAGATAAGTCCAAAAGCTTGTGCCCATTAATCAACCAAAAAATCACCTTTATTTAACAGTTTAACTACTTTACCCAATTAATTAAATAGACAATAATATATAACTTAACTAAAATAATGGCCCATAAAAAATTATGATATCCTTAACAATCTCTAACCTCTTGTCTCTTCAACTAATTTTTCATTATATTTTCCATGTATTAAGTATGGCATTTGATTTTGGATCGAGCACAAAAAGAAATAGCATAGCGTCAAAAAACCTTCTTTATATTTTAAAAAATTAATCGAAGATAATAGCATGAAGGAAAAAATAATAACGATTTCATCGTCCTGCCAAACAATTTAAAGAAAAATTTGAAATTATTCGAAAAGGAAATAAAAGGGGAACTCCAATGTAGGGCTTGTAACTCCAGTTAATGGATCGGGTTTCGTGTCTAGAATCAAATGGGTTCGTGCCTAAAACCCTTATCACGTGATATAATTTGTTTATTAGTCCTATTTCAAAATCTAAACTTGTAACTTAATCCATTTAATTAATATGTTTTGTGTTGGAGTTAAACATATTTATCAACTGAGAAAATTGTATAATAAATATATTATAGTTCTAAATCTCCATCTCATAAAGATGCTTATAGTGTATGGATGGATTTAGTTTTGAAGGAAAAATTAATTTTTAATATTTTAAGAAAAGAAAATATATATAATAAATATATATTTTAAAGAGAAAAATATAATATAAAATTGGATATAATTTAGTAGTTAAGCATTTAATTTTATAGACATCTTGGATTCAATTCTCATATTTGTTATTTTACTTTTCCTATATTTATTGATTGCTTAAAAAATATTGTCCTTTTGTATTTATTAAACATGCCATAGATAATAATTGCATAGTCCATATTACAAATGTTTTTTATCTTATTACATAAACTATTGATAAATAATACCAATTATATTAATTTTTTTTTTTACAATTAATACTATGAAAATAAATATGAATTATTGAATAATTAATTGGTTAATAACTTATATTCAAAATGAAATTCTTTTTTTAGCATTGCTAATGAAATAATTAGATAAAGTTATGATGAAAAAAAGATAATATAATACTTATATCTATATCAATTGGCCTTTATTTTTTACTTAAATATTTTTTTCAAATATGTTTGTTAAAAACAAAACTTACATAAGTTATTATATATTAATGTAATTTTTTTTATAAATCAATTGTTAAATTTTGTTGAGTATATATGCATAATAAAAAGGTCAAAAGTTTTTTTTTTAATTTTTTGTATTAATAAGCCTTAATCATTTTTAAAAATAATTTTTCCATCTTATTAAACTTTAAGAATTATTGATAATTAAATTATTAACAAGATCATTTAACATATATAAGATGCAACATAATTACAACAAGAATCAAATATTTCCTATTGATGATTTTAACATTGATTTAATTAAAATAAACCCACTCTCCCCACCTAAGTTATATTATCCTAAATTCATCCCTGTTGTGTTATCTTCTTTAATGTACTTTGGACTTATAACGAAAATTACATTGAAAACTATAATAAAACTTACAAAGATATCTTTCTATTTATAAGTTTAATGTATGGATAAGTTTGATGAAAATATGTTATCTAAAAAATCCAACAATTGATTAAGAGTTCAAATACTATGTGAATAACACATATATAGAATTATTGTACAATTGATTTGTAGGCAAATCCAATGCATTACATGACTAACTTAAACAAAAACATTTTAAAGACAATCCATTTAGTTTTTATTAAAAATACCAAGTGGTCGCATCATGAAGGTTGGGACTCATTAAGGTATCTTAAATAAGTGTACACATAGAAACGAAACTAGAACATATCATATTATGTTGTTTTAAAAAAATGGAAATTAGAATATAGAAGGCAATAAACAATTAAGAGTGTTAACCTTACAAAATTAGACTCAAAGTGAATGAAGACGGTAATCAAGTGAAAACAACAACAACTAATAGTTGGTGGGAAGAGAGAGAGAGAGAGAGATGGACAAATGAAAACTAGAAGACACTAAGTAGTAAGATGATAAAGCATATAATTAATCTATAAATATTATATATCCTAATTTTAAATGGGTTCAAGATCATATTAGAACATGCGTAGGGGATTGTGGGTGTAAGGGTACAAATATGAGGGTTATGTGCATGCTAAGTTACAATACACATAACTGAGGGGAACAATTTGAGTCATGTAGGATAATCGAGTAAGGAATGATAGTGAGGAGAAGTAGGTAATTTTAAAGACTCAAATACAAGGTATAATAAATAGAAAAGTTCAATAGCAAGAAACTCCACAATTGATGAAGAATGGGGTTATATTCTTGAAATATTTGAGTGTTTTGATTCTTCAAGTTTAGAACCTAGTAGAGTAACAGTGTTTATGCCAAAATTCTCTCTTATCCAAATGAAGAAGGAAGTAAGGTATTTACCGAAGCTGGTAATATATCTCATCTGTGGATTATGATAATAATAAATGACTAGTATCAATCCTTTCTCTTAATGGACCTTAAATGTACTTTCTTCATAAGCATATGCTCAATAAGGCCTTATTCTTAATGTGAGCCAAATTAAGAAAAGTTGATATTACATAAGCCAATCCAATTCGCCTTACTCCAAGCTTACTATGCTAATTCTCTTTTGATTATCTTGAAAATTTATGACTTTGATTTTTTGGATCTTATTATCTTTGCTTAAATAGCTAAACCCAATTAATTAATGTACTTAAAGCCCAATTTCAATTGATAGTGAAATTTTGTCTTAGCAAACAAACACCTACAAAACAAAACGTGGCTATAGGAGATATTAGAGGATGCTCTAACTCAACCACTCCGATGCTTAAGTTAACTTCTTATCATGAGAATAAATTGTCAAGTTACATGAAAAGAAAGAGAATGAGAAGTAGCATCCCCTTACCTAGGGGGTTTTGTTCCATATTTATAATTGGTAAAAGGAAGTTGTATTTGAATTGAGCCCTTGAACCTAAGCTTAAGTTATAAGGTAGTTAACATATGCCAACGGGTTATTTATTAAAAAAGCTCTATTGACACTTGTCCCCCTACCATTTTTAGTGATAAGTTCAACAAAGAGAGTACTTAGAGAGGTCGCTTTTGTAGTAGCTTTGGAAAAGTCTACAATCAAGGGCTTAAAGAGACCAAGATGTAGTAAGAACTTGAAAAGGCAAAGGTTAAGAGAGGTCAGAGTAGTTGATAGGTATCGATATGCTTGAAAAGGAAAGGAAAGGGCCAGTTGGCCTCGAGTGCTTTAATAATATAGGACATCAAGTTTATTTACTCATCATCCGTATAAGGTATCAAATTAGAGTATTTTACCCATCTCTATGTCACGCCCCGAAGCGGCAGAGTCGTAACAGCCTCGCCGTGTAAACCACCCTAAGATAGAAGTTGGCCTCACAACCGCTATCCTAGACCTGATCTACACAAGGCGTCCACAACTAACCCGCTTTGAAGTAGACAATTTGTAATTAAAATAAATCATTTATCTAAGAAAGTGAGGAAATATATATATGCTATAATTCAACTATTGTAATTAAGGTTTACAATATTTCTCCGTAATACATTTCCTAGTTGTTACGTTATTCAAAATGAAAAGTAATTCTAAAATAAAAACTTAAACCTTAAAATATGTGTTTATTCTTCACATGTTTTTCCTCACTCCCCAGGATCCAGCAGTTGCTAGCTTCAGAGTAATTGGTTGCCGCTTCTTAGCCAGCACCTGCACGATGTCTATAGGGATGTGAGCAACCACAGCTCAGTAAGTAGGGACGGAGGACTTAAAACTATACCATACACACAACAAGGTTTTCAATCACTTATTAAATGCAATGCATGTGCAAGCAAATGCCATCGCACGACGTTGTCCGGCCCGTCATGAGATTAGAGAAATTGCGCCCGCTCTAATCCGGGTTGAGGAGTTACCGTTAATGCAACAGCTCACGACCAAACCCAGGCTTGTGTAATGGAGACCTTGCTCCTCTCGCGACTACCTTCGAACCACTGTCTTCATCCCCGCCACGACCTCCTCTCCTGTCACTTAGTTCGACTGAGGATGAAGAAGGGACCATTTTGCAATCCTGCGCTATCCCTTCCGAAGGGGTCGGTATTTGGCCGGAGAGTCCTAAATCCCCTAACGGGTTGCCATGCATGTTCGGTTATGATTACTAGTCGTACATTTGATTAAGTCCAATTTAGAGCGATCAATCATTACATACAATTCATACAATATGTGCTAAAGCAGCAAACTGAATCATAGCATCACCCATAATCAAGCACATGCACGCATTCAACTATCTAACAAGCACAACCAAGCATAATCTTAAGCCTCCAAAATACAGCATCGTATTAATCCCAACTTACCTCGACTCCTCGCTCGCTCACTCGAGGTCCGATTTGCTCAGGCCATCGCCGGTTATCCCTATAACACGAACGTGGTTTCAGCTTTTCATATAATTGTTATAGGTTCGTTTTATCCTATAATGCTTCTTGTTAGGTTTTGTTTAAGGTTTAATATGCCCAATTATCTAGGTATTAAGTCTTTTATAATTATTCTAGGTTTGGGGTTAGGTTCAGGTTCGGTTTTCGCATCGATTTCTAAACCAGGTTTTTAGTTCGATTTTTAAGTAACGTTTTATATTCCAACCCTATAAATTAGTTTCAACCCATAATGTGAAATTAATCACATTATTTCCCGGTAACCTAAATACCATCATTACCCTTTATTAGTGTTTATTTTACTCGGTACACTTAAATCCATATCAGTGTACCGAATTCACTCCTAATGTGACAAATTTTTACATTTTTCGTATAATTCCATAAATTCAAGTTTCCTATCAGATTTATTGTGCATTTTTATTATTCTCAAAATATAAATTTTTATTATAATATTTTCTATTTATTATATTTTCAATAATTACACATTATGCATTATTGCATATTATGCACATAATGCATTTCTAATATTTCTATTACCCTAATTACCATCTCTAAACACCAATTATTATTTCAAAATGTCTAAATCCATCCTAAATCAGATTTTACTCCAAATTTCCCTAATTTACAAAATTAACTATTTATTTCCTATTACTCATTTATTACATAATTAACCTAATAATTACATCTAACACCCTAAATGCTATAAGTATCATACTCCATCAGATCTTAACATCCTAAAACATGTAATTATTCACTAAATCAGAAATTAATCATTTAATTACATAATTAACCCTAAATTACCCATTTTATGCCTCTTTTTAGAGCCTAAAAATTATCTAAAAATTTCGAAAATTAATTTTTGAAAAAGGGCTTCATAGCACTGTTCTATGTCACATGAGCATCCTACAGAAAAATTTTGAGCCCCAAAATACATCCCTAAGCCTATTTAATTTCCGGTTTAATCATGCTCGGTTTTGAACAATTTGTTAAGGACCATATACTACGAAACATAATTTCATCAAAATAATATTTTTCCTACAAACTACATATAAAAATATCTCAGAATAACAAGTTTCATAATTTTCTGGGCAAAATAACTAATTTTACAAAATTATACAAGAATCAGGCTGGAATTTGGACTCACCGGTTCAGGTGGCTCCGGCCACCGCGGGCCGCCGTGGCCTTGTCGGCCGACCTGGGCGCTGCCACCACCGTGTGGTGGTGGTGGCCGTCCACTCCTAGCTCCTCGTTTGGTGTGGGTTCCCTTTAAAACCCCTAACTGCACAGTTTTTCTTATTTTTTTTTTATTTTTCTGGATTTTCTCTCGAATTTTCGACTCTCTCTAATTTTCTCTGATTTGTATCTGTCCAAATGAGCTTCTGAATTTTTCCTGCTATTTATAGACGAATTTTGTAATTATTATGCATTAATTTGATGGGATTTTGCCCCATTTCCTTGATTTTAGGCTTTTTGTTTGTTAAATTCCTATTGGTTATTTTTTTCTTTTTCTATCACAACCTAATCTTGCATCAGCTTATCCTCTTCTGATTTTTTCTGATTTTTTTATAATTATTTTGTATTTTTCTTTAATTATTTACTTAGTTTTCGGCCAATTTTAGTAATTACACGTAAATACATGTAGGGTACACGTGATTTAGTATACATATAATCTAAAATTTATTTTGGTCATTCTAAAATTTTTAGTATACATATAATCTATCTCTAATAATTTATTAGTTATTATATTACACTTTTTGCCTTTTTGGTAATTAGCAGTTATTATGCTTAAAATTTGAAAATTTTATAATCTCCCATTTTACTACTTATTTTCTTAAATTTAAGTTTACAGGGTCATTTTTACTGGTATCTTGTTAAATAATTTATAATTTGGGTGTGATCGGATCCTTTAGCCGATCGCCCTAAACCTTGGGTTCTAAGTTCAATCTTACGGTTACTTGGCTGAACTTTGGGGCTTACATCTATTTAAGGGCTTAGGGCTTTTGAGTAACTTGTAGTTCATATTAATAATAGGACTTAGAGTACATTACCCATTGCCAATTAATAGCTTTGGGTTTCCAGGTAGCTCATCATTTATTAATTAGACTTGTAGCATTATACTCATTGCTAATTAATAGCCCAAGGCTTCCAAGTAGCTTATCATCTACTCATTAGACTTATTAAGTTTGTAGTGGCTTGTTGTCTATTTGTCAAACTTAGAGCATTAGGCTTGTCATTAGTTGATGACTTAGAGCTTCCTTAAATAACTCATCGTCCTTTCTTAGGACTTATAAGGTTTATGCCAATCACTCTTAAAAGAGTTTAAGGATTTATGTCTCGTCATCCAAGTTCTTCTTTGGACATAGAGATTTATGGAGAAATAGTTCAGAATTACCAAACGATGGCACAGCCTGGCATTCTGCTTGGCTAACTGATAGCTTGTCCATCGGCTTAGTGCCTCTCGTAAAGCTCGATCATCTGTTTAAAGAGCTTGGACATACTAGTCAGCCATTCTGCTCAGACATGCGTTTGACTTGCTTAAGACAACTTTGCTCGGTGTCGTGGAGTTGCAGATTTGCTCGGCTGTAAATGCTAACTCGGCTATCCATGTGACGGCGATCCTAGAGGTTAGACAATTCTCATATCAGGTTGCAGTACATCATGGTAGCTTCGATTACCATCTGTGGAGATCGGGACTCGTATCCTAGTGAGAGACAAAAGTTTGGCAAGAAATTATGGCACTCGGCAGCTCGGACTGCTATGGATTGAGCTCGTATCTGCCAGCCGCTATTAGAGTTGGAGCTTGGCAAGTGGAGAAGGTAGGTCCGTTGTTCGACCATAGAGTTCGGCAGGCTGTTGTTTAGACAAAATTTTGTTGCTGCTCGTCCAACTAGAAAGCAACTTAGGACCTAGTGTTTGGACAGCTTGGCTTGGAATTATACGGACGCAGAGTTGTGTTGCTATCAATTGCTGTTCCATGCTTATTGCCATTCGCATTTGATCAGTGCTCGATCTTGGAGAACTGTGGTCGCCCATGTAGCTCAGCTTCCTGATTTGCTCGCACTATACAACTTAGACTCTAATCAATTGTTGCAGTTATAATTATTAAAATCGTAATTTCATTATTCATTTAAACATATAGAATTGATAAAATCGTGTACAATCGTATAAAATCAATAGAATTACAAACTTATAGAACTATACATTAAAATTCATAATTTTACCAAAAGTTTATACAAAAATGATTTTATATTCGTTTTAATAAAGAAAAAACATTATAAAATCTCGTGGAGTCATAGAAATGACTTGCAATTTTAACAAATATGATTGCAATGATATGTCGAAGAGAGAAAGAACCCAATTGCAGGAATTAACAGGCTTCGATTCGGTTTTCTTTTCGAGCTGGTCGGATCCAGTTGCTAGAAGCTTTTGGCTTGTGGATCTTTCATTGAGTCCGCTCAAGTGGAAATTGCAAGCATCAGGCCACGATAATTATTGTACCACCAGTTTCACTAGATAATAAAGAATGGAAAGTGCGCTGAATTGATACACATTGTCCACACCCTGAATAGCAACACGACAACAGGGTAGGGGCATTGTTTCAGTAAACTGAATGAGCTCGATCCTTGCTTTTAGGGCAATTCAGCTGTGTGTGGGCAGGGCTTGAATGCTTGGCATGCGCTTGGGTATTCTCTGACATTGCAGCTCGATCGCAAGGAGATTTAGCTCGGGCTAGCTACTTCGTTGCGGTGTAAAGCTTCGACCTTATTGAAGTTCAGATATGTTGGAGAAATAACTCGGCCCAAAGGAGCTCGAATTAGTGCAGTATACAGCTCAATATTGATGCCTAGCTTGATATGATAATTATTAGCACCGAACAGCTTTTTGGAGTTCAGATCCATAGAGCTTTTGAGCTTTCAAATGCTTGTGTCACCATAATCCAAACTGCTGTACACTACAAACATGACCATCATCTATGGTACCCATCCCCTGAAAGCTTGACTCCGTGGCACTGTTGGCCTGTTGCTTGTAATGGTGCTACAGGAGTTGATGTGTCTGCAAAGTTGGGGATGCATACTAAGCTTAAGGTGCTGACTGAAGTTTTGCGTGAGGCTTATACTGGTGCTATCATCGAATAACAACTTAGTATGAGTGGATTAGTGGGGTGTTTCGCTGAAATATTAGCGACTCGATGCATGCGGATGAAGGAGCACGTCCATGCACTCTTAGGCCAACGAGTACCTTGTATGGAGAGCTCAAATCGATGAACAGCTCGAGAAAAGAAAAACATCGTTTATGGCCGAAATCTTATCACCAATATACCTCGATTTTTATTTCTTCGAATTCCATACACCGCCACACATTCAAAGATCAATTGCCCCTTCGCAAAACTTTTTCGTTCCTAAATATTCCGACTAGTACCAAAAATCACCTCACAGGAGTGGTTTATTTATGAGTGACACCCCAGAACATAACAAGTGGTGTTGCAGTTTCAGTTTCAGTTACGACGTCCGTTACCCGGCGACGCCAATGACGACTTCTTCTCTTCCAAGTTTTCTCCTCTTCCATGCAGTCATCCCATTAGATGTATGTGTTTTCGCGTTCGAGAACTTTTGAGAAGTTGAACGAGGAGAATCTTTTATCTTTATGTTATCAAGTCTACGACATGATTTAATCACTGTCTTGCTGCGAGGCTCTAGCCCTTCTTAAATAGAGCACGAATCTCTTCAACTTGGGATACAATAGCGGTTAACTGAGGCAGTTTCTAGTTTTCGTGGTACAAGCAGGTGTGAAGAAACAAAGTAATCACATTCACAAAGAATCCGCCCATTCAAGTAAGAACATCAGCAGCCATAAAAATATGAAAAAGAGAAATATTGGCAGCATAGACATAATGCAAGAAGAAAAAGAAATCAAAGAAGCTGAAATATACCGATAGACTGTAGATGGATTTGTCCAGATCCAAAGGAGAAATAGGAAAAAAGGAACTACAACGAACCGGATTCGGAAAAATTCATCCAGTAAGGGAATGTCTCACTACATTACTTCAGAAAATCCTTTGAAATCATAGTGGTGGATTGCATAGATCTGGTAGACGGTACCAATTGTTGGTAGTGAAATTTTGTCTCAATCAACAAACACTTGCAAAACAAAACATATCTAAGTCAATCTCTTGTCATTAGAATAAACTATTAAGTTATATAAGAAGTGACATTCTCTTATTTAACAGGTTTTGTTCCATATTTATAATGGGAGAAAAGAAATTGTATCTCAATTATACCTTTAAAGCTAGTCTTAAATTGTAGGCTAGTTAATATAGGCCGACGGCTTATTTATTAATAAAACCCTATTAACAAGATATAATTCTCTTCAAGAAACCTATTTATTGAATAGGTTCATTGATGAACTTATATGTTGAATTTGAAATTATGTATATATATAAATAGGTTCAAATAAATGTAACTTGTTTAAACTATATCGACTTCTATTAATACAAATCTATTTATAATTATATTGTGTCTGTGTCAAATTAGCAGGTTGGTTGCAAGTTACAAGCCCCATGCCGCAGCTGCATCTAAATGTTGCAATTCTAGAAAGCCATTATAGATGACCAAACTCCTAAGACATGCGATGAAGCCTTTACACATCATTAACTAATCCCCCCTTTCTCTTAATAAATATGTTTATTATTATCATTTAAGACAAACTCCTTTAGAAAAGACTTAAAAGAGGTATATTATATAACTTAATAGCTCTTAATGACGTTAGTATGACACTTGTTAACATAAACTATGTTTTGAAAAGACATTAGTGTTGAGCAATTTTGCACACCATTTATGCTAAACAAAGAATTAGCCAATCCTCCAGTCTTCTTGATCAATAAAATCTTCGGTTTTCCAATACAAGCAATCAAATAGAACCAAACTTCTGGTTTTTTCGATATACTTTTTATTTAAAAATTTTTCAAGCCACGTGCTTTAGTTTGGTTTGAGTTTACAATTTTTTTTTGCTACCAAAAGACCAAACTAAGCAAAAACATGAATTTACTTGTTAATCTTACAATACTAGAGTTAAAGTGGACAAGAAGATAATTAAAGAGAAAATGATGACAATTAGTAATGGATGAATAAAGAGAGTGATGCACAAGTAGAAAGTAAAGAATACACTGGAATAGTAAGATAGCAAAGTATATAATTAATCTATAAATCTTAATTATAAATGGGTTTTCGGAGTAAATCAAACTATGTGTATGAACTTATTTGTTAAATGGATTCATTAACAAGTTCAAAGGTGAACTTCAAATTCAAACACATTTATAAATTTTATCAACTTTTACTAGTATAAACCTACAAATCATGCATTTCAGGTTAATTATCAAATGTGGATGCAAATTGCAAGCCCTATGAAGGTGCATCTAAATGTTGCTAAGTGTAGAAAATTTTTCTAGATGACCAAACTCCTAAGACATTCAATGAAGCCTTTATACATGTTTAAGACTCCCCCACCATTTAGGAAACGACTCAAAAGAGGCCTATTATATAATTAAATAGCTCTTAATGAGGATAGTACGAGACTTATTAACATATTATTTATGCTATATAAAGGACCGGCAAATCCTC
The DNA here is from genome assembly GCA_024138015.1 of Lumnitzera littorea. Lineage (NCBI taxonomy): Eukaryota > Viridiplantae > Streptophyta > Magnoliopsida > Myrtales > Combretaceae > Lumnitzera > Lumnitzera littorea. The sequence continues at coordinate 82,473,538 of JAMXBB010000003.1, forward strand.
CCGTTTGTCTTGGGTAAATAAAATCTCCCATTTACCAACACCGATAAATGGACTAAACCAAACTTTAGGTTTTTTCGGGTTACATTTTATTTGAAAATTTTTCTAACCAGACGATTCAATTTGGTTTGAATTTAGGATGCTCTTTATACCAGAAAACCAAACCGGGCAGAAACATATATTTACTTCTTGTGTATCATAGATTTTCTATAAAAACAACCACTATGTATCTGCACAACTAAACATTGTATAGAATTTTTGGAATGTGCACAATTTTGAGTTAACGTGACGATTTAACAGTACACAACCTGTGAAATGTGATATATGCAGTGATTTGCTCGAAGCTTTAAGCCCGAAATTCAACGTTTCATTGTCCAATTCAAGGGACAGTTAGATTTAAGGCCATCTTTTTTCCTTACCTGTAGCGTTGTCACTTTTCATGCTAGGATAGAAAATATAATATATTATAAGGTGACCCTATTAGCTATTATGCTCCACGGCTTTTTCAATTTGATAATTGATACAACGCACAATTAAATTTGATTTATTATGGCATAATGCTCTATTCATACACGATGACATTGAATAGTATACTACAGCCATAATAGCTAATTAGGTCTGTATCGGAGTGAAGGATTTTATAAAATCCTTCCTAAATTAAAAAGATTTTAGTAAAAGCAAATAGTATATACCAAATCTGTTATGATTTAGTAATATAAACAGTAATTTCTTAATGAGATAAATCAAGTTTAAATTCTTTTTCAAAGTCTATAAAATATACATTTTATTCTTACTTTTACGTTTCGGTTCAAAATCGTTTTTCAGCTTTTATTTAAGTCCTTAATTTTTCAGAAAAATAGGAGTTACATCAATTTGTTAAAACGTTTTATCCAGTGATGATACCTAATGTCTTTTAGTTAGTATAAAATAATCAATTAAATAATATAATATTATTAAGTATATTTAATTACACAATATAATAAAAATAATAAGAAATACACGAAATAAATAAAAAGAAGCCGTACAAAATTTTACAAAACTCCAGTCACATTGGTCAACCACCTCAAACCAATAAGAAACTAATACGCATAAAAAATGGAAAGATAATATAATGAAATTGACAGAAATTCTATTTTCTGTTGACGTTATAAAACATTGAGAACCAAAAATATTTTTTTCCCATAAAAAAATTATATATTAAAGTTTTTATCGCCTTATATGTTAGTTTTTCTAACATTTATATATAAATTTTACATGCTGTTGCTTATTGATAAGATGAATATTTCTTCTTATCTAAGCTTATGCCTCACTTTCGTCAGCAGCACCATTTAAGAGGTAACACCGACCCAAACCAGTAGAACGCTTTATTCAGGTCACAACGCTTACCCTATTAAATAAATCACTAGAACTTAGAAGGATCTTAGCATTCTAATTTCTAACTATATTATACGTGTCAGACACAAAGGAGTACGAGATGCATTGTCGGATGTGTCCACCATTTGTCCAAAGTCTTTGCTTCAGGGTAGTCGAGTATGGCTCTTATCCATTCAATTAGTGTTTGATTAGCGGACATTATAACGAGAATTGAATAATGCGGTACGTAAAGAACAGAATAGTAAACGCTTTCAAACTACGTTTTGTTGGATATGCAGTTTTGAATACAAATTTTTGCGACTGAAAAAGTTAAAAAAATTAATTATTCATATTATAAATTACAATAAATTTCAGTATTTTAATTTAAGAACTTAATATAGGGTTATTTTTTATATTTATTTTATACTATATGAAATAAATTTTCTACTGCCAAATATATGATAAAAATTTTATAGTTTTTATCCAATATTGTAAACTTCTTTTGTCTACTAATTTTGATCAATATGCAAACTAAAGAATTTATCCAATGTTATACAATCAAATATGGCAACTATAGGATACCTCAATCTCACATTTCAATCTCTAAATTTATTTTGCATATATATATATATATATATATATATATATATATAGATGTTGCCAACTATATTACAATTAGGGAGGAAGAATCAAATGTAGTCCATTTTGTTAGAAAAACAGTGTTCATGACATTAGCTCACAACAACCTTAGCAATTTGTGTGTGTGTGTATTAGCAAATGATGCACCATCATTGTGTGTATAAAAAATATATATAAAAAAAATTAGACTCCATAATATAGAAGAATACCAATAATATATGTTAATAAAATCAAAATTATAATAAATTTTTCAAAGAAAAAGTTCTTACTATAGTAGAAAATGTTGATCAAATAAAAAGTATAATGAATTTTCCAAAGTAATGTTAAACAATTAAAATAATGAATAAATAAAATAATAGCAACTGTAAGGAGTAAGTATAATAGAAAATGATAATTGTATAATTGAAAAGATTTATAAGTAGGGTGTTAAAAAATCCGTAGGATGTGTTTGAATTCTATTGACAACTATCATGTGAATATATTTAATGGTTAATACAAAATTGTTAGTTATAGGTAGCTAAACAAAGGGCTTCCCCTTTAATATAATAGAAATATATAAATATATATATATATATATATTACACTGCCAAGTGTAATTAATAGTAGGACTATAAGAAAAAAATACAACATTAACATCATAAAGTATTTAAAAATCTAAATAATTTCAACCATTAATTTATGAATTTAATGAAATTTAGAAGTAAATCTAAAAGATCATTTCCTTTTTTATCTTAGCAGTGGGGCATGTTTATCAATGGTATCTAAGGAGGTATTTAGGATGCTAAATCAACATTATAAATAATTTTCATTTTTATGTAACTCTCATTTCTCAGCAACAATATTAATGGTTACTTAATAATTTCTTATATCTTTTGTGTGTTGCATGTTCATTATTTAACCAATATTTGTAAGTGTTGTGGGGCGCTTAGTATGAGCATATGTATCAAGTACCAATTTTTATTTTCGGTGGAGTTAAGCACCCCATAGTATTTGTACTTTATTAATAAAAATGGAATGCTTAGCACAAGAATACGTGCTAATGCCCTTGATAAACATGTCCTTGGAAATCCATTAAAATGGAAAATTTTAATACAAAGAGCATCTTTAATAATAAGTACTTTATAGAATTCTTTAAGATATCACACATTAATATTTTAAAATACTTTCTATGTTAAAAAACTCTCCATTTTATTAGTCAAAATCCTTCAAAAGAGTTTCTTAACATTTTCTTTTATCATTTTGTAGATTATCAATGTGTACACTTTGAGATTTAAAAAAAATAAAGGAAAATTGATATAGGAATTTGTATCAAGGTCCCATGGTAAGCAAGAATGCTTGGCACAAAGTTTCATGTAAGATTTGGATAATTTAAAGTCTCTTTTTCCAACTAGCCAAAAAGAAAATTAATTTTTTAAAAGATTTCTAAGATTATATCCTTAAAATAAAATTAAAAGATTTCTAAGATTATATCCTTAAAATATTATAATGCATAATCAATGATAGTAACTAAAACAAAGAAGACAATATCACCATGATGTCATAAAATGTTCAAAAATTCAGGCAATTCGAATCATTAATTTATAACTTTACTTAAAATACTTGAAAGATATATTTCCTCTCTAGCCAAACAAATCTATTCCCATGATAAAGTCAAAAGATTAAGCAATGTGAGTTATTTAACTTTTTGTGAGTTCTTGCTTAAGTTTCATTTTTATTTTATTTAAAAGTTTGATATGAAATCCATACTAAGTCTAAAGAATTGCTAAGTAACTTTTGTAAATCAATCTTTTGGTAAGATTGGAGAATTTTTTAGTAGAAAAAATTAATTAAGATACTAATATACCACTTTAAATAATTCTCAAAGCATTCAATTAGAAAGATGCTCTTATTAACTTAGATAAATAGATTCTTTAGTAGTGAGATTTATGTAAGTAAACTTGGTGTTTTGTTGAAATAATCAACGACAAGCTGTAGATGTTAGGGGTTTTGATTAAAGAAATCACATGCTAGTTATGTGATTATCACATTACACTTAATGAGATGATTTAAGAGAATGGTAGGGAAGAGAAATAAGCAATTCCAAAGTTTCGAATGCATAAGTGACAGATAAGATAACCTAAGGAACTCTGGATGTCGAGCTTATAGTTACTGAGCAATTGAGATCGTTATTTACTTGAACACTTGATTTTAGAAAGTAGAGGTTTTATAGTAAAATATCGTTTCTCTAATATTTAGAGTTATATCAAATGAGGAGGAGGAGTTGAATATTTATAAACTTTTGAATTTGATAATATTTGTTAGATTGTTTTGGTGATTAACGGACAAGATGGAGTTTTGTTCATTCTATAATTATCCTAAATGAGCTTGTAAAAGGCCCACGGCTAATAACCTTCTCATGAGTGCATGGACTTACCTAAGAAAAATTGGAAGAAAAAAGATTGATCTAACAAGCCTTATTTTGAGCCTGTTAAACCAAATTTCTCTCGGTTATCTCAAAATAGACTAGATTCACTAAACCCTACTACCTAAACAAGAAGTAAAGTTGAAATAAATAATATTTTTTTACCCCTCTACACACGCTATATGACGCATGGTGCCCGTGGCTTGTCCTTTACCGTATGTAAATCACTTTCCTCGTATGCAACAGTTAATGATTAAATCAAGAGATATCTTGACAACTTTTCGCCCTTGGAGAATATGCTGGCCAAGGATACGGGATAGATATAACTAGTGACATGGTATTTGAAAGAGTATGCGCATCCAATGGAGTGATCTAGAGCCCTCTAGTTTAAGGCCTTTTCTTTAGTTATTTTGAGGGACTTCAATAAAAATTTCTATATTTTTTTATTTTTGTCTTTTCATTTTGGTCGTAGAAAAAATTTCCACTACTGATTCCACTATTTTTATAGCCAGCCAACTTTCTCTTTATTTTATTTTAATAATGGGAATAATGCTCCAATCACTACTTGAAGTTTGAACTCTGTATTTTTTTTCTTTTTATAAACCTAAAGTTTAAAATTGGTAAATATCATACTTGATCAAATGTTTACTTCTCAAATTTTATGCTTAAGTTTGAATTTTTTAAATGTTATGCCTAGTTGAACAAACCTTTTTTTTTTTTCTTTTTTTTGCCAAAGAATTTTTTTTTTTTTTTTTACATATATGTGAAGCTTATACTCAATTGAGTATTTGTTTGTAAATTTATTTCCTCTATCATCTCTAAATAGATAGCATGTTAAACTACAGTTGGCGAAAGAGTATAATTATATGTAAAGTAATGAATTTGATAAGAAAAAAGTTAAATTTGATATAATATTTAACAATTTAAAATTTTAAGTATAATAAATAAAAAAAACGTAAAATTTAGATAATGATTTTGATATTATCAATATGTAAAGTAATGAATTTGATAAGAAAAAAGTTAAATTTGATATAATATTTAACAATTTAAAATTTTAAGTATAATAAATAAAAAAAAAAACCTAAAATTCAGATAATGATTTTGATATTATCAATATAAACATTTATAAGCGGTATGCTACGGTCGACAGACGGATATATGAGCTAGGAAACTTTCGTGGTCATGGGCGATGAGGCTTGTGTACATGATATAACGTCCACGAGCTTCTTTTACTGTTTTTTCTCTTTCTTTTTTTTGTTAGGGGTGGTTTGTTAGGGGTGGGGTGGGGTGGGGGTATGTGGGGCAATTTACCATATCCACATGTTGCTTACTTTTTCTTTTATACTTTCTTATACACGAAAAAGGGAAAAAAAATAAAATTGTCAACCTTATATGACAAATGACAACTTGACAAGCTCAGATGCCTGTTAAACTTTTGGAGTGACTTTATTTGAATATGTGATTATCATAATTTTCCATTTAGAAGTTTGTAGGCATTCACGGGTGTTATTGAGATTATATGATATTCTATATATTGTAAAATACACCAATAGGCCCTCTAAACGCTTATTATACGATTAAGCTCAAGAATTTTAGTTGTATGCAATTCAACTTTTGTACTATCACACTGTTCAATAAACCCTTCAACTTTTTAGTTGAGATAAATCAAAAGAATTTACCAAAAATGCCTCTAATTCACCAACATTTGGGCTTTGATTTCTTATAGAAAAGCTCTAATTAAGATTTAGTAAATAATAATAAACATATGCATATGATAGTGTGCAGAAATCACATATAGCAATATAGCCTAAAAGCTGACACATATTAAATGTTAGCATGCAAATTGATTCACTGCGTTTAGTTTATTAGGTGGCACAGGGGAAAATTTTTGATAAATTCAACGGTACTCAAAAATCATAGTATACAAGGCATACAACTCTAAAAAGAATAATTTTTCAATAAGGCAAAAGGTAATATGTGGAAGTTCTTTATTCGGGCAATTGATATTACATCATTTGATTATGTGAATTAATATTAATCAATTATTTAGAATATATCTATCACAACTTTAGGGGAAGCCTAATCGTGATAAGAACCGTATATTGTATAAAAGACAGTAAATTAGTTCCTCTTTCGATCGACGATCTTTTATATGATATATAAAACTACTACTACAACCAGTTACTTAAAAGTATACAAGTAAAGATGATATCACAACAAATTTATATTAACATAAGATTTATAAAATAATATCATTATATAAGTAATGTAGTACTCTAAATCTCCAAATATTAGTAAATAATTTACAGTAGTAAAGAGAATTGTTAACTTAACTCTAAGCATTATAGTTTAGAATATTATAGAAAATCTATTGAAGAGTCGTATTGTATACATATATTTGCTCTTCACTCACACCTTCCACACATAAACCAGAGTACTAAAATAATCTCGAGCATGCTTCAATCAGATACAGTAAAACGGTCCTCCTATAACAAAAGTTTATAAGGATATAAGCTATAAGCTTAATGAGTTATCCTCTCAACTATATAACAAGCAAATTATACAACGATCAATTATAAATATATGAATGCATGAATAAGTAAAATGCCACACAAAAACATATAGTTAACTAGGTACGACATGCAATTCAAATTTAATGCTCTTTAAAGTTAAGGTTGGAGAATACACGGCACCAATTAGATTCGAGTACCATACATGAACTTACTTATCTACGAAACTTCGCATTTCGTATTCAAAATAAAATAGTCTAATTTAATTCCAGTTTTAAAAAGTAAGTTCCAAGTATGATTGTAAGTAAGACTCCATAGTCCACACTCATCTCTAAACAGAGGTCTCTAAACTCAATCTCTAGTTAGGCCGTTGGCACCTCCAATGCCTAGTAATCTCGCGGGTCAAGATAAGGTCATGTTATATGAGTGCACCGTACTAAAACACTTTTTTCATAAATATATAATTAACCCTTGTATGACCTCTCGCTATCTCTATATGATGTGATGGTTGAAATTAGTATAATGTAATGCATAGTTATGTATGATTCGGCTTAATTTAATAAAGTCAAATATACTTAAATCCAGTTATTAAGTGACCAACCAATATCACATTCAGATAAATTCTTTATAGATATCTATAATACAGCAAACAATTCATTTTCATAATTTAAAGTATATTGACACAATACATAACATCAGTTACATACAAATCCTAAACCCTACACATGAAACAGTTTATCGATAATATTTAAAGTTTACTATCTACAAATACAAGTAAGTATAGAATTATTAAGAGTACTTACTCAACTATAAGATCTATTAAGAGTCGTAATAATTCACAAGGAGGTCAGTATCCGTATCGAGATTACCTGATAATTAAAAAGTATGAAAAATAGTAAGTATCTAGATGAGACACTTAATCTACACAAGTATTTAGTAAAATCTACCTAAATTTGTTATTTATTTATATAAAGTTTTCGGTTTGAGCTTTTTTCTGTAATTATATATAACTTTTTCGTTTTAACTTCCATTTTTATAAACTTATAGTCGATCTTTATTATTTTTGGGTATATTTTCACATAATAGCATCTGTTTTGGACGTTGTAATCTGTATTTTTCATTATAGTCTTAAAATATTACGAATTTTATTATTTTGACCTAAATATTTTTAAATTATTATTTTAAGCTTTTCTTTATGAATTTATGATTTAATTAATTTCTAAATTTATATTTTTGAAGTTTTATTATTCTTAGGCCTAAATTATATTTATTTATTTATTTCACTATTTTAAGTGTAAATTCTTATTAAATTCACTTTTTGTAATATTTATAGTTTTCTATTTAATTAATTATTATTATTTTCTTATTATTTTTATAATTCTTCAATTTAATTAAATAAATAGGAGTAATGATGTGGTAACCTCCCATTAGCTCATATGGAAAATTTTCTAATTTCTTTTAATTTTTCGCATTTTTCCAATTTGAAGTATTAATTAACATATATATATATTACTATAATTTATTAAATACTGATAATTGGCCCTATATTTTCCCTTAAGGTCACATCCCTGTGTACATGTATATATATTTATTAATTTATTTAAGAAATTAATATATATATATATATAT